>VWZZ01004819.1:320160-468353 GCA_013399095.1 Psophia crepitans | reverse complement strand
AGTGTGACTCAGCACGTGGGCGCGGGCCGGGGCTGAGTCAGCGGGAGGCGCATAAAGGCGGCGGCGCGTCCCGGGCTGCTGGTGCCGTGGTCATGGAGCTGCCGGGGTTGGGCCGGCACTGCTCGGAGCGCACCTGCAAGCAGCTGGGTAAGCAGCGGCCGCGGTTCCCCCTCGGGGCACGGCTGAGGGCTCAGTGCCGTCCGGAGGGAGCCGTGAGCGGGGGCCGGCTGCCTGGGGGGCCGCTGCGGGTGGCGGGCTGGCTCCCCTCCGGGTGGCACCGTGAGGGGCGGGGGGCTTGTGTCCTGGGGGCCGCGTCTCTTCGGTCAGCCGGCTCTGCGCGGGGGCGCTGAGGTTAGTGCGGACACCGGTGCCGCTTCCATCGCCCCCCCGAGACGGGCCGTGGAGGGCGGCACAGCGGAGCCTGGTGGTTGTGTCCGTGCGCGGTGTCAAACTGCCGAGGGGGCTGTTTTAGAGAGCAAAAATACTTCCGAGCCTGGGCTTCAGATGTGTGCTTCAGCTGCCAGCGCTGGCTGAAGCCTGGTGCAAGGGCTCCGGGGGCTCCTGGGGTGCCTGCGGCTTGTGTCAGCCCGACGGCGGGGGAACGGGGGCACTTACCGCTCTGCCACTCGTGAAGAGCAGTGTGCTTTCCCCGGTGTTACTGGGAGTGTCACTAGATAAAAACTTTCTTTAGAATATTTGCAGTCTTTGGCAAGCACAGCTGTAAGCTCTGCTCCATGAGAATCTGCTTTTCTTTTTCACCCTTCTCCCAGATTTCCTCCCTCTGAGGTGTGATGCCTGTGGGGACGTCTTCTGTAAAGATCACATCCGGTACGATGACCACAAGTGTAGCTCGGCCTACAAGAAAGTAAGTTCCTACATGTGAGTCAGCAGTTCGCACTGCAGGGTTGCTATGTCAGGTATGAACGCTGCTCTGAAGCTTGACCTATGGGTTCAGTAAAAGCAGATAGGAGAACCACAAGATGTAAGTTAATGGTATGGTTGAACTTCAAATATCTAGAAACACAACATTTCAGAGGTGCAGTTCTACTCTTTTCACCCCGACTGCGTCCTCCCAGAGAAGAGAGTTTTGTTTTAAGTAACCTGTTGTGGCCTGAAGCTCTCTGCAGCCCCAGTTTAAGTTGAAGGACAGCAAACAGGAAACTGCAGAAGAAATAGAGTAAGTGGGGCCAGACTGTGGTCTCTGGTGTGGAAGTGTTCACAGGCTGTAACTCCAGGAAGCCCGGAAGAATATGTAAAGTCAACTTACCAAATATGGTGCTACAAATTGTTTTGGCAGAGCATCTCTAACTCTCTTTGTGGATAATGATTTGCAGTTACCTTTCAAGTATATCCTTAAAACTGTTAGTAAATGAGTAGAACATAAAGCATTTGTGGTTATTTGTCACCTATAGGTAAGAGAAGGGGAAGGACAAAAATTGGGTGGGACTTGTAACCTGTGCTGTATGTTCTTAGAACGTGCAGGTTCCAGTGTGCCCGCTCTGTAATGCACCCGTCCCCGTACAGAGGGGGGAAATACCTGATATTGTGGTTGGAGCCCACATGGATAAGGACTGCAAATACAATCCAGCGCAGCAAAAGCAGAAGGTAAGGAAAGAGCTGTTGATATCTAAACTGCCTGCCTAATGCCTGGGAGGCCAGGTCTTGTCTGGAAGCTTGCTCTGTTTCATCTGAATTCTGAGGGCACGTGAGCATTTGTGCTTCAGGTTGGCCGTTGCTTGGGAAGCTGATTCCAAAAAGCAAGCAAGCGTTGCCAACTTCATGTCTTCTGTTATTCAGATCTTCACAAACAAGTGCTTAAAGCCAGGCTGCAAAAGGAAAGAAATGATGAAGGTAGTTTGTGAACAGTGCGGTGGCAACTTCTGCATCAAACATCGGCATCCTCTGGATCATGACTGTAAAGGGAGCTGCCATCCCACCTCCAAGGCAGGGTAAGCTCTGCTCATCATACCTTGAGCTCAAGCTGCAATTTCAGAGCTAGTGTCAGGGGTTGGGGGAAGCTCAGACAAATGGGGAATTCTGTAAGCTACTGATCGCTCGAATAAAACAGCCACTACTTCCCCTTTGTATTTTGGGCCTAATGTCTGAAAGTCTGTGAGACAAGATAGAAGCTTCTTGTTAAATGCCTTTCAAAAAGTCTTCCAAAATTACCTGATAGCATGAGTGTGTCTCCTAACTGTGAACAGCCACTGGCCAGCTCAAGTGCTGGGAGTATCTAAATACCTAGAATTGTAAAGTTTCTCTCAGCACCTTGAAGTAAGGAAGAACAAAATCAATACCTTGCCAAGCAAAGTTTAAACTTAGTTTTAATAAAAATCTGTCTCTTGCAGGCAGAGATACTTTCCCTGTTCTGTAGAATAGGGCTGTAGGAATGTGTGGCAGATGTGGATAATTAAACTGGATGAAAGAGGGAAACTACTGGCAGTGTGCATAAGCGGTGCTGAGCCTGGTTGTATTTCTCTGCAGGTACGCAGCTCTGATGAGAGCCTCCCAAACTGCCTTCAAGTCGGCGGGAGCAATTGGAGTGCCACCTAACGGGAGCCTTCAGCACAACAGGTATGAGCTGTAGAATGAGAAAAGACAAACAAGCTTGTTTCAAAATAGTCTTGTGTCAACACGGTGTAGGAGTGACACTGTTATACCAGTGACTGCTCTGAAGCTGGTAGCTTGGTCAGTGTTGGGAATGTGGCAGAGGGGCTCTGATGGCACAAGTAAAGATTTACTTCTCCATACAGCAGTGATTAAAACAGCTATATAGACAAAAGCGTAAGGACATCAAGTTGTAACAGCAGGCTGGTCTCCTGCCCACTCTGAGAGGCTTGTTGAGTTCAAGTTCTGGAGAAGTGGCGTGTCCTCAGAATGCTGAGGAACATACAGCAAGCACCTGGATTAAAATAAATGGCCAAAGCCCATCCCTGCCATGGTGTAACTCTTACCCTGCATTCTTATGTCTTTCAGATGCAGATAGTAGAGGCTCTTCACACTTGGATCAAACCTCTGTCTGATTTTGTCTATAGGTCTTGAAAATTTTCTATGCATTAATTTATTTTTGTATCATAATGTTTCATGCATTCAATAAAGTGTTACCCTTCCCAGCAAACTTTCTTTGTTCCTGTATTTGGAGTAAGACCTGTGGTACTATGAAACATACTTGGTGGGGGAAACTGGGGAATGGTGGTAGGAAGAAGATTAAAATTAGTATAAAACAGCCAGCCAAGCTGAGGTCATGCTAAGTCTGAACTATGAGTCTCCCAAGGTGAAAGTTTGAAATACAAGCTACTGTTGTATGTCTCGATCCTTCAGGAACTGGCACTCAATGCAGCATTCTGCTTGACAAACAGCATAAATCAACATGTAGCGAGTTTTATGTAAGCTGCCTCTTGTTTTCTGAATGTCATGGGAAGTACTTGGTTTATAAAGCCATACCTAGTTTTTCTAGGCCCACCCTAAGCAATTCACTGAAGACTGGGGCATGCACAGTATAATTCTTCATAATTTATTGCCCCGTAGATAGAAACCTAGATTTGCATGGGTGTTTTCTTGCAGCTGGGGGGAGGAAGCCAGAGAACAGAGCATTAACTGTCTCATGTGATGTGAATGAGGCAAAAATACAGCACTGTCTGGGGAGGCTGCTCTTGCTGTCTTCCTGGAATACTTGGACAAGTGATGACGTAGCAGATACGCTCCATCTATTACCCTGGCTCTTTAGAACTGCCTGAATATCCAGCGGCTTAGCTTGAGGCCTGAAATATTGCAGGCTGATGAAATGGCAATGTGCTGTTAATGAACAGTGCTAATTCCCCAGCTGGGATCTAAGCAGACCTCTCACACAGCTAATTGTGAGAAAAATGCCAAGGCTTACTGATGATGTCAGAGGGTCAAGGCCTCAATTTCATGTGTCACTGGAACCGTTCCTCTGCACGCTGGGGCTGTGGTGGGCTGGAGTGGTGGCTTAGGACTAACTGAAGGGTAATTGCAGTCCTTGCAGCGGTGAGTGCCCACAGCGGCTCTGCTGAGGTGGGAGGACAAGCAGTTTGCATAGTGGAGAGTTCCTTGACCTGGGAAAAACCGTCTCTGATAACACTAAGAGATGTATGAGTGCAGTTAATGCGCGTGCTTTACACAGCCTTGTAGTTGTGCAAAGACTGCTGTGTGCCTTGTTTCTGTTTGGAGAGGCTTAATCATTAGCATACAAATGCTGCTTGAAGAGGAAATGTGGGTTTATGACCCTGCACGGGGACAGCACGTAAACAACCAGCATCTTGAGTAACAAAGGGTGGAGATAATGTCATTTCTGACCACACAGCACAATGTGCCATCCCATATTCGTGTTTGGCCCGATGGGTTTTCTTTTCATCCCGGAGAAATTTTTGGGGAAGATCAAAGCTATATGGAAGGCTGTACCTGGCTGAGCTGAGTATGTGACGTAGGTCTGAGTTACCGCTGCCAATTCCATGTAGTCCCATTTTATGCAATCGTGTGGTCAAAACTGGGGTCTGAAGGTATCTGTAATACTGTGTTTAACCACAGGATGTCACAATAGGATATGTAATAATCCAATCATGATTTTTAGGAAGCTTAAACTTAGAAAACAGGCTTTCCCTATGCACATTGCAACAAAAGCTTAAATTACAGCTCTAAGTTTAGATCCCACCACCTACTGATGACCCTGTGTGCTCTAACACGTGACTCACCCTGAATGCGTTGCTGCAGCGCCAGGACCTCTGTAACCTTTCTGTACGATACATAGCTGGCTGCATGTTCCCAAGCGATGCCGCGTACCCCACCAGCGGCATGGGAAGGTGTTTCCAGCACAGAGCAGCAGCAGGCACTGACTATGACACGAGGACTAGAGCGGAGAGGCCCTGCCCAGCCCAGCAGTGATGAGTGGGGGACAGGGCTGCACCCCGCGGTGTGGGGAGGAGGTGGAAGGAGAGGAACAACGGGAGGTGTCACCCTGCTTCGGATGGGGTGAAGGAAGCAGAGTGTGGAGGATTACTTCTTGCCATCGGTGTGTGTAACGGCACAGGGAGTCGTCGGCACCAGCGCCTGCTGGCACCGCCACTGCGCCAGGGGTCCAGGCAATGGAAACCAAATGCTGCTTCAGGTTGTCGTGAAAAAAACCACCCCATCTGTGTGTGCGCTTGTGGTTAATATTCTCGCCCTTAAATTACCAAGGGGAAATGGAAATGTTTGTGCATCTGGTGTTTATAGAAAATGAAAACATGGAAACCGATTTGCTCCCTGGAACCCCACTCCCAGGAGATGTTTGCCTGTCCACTCAAACCGCAGCAGCCGCCTCTTCGCGGCGCGTTCCCGCGGAGCCGGGCGGGACAGCAGATGTCGCTGCCCCGGACACGGAGCCTTTGGGATGTGCTGGCTGCCAGGAACCGCCACGGATCTCAGAGAGCCACCCCACTGCGCCGGCCTGCGGCCACCCCGCTGCGCCGGTCTGGCGGCCCACGGGGCGACACACGGGCCTGCTGCGGTCAGCAGCGCCCCCGGCTTCTGGGGGAGCGCCAGGGCGGGCCTTCCACCGGCTGTCCCTCACGGGCGGTGGGTGCTGCTAGGCCCAGGGGTCCCTGGCAGAGCCTCGGGGGTCCCTGTTACGGGTGGGTCGCGGTCAGGGCCCGGGAGGGGGGTAGTGGTGACCTAGGCAACAGGGGTGGGGCCGCAGATCCCGTCCCGCCCTTACGCAGGAGGCACAGACGTCTTCCGAGGCGGATCTCGGCGCGGGAAGATGACGTCAAGCGCGCCTCCAAAAGCCGGCCGAGCACTCTTCTCAGCACGCGGGTTCCAAGTGGGCTCTTTAAGTCCGAGCGTGGCTTCCTATTGGCCGTCCGGAAGATTGGCGTGCCGAGAGCCAACCAGAGGCCTCCGTTTTCTCTTTGTAGCCAGTGAGAGCGAGGGGGCGGGCTGCGGCGCCAAGTGTGGGGCTCAGTTAAATGTGTGGAGGCGGCTCGTCGCAGAGGTGCGTGCGGCAGGGCATGGAGGGGGGCGGGGTCTGTGTCCCTCACCCGTGGGGCTACCGGAGGTGCCTGACGACCGCGGGAACCCTGGGGGCCTCCCCACGGGTCTCCCTGCTCCGCCGGACCTGGCCGGAGGCTGTGGGGGGGTCGGGGCGGCCCGGCCCGGCCAGAGGCGCGGCGGCGGTGCCTGAGGGGAGTNTCGTCCCCCAGCCGCCCGCCCCCGGCCCCCGCGGAGGGTGGGAGCTCGGTGCGGGACGTGCGCTGCGGCGGAGCCGGTGGGTAGTGCTGGAGATAGGGCAGTAACGTTGCTTGTCCCGCGAAAGGTGCTCTGATCGCTGCTCTTGAGAACGTAGTGCTGAAATTTAAAAACCTTCTCGTCACGAAGTCTTAACGAACTCCTCTGTGAAGAAAAGCAGGCCCAGGGGTCCTGTGCTGGGAAGCCAGCGAGTCGGTGCCGGCCTGGCCCTGGTGTAGGCCTGGCCTGGCACCTCACTAACTGAGGTGCTGTTGTGACTGTCATGTTGAGGACTTGGGTCCCTGTTGCTCTGTCAGGCAGCACAGGTCGTTCCTGCCTATCGGCTGTGCAGCTTCAGCTGTAGGGTGCCTGCCAACCTGGGTTTGTGGGTTGTTCAGTCTCTCAGAGTATGTTTCAAGCTAAATATTTGTGTTTACGTCAACTGTTGTGTTTGTGCTGTTCCACAGAAAGTGACTGTGTTGAAAAACACTTAAATCTCATTTTCTGTCAGAGAAATAACATACGCTTACAACTAGACCTGGTTTCAGAACCAGGTTTGCTGCAGCTTCCGTTTGCCTTTGCCCTTATGTCAGTTTAAAATGAAGGATAAAACTTGTGAGACACAATTCTGTTACAGATGTAATGTTTCTATTACAGATTAGTTCCAGCTTAGAATGGCAAAAATGAATGTGGAAAAAAAAGAAAAGAAGGCAGAAAAAAGAAAAAAACTAAAGCGACATGTGGCCCAAAAGGAAGAGCTGGAGTCGGAAACTGCACCAAAGAAAAAAAAACAAAATCTGCAGGTAGGTTCTCCCCATTTTGACTGTTTAATTCAATAATAGGGGGCTGTATCTGTGATGTGATGGGTTTAGAGATTCAGGACTGGGTGTGTATGTACTGTTTGATTGAGCTGCAATGATTACTTGGATGTGATATATCTAGAGTGAAAGTTAAAAGCAGCAAATAAATTAAGCCGAACGTGGATACGATTTGACAGCAGTCAGAGTACATGGTCTCTGTTTGTTTTGGATGCTTCTGCGAAAGACGGAGGATGAGTGAGAGAATGTAGGTGAAAGGACTGTCATATGGCAATATAGGCGTAGCTTAAGTCTTCATGTGATCCTGAGTGGTTGGAAAAACATGAAAGATGTTTTCTTGGAAATGCTCTTGATTTTTGGACAAAATGTCAAGTGGCCAGAAGGTGTCAGCAGTCTCTTTGTATTACTGAATGTTTTATGAATTAATTTTATGAGAATGAAATTAGCAATATTGAGATGTTACTTAAGCAGAGCTGTAAGTTTTTGTTATGATGGAAATGATACATAAACAGGGCGATTCAATTCCGCTGTTCTGAGTGGTTCGTGGAGAATGTGGATTAAAGAAACATGAAGCGGTTTGATATTGTCAAGAGGTGGAGAAGGAAAGGCAAAGTTGTTTTCCTCAGGAATTCTTGAGGTGATGTTGAGCCATGGTCTTAAAAACTCTTATGTTTCTTGGCTGAACAAAATCAATGTGGATGCTGCTTGTTACCTCATTTTTCGTGAGATGTATAGCTCAACAGAGATCATATAACGAAAAAGTAGTATTTCTTGTTATTAGACTTTATTTAAGCTCATTAATATGAATATTTTTTGGAGGCAAGAATATTTTTGTAGAGCTTTTGCATGCATAAGTGGTTCTAGCTATTACATTCAGAGTCTGCAAAGCATAATATAAGAAAAACCAACCTGTTGGCAGTAGCTATTCTAAGGCCTGTAAATTCTTGCAGTTTTGAATTCAGCAGAAATGTTCCTAAGTAGGAAAAGAGTGCATCTCTGTATCAAAGCAAAAATAAAAAATCTGGTATTTGTAGTTTGGTGAGAGGGAATGTTTCTTCTTTCCTTTGTAAGGTGTCTATTATAGATTTTAGATTAACAGTACTGTAATTCAACTTAGTGAAAATAGTTTTCCAGGATAAAGCAGTGAGATACAAATGTCAAAATTATAATTTTATTGCCTGTGACAATCTGTATAGTTTCACATAAAAGGGGAAAACAGCTCAAGTGGGCTTCAAACCCCCAGCAAGTGGGGCCTCTTGGGACATCTGATGTCAAGTGAGAAGTTCATAGAACCCCAAATGAATTTTTGTTGCCCGTGGAGACTGTAGGACTGTGAAAGAAAGAGATTAAATGGAAAGAAGAATCCTTGATACTATTAGGGAACACCACTAGGCACAACAGTGGTTAGAATTATAAAACTCGGTGTCAGTGGGTGGCTGAAACATGTATATAGTGTTAGTTTTAGGGAATACCATATAAGGTCTATGACAAGCCATTTTTTGGCATCGGCTTTATAAACTGTAACTATTGGTAGTAGGAAAGTGTAAGTTAGTAGACCACGTTTTTTGTTTGAAGTGGCTGTTGAGAATGAAAAATGTTACGCCGATCTTAAACAGTTTTACTTCAGAAATGGTTAATGAAAGTTAGCTGTTTACCCGCTTCTGGTTGTTACTCAGCATGTGTACTCCCAGCTTTGTGTGAAATACTCGGTTAAGTCACAAGGGCAGTTATACTTGAAAATGCTTTTGGTCATCAAACCTTGATAGCTCGGAAAATGTGGTAGAAAATAAGGTAACATTGCTTTGTGCATACAGGAAGATCAGGAGGAACTCTGAGGCTGCGGTGTGATGTGTTTGTTCAGTTAGTCTGGATGGTTCCAAAGAAGAAATTTGGAACAAAAAATAAGGCAACAAAAATTAAGGCAACTGCTGAGAGTGTTTATTCTGCAGCCTTACTTTCTTTAATTTCATTTCTGTTACTTTAAAATAAGCTTGAACCTTGATAGATCTACAGAAATTCCTGAAACATGACAACTAGATTCTGATGAGCTCTGACTGACTTCTAATACAGTAACTGAATGAAAGAGAACTCTTTTTTTTTCGCATTCTTAACATAAGTTTCTCCTAAGGAGTCTCATGTGTGATGGAAAGAAGTCAGGAGATAGCTATATAATAGCTGTATACATGTGATATACATTGCTTTTGATGGGAGAGAGGTTTTACTGGTTCATTAAGTCACTTTACTTTCCCATGATTTACTTTTTTTTTTCTATTCTAGTACAGCAATTTTAGTCTCCAAAGTGGAAAATGTAAATCTCTAATTGATTTTGTTATAGAGCTGCAGGCAGGCAAGCTGAAATGTGTCTTAAGTGACTGGATTTAGTGTACGTTAATCATTCCTTCATGAAATTTGTTTCAGAAATTCTTACCAGCCTAAGACTAAAGCATTTTTCCTTGGAACAACTTGACCTTTCAGAATAATCTTGATGTTTTATTGATTTTCATCTACTCAATTTCTTCTGTTTACATTAAACAGCAACGAGCAATTCAAGACCAGTATCAATGTTTTCATGAATGATCTTAGAACCACACAGCTCTAAATGACACACCTCTAGTGGAGCTGAGCAATACGCAGCCTTGCATTTTTGTGACACATTTTCACAATGTTACTGTTTTGTTTAGCTACTTAGCAATAAACCCCACATTTTAAACATTGATTTTTATTTTTTTTTTAAATGCTTGGAGATTAGTTTTACATGTTTTCTTATGATTTTGTAGTTTACTAACATACTCGTATGTTCAACCTTCCTATAGTTGAAGATTATTCTTTTGACTTGTCACATGACATAAGCATAAAGCAGAGATTTAAAATGTGCCATCTAGACTGGTGGTCTGAAGTTAAATACGGGCTTCTTAAATAAAAGCTTTCTGATGTACCTTGTCTGAGACAAATTAATTTTGTTTCAGCTCTCTGAAAAAAAATATTTACAATATTGTTGACATGTCATCTTGAAATAACAGAAGCAGTGGAAGTGCTTGTTTGCAATTACCCGTGTCTTGCTTCTGTTTATGGATTTCTTCACCCTTCAAAATCTCAGCTGCCTTGGTGCCACGAAACCTACAGAAACAGCAGTACTGACACTTACAACACCGTACGTAGGGAACAACATGATGTGGTTGCTTTGTTTATGAAGGCTCTTTGAGTTCTACCCAGAATGACCTTACTGTATCAAAGGATCTTTTAAGCTTGTAATTTAAGGGTAAATCTTGCTTCTGCAGTGCTCTTTTCAGAGCTGCAGGCTTTCTACAGAACGCTAAGAAATTCTTCCAGAGGTGAACATCTATTAGGCAAGACTCAAAATTCATAACCCATAGACAACAGTATTAATTTCCTCTTCCTTCCCAATTCAGTCTAGCAAACTAAGAGTCTATCGGTCGTTATAAATCAAACCCCGTTGTTCACGGTTGAAGGGCGCTTTAGGTACTGTGCTCGCACGGTCAGTGAGTGTTTCCTTGTATGTTCCTTGTTATCTTCAGCATTGCAAATGGTAGGAGGAGGAGGAATCAACATTTCCCCCAGATAAAGGCAAAATCAGTGGGAAAGGAATTTAATTTTTGAGATTCCATACAGACAGTACAAACAATGGCAAATAAACAAGTAGCTCATGGTGGTTCTTTAATCAGAGGGCTAGTGTGCAGGTGCCCAAACAGTGAGATCTGTTTACTAAATGGAAAATGGCAAAATTAGTAGGGAAAGGGTTTTTCTGTTCAGCTTTTTGGAGGTCATCATAAAGCCAAATAAGGAGTTATTAAGCTAGTAAAACAGCAAAGCAAACCACAAAAAATTATTCTTTAAAATCCTTGTTTGCTTGTAGTGGTGGAAAACCCCATGAAATTATGTTTTAAATTGTGGAGATAAACATTTTGGCAGGAGCTTGGTGGAACAGCTAGGGAATGTACTTTGATACGATCTCTAATGCTGCTTGTAATCAGGTAACTGGGGTAGGAATTTGAATGTTTAATGAATGCAAACCAGACATTCATGCTACAAAACCTATCAAGCAGATACTGTAAAGCTATCATCGGAAAGTGTATTTATTTATTTGACAACCCCTTAATTCATAGCAAAGCCCGTTGTTGAAATAATGAGTTGTGGATGATTTGCAGACAAACTCAGTAATCCTTTATTGTTCCATTTAATTCAATTTTTTTAATTAATAGAAGCTTATCTTGTAACCATCAAAATAACTTGTTCTGTGTTTTCCCATTCTAAAAAGCTGCCATGAATTTACGACTCAGTGTGATGGTGCTGGATTTTGTTCTGATTATTGGGCTACCAATGTTAGTGGTATCTTGTAGACATTAAAAATATCTTTTGGAAACTGCTTGAATTGCAATTCTACTATCAACTCTTCCTGCATTTGTTTAGTTTTGCTTTGTTAGCTTAATCCTCTGTTGTATGCATTACTGTTATCCACGTTTATTAATTTTTCTTTGCTTAGGAAATATGTAGAAAACTGATCTTAAATATTGAAAAAAAGAAAATAAATTCCAAACCCTTCATTTTATTTAGCATAACCTCCTAATGTAAGTCTTGCCTTGTACTTTTATTTTGATCATTTAAAAAATATCTAACATGCAAATAGAGTTTTGTCCATCTTATGAAGAGAAGATGACACAATCTTTCATCTTTCCCTATCCCTCTGTCTCCCTCCATGCCTTGCTGTAAGGATACATCAGCAGTTAGTTTTCTGGCGATAAAGGGGTGTGTGTGTGATAGCTGCTGTTTCTCAAAATGGCAAAGTTAAATGTCAGCATGGATATTAGTGTGCGCTTGTTAGGCTGCTGGTTTTGGTCAGTCTGTACTTGAAGTGTTGGGCCTATTTCTCTTTTCTTTGGGCTGCCTTTAAGTTGAATATTCCTGTTTTATTTGTATCTTTTCTCATTCGCACAAAGCGAGTTTGTTGGCCCGTTGGCTTCGGACTGCCTTGCTGCGGGCAAGGCAGCAAGGCAAGCCCCTGTGGGCTTCTAGGGGTTGCAAAAATTATGAAACTGTAAACCCACTTGGCATTTATGACTTGCTGTGTGACATCTTACGTGGTTTATCTGCTTTCTTATCTATGTAATATTTCTCAACTTAGGAAAAAGATTTTAAAAGCCCCACAAACTTTGAGGGCAGCTGCTTAGGAGACTGAAACGTTTGTAACACTTTTTCATCAGAATATTGATGGAGTTGCTTTAAATTATTAAATTAACCATCTATTTATTGATTTTTTAAGAGGTAAATCTGATTGTGACACCATATAGTGTTTATACAGAATAGTAGGCCTTTTGTAAACGGACATGTCAAAGAAGGTACAAAATTGTGTCTGAAATACGGATATGCATAGATTAGGCTGAATAATTTTACATTCCTTTGAAAATTATTTTTGTAATGGTAGGAATAGATTTCCCAGGAAAGAGTATTCACAGCTGGGAAAACAGTTGCTACTTTGAAGATGGTTTTCCCAGGCGAAAGGCTCACGTCCCCAACTGTGTTTGGTATAAACAATACGTGGTGTATTTCTTACTTTTGTTTAAAGGAATTGTGCGTTCCTCATTACATATTAACCAGCAAAAGTTTCATGCTAATTCTTAGGATATTTGCCTTAATCTGCGTACATTCAAAGTTAATTCCCTGCTTTTATTAATATAGCCAGGGTGTTAAGTGATGGGGAGTTTGGTGGTGAAATGCGCTTTGCCAGTAAGAGGGGAATTTCTTCCTTCTCTTGGAGCACGTACCTGATGTTTCCTCTCGGCTCCCATTCTTTACTTAGTGGTGAGACTTTCCTTGACGGTTCTTGTTGGGTTTCCAGTGTAAATCCTTGCTTTCATGACTTAGCTGCAAATGTCTTCACAAAATTGACATTCAGCACGGGATTCCCACTTGTAGGCTGAATTTGTTGAGTTAACGGTCTTCAAGCAGAGGCTAGGTCTGCTTGACTACGTGTCATCCAGCTCCAGTCCAGTGAGAACACTGTATTCTGTCCTTTGGCAATTAGGATTTTTTTTTCTGGTTTTATGTTAATGACTTCTAACTCATCATAGAGAGATGCATCATAAATAAAAATTACTGGGAAAAGCCCGATTGTTGAGTATAGAAAATTTGGCATAAAACTTCAAAATATGTATAACTTCACTTAAAGTCCCGTTACGTGTTTGAATTCACGAAACAGATTCCACTTGGCAAGAAATTGGGTTATAAGCTTTAAAGGATAAATGTTCGCTACGTTCTGACATAGGATAAAGAGCAGAGAAGTGGGCAAGGAAGGCAATTGTTCCTGACAGGCCTTGAAGTTGGGAGTGTGTACTATATAGCGTATTAATGCAAGCCTGATTCTTATGGATTTGTTACTTCCTCTTCATTGCTTTTAGTCCTATTTTGTTTATGTTAATTTGTTAAAAAAAGCGCCCTAAAATGGCATGGGTAATGGTATTTTAAATATGTTTATTCAGAAAGGCAGCAGTGTTCCCTGTCTTTGACAGAATGCTATTGCTTTTTTTTTTTAAAATAACATGGGAGTCCAGTATAAGGATTTTTATAAAATACAAATTATTGTGTGTTTATGGAATAGATATAAAAAAAAAATCCCCCCCCCCCCCAAATTTTGGAGCAGATGAAAGGGGGAGGATGCTTCCGCAGTATGAATGAGAAACTAGAATTATTTCACCAGAAGCTTCCTCTTCCAAAATACCTTTTGTGTTTGGATGCAGTATTGTGAACCACATGAAAGATTAGCGTATATTTATGTATGTTAATTAATAAGTTACAGCATAGGTAAAATGGCTCTCGGGTATTAGATCAAAGCCGCACAGATTAATAAATACTTGTAAAGTGCTTGTCTGTTACATCCAACAGGTAATTAGAACAGAAAATTAATCTTTTGACTTTTAGAAGCTGCCTGAAATAATGAGGGTACAAGCATGGAGGTTTTTGACAGGGCAACTTCTTGCTTAAAGATCCAGACTCCGTCTTTGAATGCATTTACCTATTTCTAATTGAATCCCACAAGAGTTCTGTAGGACATCAAACAGAAGATCATCAACCGATGTTTTATTAAATTTCTCAGCATTATCTTAATAATTTGCATCTGTAAACCAGGCTTTTGCAAACGTCATATATACACAAGGGAAGGCAAAGCTCTGCTCCTACCATCTTACAGTTCGAAACATGTCAAAACTGTTCAGAAAAAGTACCAAAGACTTGAGAGCTTCATCGTGTAAAAAGGAGCAGTGAGGTTATATAAGAGACGACAGGAAATTTTAAGTATGTGGGGAAAATACTTGCTTTTAGTAACTGTCATTCTCACCTACCTGTACATTGTGTACTGAATCATAAATGGGAGTTACTCATATTTACCCACTTCCAAACTAACTGGGTGGTTCCAGAACTGTTATACTGAACTGTAACGCACAGCTCATTGAAATCGGTCATGGCTTTTTGGGATTCAGAGTAGACTTTGGAGCCTTCTTGTGTACCTCATTCGCTCGTTCTTTATTTCTAGTTACCTTTGGAATAGATAAGTTTTTCCTATTTTATTATGAAAGTTCCATCTTTCATGGCTGTTCTTATGTCCAAGTCTGTAGCTCTATGATTTTCTGAAGGCATTTTTAATAAACTTGTGGGGTTGTTTGTTTGTTTAACATTACCATGTTTACATAGTAACCATTTACCATGCTTCATTTAAAACACAGTATCTTCTTTACAAAGACTTGTCTAGATTAAGTCATGGTCAGGTTTGGGCTTAGAACAGAAGCGTCTGACTGTCCTAATCCTATACGTGTTGTAATAAAATCTACCCAAGACCCAAAAGGTCTGTCTCAGTATCAGCAGGAGCCCAGAAGAGCACAAATCTAGCAGGGGGCAGGGATGGTTTTCCATGGATCCTCATCTTTGCTATGGGCTGAGCACACAGGCAGGTTCTGTGTGATCTGATGTCAACTTTAGCAGCACCTCCGCCAGCAAATTTGCACTTCAACAGTGTCGTGCCTCATCATCCAGCTTTACAGCAGAGTAAGACAACATGTCATGTTTCTCACTATTCTGAGACTATTAAGCTTTTAATACGAGAAGTCATTCTTCTGACTTTTTGTATTTGAAAGCCAAGCGAGTTTATAAATTAAGTTCCCACAGGCGTCACTGTCTATCTGTATTTTCTACCTGCCTTGCTACTCAGTCATCAGATGGGTGTTTGAAATATCATCACATCGTTTCAGTGAGCTCTTTACTTGGTTTCTCAATTTGCTCTGTGCACTTCACTCATAACTAAGTACTGGAACAGAAGAAGTTACGCTTTACCTGACTATAGAAGCCTTCTATTTCTCTTTTGTAGTTCTGAATGGAGAGGGAATGAAAGGAAGAAAATATTAGTTGCCTTTATATTTCTGTTTCTATTGAGAGAATGTCCAGGAAAGGAAATGTTTCTGCTGCTGAGGCAGAAAACAAATCTATCTTCACTACTATTAGGAATTTCTACCACTGAACTTTTGCTGTAAAAATAGCCTTAACTCCAACTTCTACGGATAATTTAACAATATTCCAGTAATTTTCCTGGTTTTCTAGTATGTCTTCTTTTCACAGTTTTTCTGAAGTTCTTCCAGAAAACACATTCCATGCCATTTGAAAAGGTTTTAAGCCTTTGTGATTTCGCTTGTTGGTCAAATGAGTTGGGACTTGTTAGAAAAGTTGCTGCTTTGGAAAGGCTTAACCCTGCTGCATTAAATATTTATTTAGAGTAAGTATATTTTAAGTTAGGTTTTACTTTGTGCTAATGAATGGCTCAGTAGTTTGTTAATTTAGAACTTAAAAAACTTCTGTGTATAGTCCTGTAGCACGCTGTTCGAACAATTTGAGAAAATAGGTTGGAAACCTGGACGTGGGTTTATCACTGGGGTCAAACAACTTCAAAAGCCATTCTAAACACACAGGTTACTTTGTGAGACTCAGACAACCATCTCTAGATATTTGTAGTAGAATTCACTGGATGTATGTAAAATAACTGAAGTGAGAGACTTGAGTTGAAAGTAGTGAGCTGATCCTGGAGCCTCTGAAGTCCTGAGAAGGCATTGATGTTTTGTTGTCATCTTGGGTGGCTGGCTCAGTATGCAGCGGTTTATTCTTAGCTCCTGGCTGTGTCATGCTGCCACATGATGGAATGGAAGGCTAGAAGGAAGCCAGAAACCAAGGCCTAAAAGTTTGGTGTATCATATGTCAACGTGGATTAAATAGTTTGGACAATACTGTTGAAGAAAGGACACCTAAATTATAAATATGAATCGAGGGTGTTCAGATTTTTCAAATCCAGCGTGTGTGTCTCAAACATTGCGCAGGGCATGTATCACATGTACCTCCCCGGCAGCAGGGCTCAAGAGTGTACAGAAAAGGGGGTCTCTATCCACGTCTTAGAAAGGACCTGTTCCCTATCAGCTGTTGTTGCAGATTTAACATAAAAAAAGATGAAGTGCAATTCCAAGGTGGAAAGGATTTATTGGTGACATATTTATTAAACAGAACATAAAAATAATAATAATTCCTTAACGTAAACAGCCTCTGAAGGAGGAGTGGCTAGGTCTAACTGTGTACCGATGGGCTGCTGCAGATGTAATTGGTAATCTAAGCATAAAATTCTATTGCAAAGATAAAATTAAATCAATTGAATTGAACAATGAATTTGGCCCTATGCTTTTCTGTGATGAAAGTTTTAAATACTCGCCTGATGGTCTGAATGGGTAAGGTAAGACTTCTGGAGGGGAAGGGGAAGATACTGTCCCTTAAATTAAAATCAACCCTTATCTTTGTTGTTTTCAGTCAAAATTAAATTAATTCATTGGCTCACCTTCACGAATAGCTGTTAAAATTCAAACCTGCCTTCATACACTCACTTGTTTTTCCTGCTTATGCAGAAACAAGTTCAAATGAAATTAAGTGATAATCAGGGTTGAACTTGACATGCTTTCACTTATGGTAAACCACTTTTTATCACATTTTTTTATGTGACAATCCTAACCATTTAAAATTGTCCAGACAACCTTTTCCCTTTTGCAGTCTTAATAAACAGCTGAGAGAATACAGCGAAATCCTTACACGGGGAAAAAATTCACTTAGCTTCTAACATAACTTGATGGCTGGAAAGAAGATTAGAGCCTGCACTGAGAGTCAGTGAATTTTGTTTAAAACACAGATCTTCATCTGAAATTCTAAAAGCATTTTCTTGTTAAAACTTTGTGCTCCATTTTTTTTTTTAAAGCTTGCCTATTTGCAAGTTTAGTAGATGGATTTTCTATGCCAGCTAAGCCATTTTCAATTAATAATATATGTCAGATTACATCAGGGGAACATAAGATGAAAGATCCTTTTTATTCAATAGGAACAATATGGAAGGAAACCCATGTTTTCAGAATTCTGACTTTTGCTTTTTCTTAAATTTATTTTTATAGTGCATGTTGTCCTTTGGAATTGATAGATTGACTGCTCTGAAAGCTAGCGTTCTGATTTTCTGAGGAGCCGAAAGGGGTAGGGAGGGGTGACTTTTCTTACATCTTGCCCGTATTATGTCAAAGTCTTGCACAGAATCTGGGATCGCCTGACTCATTGATTCAAATTCCTTGTCACATGCCCTCACATCATGTAATGCTTTTCATAAATTAACCAAGCTTTATCTTTAGACTGACTGACTGTGCTTTTTCTAGATGTGGATGTGTTGTGCCTGCACTGTCAGTATTTAGTGTATCCCCTGAAACTGCTAAAAGCATGCGAAGTTAGTTTACATGTTAAAATGGTCTTGGATAACTACTTTTTTCCTCATATTGTTTTACACAGCTGAGGGAAGGCTTGCTTTCAGTTTTATCAGGTTCAGACTGGTGCTAGTTTGTGCTGTCTGGATTTATTCTGTTTCTAGATATTCAATAATACTCTGTGCATTTAAGACATTTTTTGTGTTAAGGTATTATTTTCAAAAGGATTTACTGGTTTCAGGTATTCTTTGAGGTATACTTTCAGGTATTTTTGTATTATTTTTTTTTCTTCTGCTTTCTTATCCTAATACAAGGCTTCTCTTGTCTGGAGACTTGATATCGACCATTATAGCAAAAACTGTAAGTGTCTGATAAACGGGTTTTCAAATCTCATAGTTGTCATCAGTCCAGCATTTTAGAAAGGCGTATGGAATCCTTTCCTTACATTAAACAATTTGAGAGACCAAAGAGAAAAGTTAAGTGAAGAAGTTGTATCAAAATTCTTGCTCTCATTTCCCCTTTGCCCTGCAGTCCAGAAAAAGTTTTATTTATGGATGATCATGCTCTTCAATTTTAAAGAAAACTGCGTAAAGCACAGGTCTCTCTGGTTCATGGATAAGCCACAGTAATGAGTTACTGCAAGATGATAGTCTGCAGAAAGCATGGTGTGTGTATATATATATATATAAATATGTGAAAGTTTATGGCATTTCTGTAAATATTACGGTGTACATAGTTACTGTTAAAAAAAAGGTTTTGGAAGAAGTGTGCCAATTCTTCACCTAAGAGAGTACTTTAAATAAAAAGTTAGTAATATGTTTAAATTTAGTAATTTCAGGCACAGTTCATAAACCTGTACCAAAATATTAACAGTAGGAATCTCATCAGTTAGCTTAGATTTGTAATTTGGCTTTAAACATGCAATAGGTTGTTTGAGGTTGGGTGAATACTGTTTTCTTCATACTATAGCAATCTGATCTTTCCTCGATTGCGCTGTGGTATCAGGATGTTACTGAATACAATTGTAGAAACAAACTATTTCATAGTATCCATGAGCAAGCATTTGCTATTACTGTGTGTTTATTATTATAAGCTTCTGAGCAAGCACATTTTCCTGATTTGTAACCTGCAGTGGTGATGAAAGGGCTTTTACCATAGCCTTGATCAAAAACCAGCTCCCTATGTTGGAAGGGGGGAGGAGGGGAAAGGAGTTTATGCCTATAAGAACAAAATAAGCAACAACTGCAATTGGGAGAGTGCATCCCTGTAACCCCAAGTAAGTTATTTATTCATGGCAAGCGTCAAGATGACACAAGCCTAATATATCTGTAATCTCAGAAGCTGAGTCTTACTTCACAGAGTTGCATTGCCAAGAGAATTATCCATTCCTCCAGTGCTGTGTTGTCCGAAGTAGCTGTTTTTCAAGGTGTGATTAATGTACATTGGCAGTCAATCGGATATGAGTAATTGTGGCTAATTCCAAAGGTGAAACTAATGATGAAAAGGGCTGTGTGAGATGTAGCACAATGGTGTGAGATTTCTTGCTAAGTGTTGTTTAGCAACTCGTTCTCCTCAGAGAAGGCATGGCAATGCTGGCATCTTTCTTGAGAGAAGATATATTTGGTGTTCTGCAGGGAAGATGTGACTAACTGACGTTTCTCCTTAGACTGTGATTAGCAGTCCCTTGCAAATAACCAGCAGTTGTTGCAAACTCCACCCTGCAGTTCCTGTTTCAGTTGGGGAATATCTAGCTATCTATTTCAAATTCAGTCATCGTCTTGTGGCCTTTCTGTTTATAGGTCAAGTCTTTTGTGGCCAAAGCTTCCACTAGGAAACTAAGTATTTCATGAGAAATATGACTGGAATCATTGTTTTCATTGTTTTCTTTATTGCTTAGTAACTTTAGTCATTGTTTTATGTGTCTACGTTTAAAAATATCTTTAAAAACTGCTCATGTGCTAATTAATTTTCATATGTGACATTTGAAAATAGGACAGAGCATCTTATTCTGCAGAGTTCTGGTTCTTAAGTCAATGAGCACAGAGGTGAAATTAGTTTGCTCACTTCAGAGATGCAGAAAGTGATGTTTTAATGATCTTGCATACTAATCTCTAGGAACTTTATAGCTTCCCCTGAACAAGTTCAGCAGTAACCCGTACTAAGCATCAACCAGATTTTAAAACTAATGTTTCAAGTATCTGGTGTGAATATTTGTTTTCTCGGTATAATTAACCTTCAAATGAACAAAGCAACCAACATGCATCTTGAAATGTTGAAAGGCCAGTGGTTTCTGGAGGTGGGATGGACGGTGTGCAAGGTGCAGATCTGCTAATAGCTAATCACACTCCTCATTACGTAAGTTCTTCCTTTCTGAAAACTGAGGCTTCTGCTTTCTTAAGTGGTTTTTATATTCTTTAGCAGAACGTGACTTTTTAAAAGCCACAGTATTTTGTTTTGGCAATCAAAATAGGCCTGCTAGTTGTAGGACATCTTGTGCAACTTGCTCTTAAATCTGAAGGCAGATATGAATGTACACACATGTGCACTGGCATTTTTGACAAAAGGCCCGATTATGTCTGTCCTGGCAAAGACTGTCTTGGGGAATCCTTAAAAGGCAGAATGAAGCGTTACATTTGGCTTCTGTGAAGTTGAGATGAACAATATAGTTACAGATGATTTCAGTTTTGATCAAGTACTGATGTAAACAGTGACGAAAACTCGCCACCGTGCTAGATTATATTAAGATTAAAAAAAAGTTAATAGTGGAAGACATGCTAGAATACAGTGATGATAGTACTATGTAGTTCTTGTAAGCACAGGCATTTATCTTAACATATTTGGATGCAAAAATCAATGTTTTCTGCATCTCCACATCAATACGTTGTAATGATTTTTCCCCACTCTTATGGCAGCTTCATTATTTCAGTGGAAGTACCGTATATACACCAGCAACGTAGCATCTTGGATAATCGGGTTACATCTAGAGTCTTCCTAACTTGATAAAATTTTCTTCTATATTGTCATTCATGGATGTATAATACAAAATAAAGCTCCTTCAGTGCTCAGCTTTTAATAATCCTGTTCATAATTAAATATAAATCTGACTAAAACATATTCTTCTACATTAAAGTCTTGCCATAGAAATATTTTGAATATAAACCTTCAATACTCGGTAGAACGATAATATATATATACACACAAATGCACTTTTTTCTGTTAGTAGCAAGCACTTTGTTCACCATTTGCACAACTTCAGTCATATGTTTTATACAACCACTACTAAATCAGACTTCTGATTGCTCATTACTGTCAGGAATGACAGACGTCAAGGCAGCCTGACAAAAGCGATGCAACGTGGACATTTTTGTTTTCTGTTCGATATACAGTCGCAGTTTGTCTCTGAAGGTTTCCCCTAGAAAACTGTAAATTAAGGGGTTCAAACAGCTGTTGGAAAAAGCTGCCAGGTTCACAATATGTCCTGTTAAAGGATAATCGTGTCTGAAGGATGGGCTGCTTGAAGAGACCGGCTCGCTTTTCTTTTGAAGAAGTTGAACACTAATGAAGACGTTTTCGGGTAGCCAGCAGATAAAGAAAACCAAGACAACAACAAAAATCATTCGAAGAGCCTTCTGTCGCCGCAGACGGAGACTCCTGTGCTTGTGTGCTTTTATAAGAACTCGAACAATTAATGAGTAACAAAGACCGATGATCACAAAGGGGATAATAAACCCCAAGGTTATTTCTAGCCACTGGATTTCTTTTACATCTGCAAAACAAAAATAGACCTCTCCGGTGTGTTGTAAATGCACAGCTGTAAATGGAACTAGTGCTGCAGAAATAGATGCCATCCATATGAGACCACAGCTTAATCTAGCGTGTTGCATAGTGCGAAATAAGTTGGACCTCATTACTTTTGCCAGTGCTATGTATCTGTCAAAACTCATCCATGTCAGAAAGAAAATGCTGCTATACATGTTGATCTGAAGGAACAAAGACATAAAGGTACAAATAATAGTGATATCATAATACTTTTCATCGAGATTAAAAACCTCAATAAGAGAATCAGCAACTAAAATGAGATCAGCTACTGCAAGATTTATGAAGTAAAGGTCTGGAATAGTCATTTTTTCACGAAAGCTTATGTTGACAACCAGAATCAGAATGTTTCCTACAAAACCAATAGGAAAGAGAAATATTGTGTAAAGACATGATAAGAAAAGACCGATAACATATTGTTGGTGTTCTGATTTATCAGCTAATCTAGAAGATATGCTTTCATTACACAAGTGTGATCCATTTAGGTTAAAAGTTGTGCTGTTACATATAACAGGTGATATTGAGGCAGAATAAGTTTCCATGGTTAAAATATCTGCAGAAAAGGTATTAGTACTCACAGTTTGGTGGCAATGCCAAAAAAGGCAGATTTTTGGTTGTTTTCAACTAAGTTAAGAGCAAGCATTTTGATTGGAATGGAAAAAGACATACACTTTTGTATAGGCATTTCAAATTATTCAGAAGTCAAATTAACTAGACTAGGAAATTTACTATTTGTACTGTTAGATTTCAGTCAATTTTTAAATTTTTTTACAGGACCCTATATACATTGCAAATGGGAGAATTTGCAGTTCCTGTATGCCTTAAGATTATGTAGGAATCTTTTTACCATTATGGTACTTGGATCTCTTTAATAAAAGCGTTTCATCAACAGTGTTTCTTCATGCAGGTTGGAGGGCGGTAGAATTTAACTCCATTTGTTTTCTTTTAATAATCAATGAACGTACTTGGACCTGCAATTTGCAAATAGAAAACAATTAATCTCATACTCCAGCATTGTACAACGTACCATATGCTTCTGCTAACTTAACATAGACAGCGGAGGCTGTAGGAAACATAGTGTTTGAACATATATACAACGTTTCATTAAAAGAGTTTAAATTTGTTCTAGATAATATACTGGGAGAGCAGATCTGTTAAAATTTTATGTATCCTTCCAGGTTTCAGTATGGGAAAATGTAAAAATACAGCAAACCAGATGAGTGAGTTTAGCCTACTGAAGAAAACCTTATTTTTATATCTGTAGATATGTATAAAAATATGTGTATTTATTTCATTATCAGCTTAAAGGGCTATTAAGGCAATGGAGATGAAAAGCAGTTGGTTCCTTTTGCTTTCAGTGGGAAGGAAAAGGCAAATTTTAGAAATGAAAATAATACCAGCAGTATATTGATTTATACCAACATTATTAGACTCAATTTGCTTTTCTTTGTGATTAATTATGTTGCAGTGACTTCCGGATAGGAATGGAAAGTATCAGTTATCCGATTTGTTTACTTATAAATGTTGAATGCTGGGGACTCAAAGCACTGCTAGAAGTTAATTTAAAAGAAAAACAAACAAACAAACCAAACAAAAGACACTGCAAACAAATAAAACAGTGAGAAAAATGATAACCCAGGGTATTTTGTGTTAAATTTTAAATATTTTTAATTGCTTTAATCTTCATTTTAGTACCAAAACCTTTATTTTAATTACACTTAAACATATTAAAAGGAGTTAAAATTGTTTACTAGTAAAATTCATGCGTATTTTCATGTTTTAGTGACTTAAATCCTGCTGTTATACAGTCTGGGGGAGAAAAAGGAGCAGACCACTAATGGAATAGGAGTGTTAACAATCCTTTCAGTCAGAAACATGGCTCTGAGTTTGCTTAAATGTATTCAGGTTATCAGCAGTAGCTAGCAGATACTTAAAGCTATCAATTCCAGAGCTTTTATTTCTTAATGGAATAGGTGTAAGTACACAGTAGCTGTTGCTATATTTTGAATAATCTTCATAATGTAAATCTTTATGCTAAAATATCCGTATGAAATTACACTTATTTGAAGATTATTTGTTTCAAGCAGCTCTGGAAGTCAGATGTGAACTGTTGTCTTTCATGTAATATCCGTTTATTTTTGAATAAGGCAATAGAGCTGCTTTAAACACAAGTTACCCATTTAAGCAATTGATTTTAAAAGGTCGGTCTGTGATCAGATTTTAATTACATCTGAAAGGCCACCAAAAACCAAGCAATTACAAGCATTAGAGGTAACCACGTACTGTGAAACACTTTATTTTACCTTAATTCCATTTCTCCAGAGCTGATTTTCCTCCAGACAACAGAAGGCTGAGTCTTGCTCGTGGGTCTTGCTCGCGTACACGCGTGATGGATGTGTCACCTTCCACTGCCGTGTCAGTAAAAACTTGTATTTAGGTGTGCAAAGCTGCGGTGAATGCCACCTGTTGACGACTCAGCAGTAAAAAAATCATATAAAAGTCTATTCCATTTTAAAACGTTTTAAATAAAAGGTAGTTTACAAGAGCAAAATGCAGATCCTGCTGCATGTCCTTGGCAATAAAACAAGCTTTATAGATTCCCAGGGTTGTTCTAATTTGTCTGCAGTTGTAGTGCTGCTGAACAGCCTTATAAGGCTAGAATTAACCCTGTTTCTGCTGGTTGCTTTTCCACTAGAACTAGCCAAGCATCTTTTCTCACATAATTGCCAGTTTTATTTTGCCTGATGTTCATTTTGCCCTCCTTTCTGCCTCGAGCATTTTTTTCGAATGCAATAGTCCATTCAAACCTACAGGTCAGCTGATTGATAATTAGGCAGATCTATTTGCAAATCGTAACTAAAGCACATTTTGTATATTCTGTATAGATATAAAGCAATAATTACTATTATACGTGGCATTATTAAAAAGCTTTTGGACAATATAAAGAGATACTCTACTGAGAGAAATCTAGCAGCTGAGAAGGGTCATTTGCTAAATTGACAATATAAATTTGAGTTTTCCTACCTTCAAGTGGATCCCATTTTGCCTGTTGCCGTCATCCTCACACTTCTTAGAATTGCTCAGCTCAAAATCACATGGATAAAAGCGCTTATTTTGCAGGGAATGTGGAGCCTCAGTCTCGCATAAAACCACCAGTATTGCAGGTGGAGTTTTGCATTTCATCTGTAGGGGGGAAAAAACCTACTTGCCATTTCCTGAAACACCACCTACCGGTGGCCAGAAGCCTTAGGACGGAAGGAAAGTTAAAGCTTTCTTTCTCATAAAAGAGAAATACTTTGTGTAAGTTGCCTTTTACTGTTCTGTTGATCTGATACCTGGATGTTAAGTGCCACTACTGGATATGCTGTACCTTGACGCAGCAGTCCACTGCTACTGCAATAAGATGAATGGGATTTTGGCGTTTAGGATTTCAAGATGACAATGTTACAGTTTCAGGAATGTGGATTAAACAATTAACAAGCCGTTATAATGGGTGCACTACATATATTAGAGTGGTCAAATATTATTAGATTGCAAAAGAAATGTAATTTCTGTAGAAGAGCAAAGCAGAAATTCTTTCCACAAGTGGCTTTGGGGGTAGAAGGCACTTTGCCTTTTAGTGCCATGGAGGCAAATAGATTATTTGCTCATTTTTTTGTAACGTGCTGTTACAAAACACAGGATTTTGACAGCGTTACTAAAAATGTTTTTAAAGATGTTCTGACATGATGGCTCTTCATAAATAGCTTTGGGCAAAATTATTATTTAGCTTAAAAGAAAGTTTGTGCTAAGTAGTGTAGTGCTGGTAAAGATTTTCTGGACAGAAGACTTCCACCCTGTGTCAAATGGCTTCCTGGGGTGCCTTGCTGTGAGGGCTGTGAGGACAGGGAGTCCAAAGTGTTTTGCTTTGAGAAGTGTACAGATATGATTGTGTTATAGGACTGGAATAATTGTAACGTTAGAAAAATCTTGTGATGGCAGCTTTGACGGTCTTAATTTTTTGCTGTCCTAACGAACAGGATTATAATGTCTTTATTGTTTGTTGGTCATGTGGTTTTGCTGTATTTAATTCTGTCCTTCAGAGCTTTCACTGATCTTGGAAGGGCCAGAGGATTTTTTTACTTTCCTTTATGCATACTGTTGCTTCTGGGTGTTAGTTGTTTGTAATTATGGGGGCCTGGATTTGAGAATCAGCTGGTCTGCCTGTCCTTGTTTTTCTAGCTGTGAACATCAGATGATTTGCTATTAAAGCGTATAATTGTGAGTGCTAATTTTTCTTGTTTGAATTCACGATAAGGAATACGTCACGTTGCCATACTTCAGGAATGGTTAGGAAATTCTCCTTTGAAAGACTCAGAAGTAGCTGTTTCTCCTGCTAGGAGAACTATGAAGCACAAGAGGCCAAATCTAGGATTATTATATTGTATTATTATATTATAATTAGTGAGTTCTGTATTTCACTAAATATTTTATGAGACAATCATGTGAATTCTCTGAATCCCATTTCCTAAAACAGATGACAACATCTTCAGGCCCTTGTTTATGCAGGCAAATTATTGTTACTGATTAATCTATCTTAATCTCACTGTTCATCACTACCATATTCCAGAAAATGCTTAAAACTACTTTTAGCAGCTGCTGAACACTACGCGTTCCTGTCAGTTGTTGATATTCCATGGGACTTCACAGGGAGTGCCTTAATGAGCTGTACGTAGTCACAGTTGTGACAGTATTACAGTTCTGCCTGTCGTACCTTATCGTGATTGTCTCAGAACATGCGTGAAAGCAGCTGGTGCGATAGCATTCCTATGATGTCAGACCTCAATAATCCAGTATTTAAAGTTTTCCTAGCAGGTTATTTTTAGGTCTGTAGTAGTCAACTCCTAAAACACTGTGTGTATCTCAATCAGCAGGTCTGACACTATAGAGTCTTTAAGGAACACCGGTGTAATTGTCTACAGTGTACCAAGGGTCTTAAAGTGGGGTATAATAGAAGGCATTCTATGTAATTTAGCAGGCTTCAAGGTATGTGCCTGCTATTGTGTGGCAAAAATGTGACAGCTGAGGAGAAAGAAAGCTGAAGGGGTGTGAATACAGGAGAGAACAACATAAGAGATCTGGTGTATCACAGCTCTTGAGCCAGCACTACGTGGCAGCCTTGCCAGCGGGATGACAAACAGGATGAGCCCTGAAGGATCTAAGAGCTGTTGGGTTCTGGCAGAAGTGTGGAAGTGCTTTGGGTGTGAAGGTGTTGAGTCCTGGAGAAATTCAATCAGAGTCAGGGTGGGTGTATACAGCTGAAAAAAGTAACTATTGCATGGAAGGGGAAGGAAGCATGAATTAAAATTGTGTGGGAATGCTTGCAGCGTAACATAACCATACGCAGAAGAAGTAAGATTCGTGTAAGAATCTCTACTGAAGTCATCTCCAGAGGAAATACAGATGCTGTTGTAATGTTTATGAAGTTTTGCAAGCAGATTGACCTCCTCCTCCAAATTCTCTCTCATCTTTCTGTTAGCATGGATACTGACTCTGACCTTTTTCAACCGCCAAATGACATCTGTCTGCATCCTTTACCCAGTTCTAGAGCATGCTTGTACCTACCCTGCCCACCCTCAGTAACTTTCCCTTTCTTTTTTTGAGTTGAAATTTATCATGATCTGTGCCTGCAGAAAACAGTATATTTCGTGTTTTCAGGCTTTTCAGTTACCAGTAATTCTGAGAATGCATTTTTCTTACTAAAAATAACTTTTAAAAGTTCAACCTTTTCTTTTTCAGGGACAACACCTGTACCCATTCAAACTATTCTGGTAAAAACTCTTGGGGGATAATATAAAAATTGTACAAAATTGGACCACAAAATGTTGTATAATGAATACGCAAATGTGATTAAAAAATAAAATTCGCAAAGCTTCAATCACGTTTAGTTTAGTCGTTGAGTCTGGCAGTCCTTTGATGGACACTTGTGCCATGGAAGTGAAACACATTTTTTCATTCTGGCCAATTAGTGAATCAATTTGTCGTGCAACATATATGCTGTAAATATTATATAGAATACTTATTTGGGCTAAATTGCTTGGGCTTTCACGCTACCCCAAACTTCTACAACTACCTCAAAATCAAGATAAAGAATGGTGTAGCCCTTTCAGGGTCTGTAAGTTTAAAATGAGAATGTAACTAAGGCCAGGCTTGGGAATACATGTAGGGGTGTAGCAGCTTGAGTTATGATTCAAATGTGCAAATCCAGTCTGTCTTTAGCTCAGATGTTGTTTTGCAGTGGGATCAGATCAAATTTGAGCCAGCTGGTTCAGCAAAGATGAGTCCTCAGTCTCTGTGTTCTTTTCCAAAACATGTTACCAACTCAAATCCAGGCTTAAACCTCAGCAGCCTGTTCATCTATCTTCTTTTACCTAACGGAAGGGTTTTTCCAAAAGCAGGCCAAAGTCTTAGGTATGAATATTACCAGTACAGAAGTAAAATAGTCATCTTTGAATTTTCCAGTGTATCTCTTTAGTTAATTTTGACAGCATGCCTATAAAAATATATGCTCTGTTTCTTCTGGAACATACTGTTCAAGACTAGGTGAAGTCTGGATGAATTGAGCGTTCAACAAAGCTGTTGCTGGTATAGGGGGGAAAAAATTTCTCTGAGCAGGGAGATTTTATTTTGTTCCTAAAAATATACTTCAAATTATTAATAACTTAAAAATAATTACTTTTTATCTTAGCCAAAACTGCTCTGTTCTCTCTCATACCAGAGTGTTTTAGAATGTTTTTTGGGGACTGTTTCTGTTTCTTCCCCTGTTGCACTCAGGGCTGTTTGCCCTTATATTCTAGCTGCATGCATGCAGATTTTTCTCTAGGACTGCATGTTTATTGTCCTGAATTTTAATGTAAGCTCTGAGTAACGTTATCAAGAATGATTTAACAAAACATTTCTGTATTGCTGTAAGTTATATTCATAACTATTTGAATTATTGTTCTGCATTTTTCAACCTCTTCTCTCCTGTTTTACCTTTGTCTTCTCCTATTCAGAGTCTTTTCATTGTACATACGACATATAACCAGCCACCCATAAAATATTCTGTGTTTTCCCATGACAGGGAGGAGACCAGAGTACGTTCACAGATGGCAGCCAGAAGCTATACCCAGGAGTACTGAGACTCACAAATAGTCATTTATTCTTGAGAAGACATACTTGTAGCCAAATCCTAGATCTGACAGTAGGGCCCCAGAGGTTGTATTTCTCTGAAACGTTTGGTTATGGTTCTGCTGTAGCTGTGTACCTTGCTGAGGGTATCATGCTGAACCCTCAGGCTCCTTACAGGTGTGTTATTGTGAGTCGCTAACCATTAGACCAGCTTCCAGGTCCACATCAACGTTAACTAGAGCCCACATTTACTGACTAGGTTTTCTTGTAGGCACTTTAGCAGTAACTCAAGACTCAGAAACAAAACAATATTTATTCTTTCATCCTCAAATGTAAAATATATGGAAGTAGTAAATAAAGCAGAATCCTTCGTGCATAATTCCTATTCTAGAAAATAACCTACTTATCCATGCTGCGGGTGAAACTATGATACTCTGTCTGAATTGGGATAAACAGCTTGCGTCTTCTGACACACTCTTTCACTCAGTCTGTCAGCTTCTTCACTGACGTACAGCTCTTACAACTCCTCTCATCAAACTTCTTTCAGCAGGGCTGATCTTTGGTCCGTGGTGTTTAATCTCCGTCTTCTCAGGTGCGAAACAAAACCTCCGATGCCAGCTGAGAAATCCTTTCACAAGTATGAAATTGGCTCCTGTATTCAGAGAGCTGATTCTTATCTACGTACTTCCTTTCTGACCAGATTCTATAATGGTCTGTTTGTACGTAGTGATCTTTAATTATCCATCTGTTCCTGCTGGCAGCAGAACAAAACTGAACAGGAAAACAGGCTGACATAATACGATGCAGATATCTTACCGGCTGATTTTTACATCTTGCAGAGATGATGGTCCTTACGGTCACAGTGAAACTATGTATCACCCTTTATTTGCATGTGATACAGTCATGGTCCATAAATTTCAGGACTTGGATGTCTAGTAAGACTAGGTCCATGTATCTAGATACTAGATCTATACCCTGTATTATTATTGAACAAATGTCCTTTATGTTTCCATGTATGCACTTGGCTCCTGTTTTGTGGAAGATGTTTCTCTTGATCAATCAGTGCTCGCTTTTCTCTTCAGCAGCCTGTGCTGATTTCCACCAGCTCTCCATGCAAATCTGGACCCCATCAGAAGACCTCCCAAAGCATACAACTGCAAAAAAATCTATCAGTTCCGATAGCCAGCCAGGTGTCATGCAAAGGCACGTATTTAAGCATCAAAGCGGCTTTTCTGAGAACCTTCAGGTCACTTCAGCCGTCCTCATCACATCACTGTATGTCTTTAACTCTGCAATCTAAGCCTGAGTCTTTATCAAAGATCCAGCACAGTTTTGTGCCTTCCCTGTTGTTTTCATTCTCTCCACTTCTATAAGAGGAAAAGCTGAAAACGAAGCCAAATGTGTAAGATGGCTCCTGGCCAAATTTGGTGGCAGTAGCAATGTGCTCAAAGCAAGCATTTAAAACTTTGCACCTATATCTCCGCCTGCATTGGCGACTGATTCTGCAGGGCTACATCTGAACTCCTATACCACAGCTGTTTTATTCTGATTCAGGGTTTTTTTTCTCCATTTTGCACCATTTACCCATGAATTCTCATCTAAATGTATAATGCTCCTGTCTTGTCTCCAGCAGAGCCCTGATTTCAGTTTGGAACTGGGGCTCTGCTTTTGTTTGCTTTTTTAAAAACATGCCTCTGTTATACTGTTCTGGGCTGGCTTTTCCCTGTTTATTTATTTATTTATTTTTAAGTTAGTATATTATCGAATGTGACTCTTGCAAGGCATGCGACTTCATACTTTGAAATGAACTCATCAGGAATGGCTTAAATCAATAATTGCTGTAAGTCTTAATGCAAAGCTGAAGCTGAGAGTACGTTAACAAAAAGCTTTCATTCTTGCACAAAGTTTTAATTAGCCATCCTGTTGATCTTTCCAGCTCAGTGCCTTAGAAAGGACCTGAAGCTGTCTTTGATGGGCCAGCGTTTCCATTAATTTGAATTTTTTTTTTTTGTCACAAGAATTCAGACAAAAACCTTAAGGGTTCCAGCAAAAGTATGAAAGGAAAGTGGAAAAAGGGAAGAAATGTTCAGTTTGTGTGTGTGCCTGTGTGTATATATATAAAATATAAACAAGTGTTTATACTTAGAGTATCACATACTATTTCAGGATTATAATGGATTCACTGCTGCTGCTACTGGGCTTTGTCAGTGCTCTAAAACGAAGTAGTTTGTAGGGTAAGAAGTCAGAAGAGGAAGCACACCTGAGAAAATGCTTTGGCTGCAGATTTTTACCTTTGTTCAAAGTTGTTTTCTGCTAGTTTTTGTTAGCACCTTTGCTGGGGCACTGATGCTATTACAAAAGCACGCTTCTATGGCAAGGGTACTTTTCTTTCTACTTGGCTGTGAAGTAACACGTGCAGAAAAGAGGCCATTTAAATCTCTCTCTCTCCGTCTTTCCCTCTTTCTTTCTCTCTGAAACCCCCCGCAAACAGTCCCAGACCCTACATGTTTTCTCATAGATCACTGCAAATACTAGAAATAAGTATCTTTTTTTCTTCCAGTACTGCTAGCTGTAAGATAGTCCAAGTCTGGGTTCTAAAGGAACAATTATCCTTTTTTGAAGTAAAAATCAAAACCCACAAACTAAAAAGTGGATTGACGGTTCTTCAGCAAGTGTCACTGAGACCCACTGTCATGGGTTGTAGCTGTTACTGGGATTTCAAGGTGATTGTGGGCAGTGTTTTCCCTTCGGCAGTTCTGTATGACTTTACGTATTGCATCCTTGCACGGTTCATGAAAACACAGTATAAATACCAAACTAGCACAGCTCTCGCAGAACAACACTATTTCTGCAATATTCATCACAAGCTCATTCTTTGGAGTTCCAGCGCTCTTCTGTAACTTGAGTGTTGTCCTGAAGAGAATCATAACGTTATAAAACAGGCGACATATAAATATTGTTATGCTTATGATGTACACAGCGGGGTAAGTACGAATGTGCAGTTGTAAGGCTGGAGCTTCAGGAGGCACTTCTTTAGTGAAGAGAACAGTTGCGCAGAGTATCTGAAGAAATGATGGGATTCCAAATCCAAAGGTGAATTTAATGATCTCATATTCAGGTCGTGCAAATAAGGGATCCAACTGGCAGTCTGTTTTCAGGTGATAGTTATCTGTGCCAACCAGCACTGCCTCAATCAGTGACAAACAGAAGGAGTATGTAAGTACAAATCCAACACACAACATGGGTCTTTGTCTTGCTTTGTCGAGAGCAGTTCCGGGTGGAGATCTCTCGAGTAATAGTAAGAGAAGTGTCAAAATCAAAACATAGTGAGAATTGAAATAACTGCAGTTGAAAAAAAATGACAGTACATTACATGTGAGGTGGGTTGCTTGCAAATAGTCAGGTCTAGTAATCACAGTAAATGATAAAAAAATCATTATAATATTGCTGATGGTGAAGTGTAGAAGAAATAAGTCTAAGTTTTTTATGGTTTTGTTCTGCAAATAATTCTTTATGAAAATGATCAAAATGCATGTGCCAGCTATTAATCCTGTTGGTACAAAAAAGGCGATGTAACAGTGCATAAGTCTTGATATGATGTTTTGAGAAGCTATGAAGGCTTCGATTTCTTCCGGGGAGATCAAAATCAAGTTCTTGCTTGGGTAGCCGATCCACGTCATGTTGTGAGAAGTCATTGTTCCTTCCACACCGTGCTTATTTCTCGTTCAATGAACTTTGAAACTGAAATGGGAAAGGAAAGTGACACAGGTTTTAAAGTACAGTTTGCAGTGTCTCCGATCTGTGCATTAAATGTTACATGCAGTCAGGAATATGAACCGTTTCTTTGGAATAAATGTAGTCCTTTTTTTTTTTGGTGGCTTTTACGTTCCTGTGTTAATTTCAAGCTAACTTGCATAATATTTTTAGCCAGAGAAATCTGCCTTTTTGTTTTATCTGGATCCTGCTCTCACCGCTACTCCCCTTTTCCCGGTTCGATGCAGGCAGGGCTGTACTGCAGCTCGGCGTTGCAGACAACAGCCAGGATTCAGCGCACTCGTGTCGCCTGCAGAATAAATGGGAGAGCCGGCCGTTCTGCGGGTGAGGAAGGAGTTGGCCCTGTGATGAGGTGGAGCCGCGTTTCCTCACCAGCTTGCCAACAGAGGATAAGGCAGTACGCAGGGCAGCTCCAGGGTGTGGGCTGCAGTTACGGCCACAAAATAGCTTCACTGTACTATTGCAAGGGTGGGAATTTTGTATAATTTGAACCCAGCTGATAGTCTCAGGACTCACACCGCATATTTTAAAAAATGCAAAGATAATCACAATCTGAGGCAAGAGTCACATTCCTTCTTCCTTTTAGTTTTGCTTCCTTTCTGTTTATGAAAAAAAAAAGCCTTTCATAACTGCAATCCGTACTGAGGAGCCCATATAAAATTAATGTGAATGTTTAAGAAGTGTTATGAACAAACTGCGTTTGTATTAAAACATCTTTATACATTAATAAGACTGTCATTTTTAGATGTAGCTGTTGCATAAAACTGTGAAAAATAATGCTTTTCTACACACTCGAATTTGAGAAAATGATGACTGGTGCATTATAAGGCTATTGATAAGTTTTAGCAAGGAACACTTTTTACAGCTGAGTTATAAATTCCTGAAAATAGGGAATTTTAAGAGTAATATGGATAGTCTGTTAGCTGTAATGACTCCATGATACGTTGATATAACAACTCTGCTACCATATAAATGTTTGGAGGATCCTTTTTTCAGCCAAAAAGCTTTGTAGGAGAACATAATATGTACTCATGAAAAACTGAGTAGAATAGATACGGATATAGAAATTTTATAGAGCACCTAAAAGCATAATTAACTCAATTCCTAAAAGAAAATGTCTGTGTAGCTTGTACTGATTGGTGCAGAAAATAACATACCTTTTTTTTAGTTGCAAAGAATAAGTTTTTTAAACATAGGATAGTGAACTCGCTATTCCTAATTAATTTTGAATGTCTGATTAAGTATATCCTTAGTACTGGAAAAAGTTAAACATACAGGCATTTTTACAGTGTGGAATGTTATTTTCTGGAAAAAAAATATGCTTCTTTATTCACAAGGATTTAAATATTGTGTTAGTTCGGTGTATTTACTTTGTCCATTGTACACAAAGCTGGTGTGTACCAGCAGTGTAGGCAGACACTACATCAGGCAAAGACCTGAGAGTGGAGTTCTTCTTGTCCAAGTTTCTGTACAGTCATATTAGTCACAAGAGGGATATACTTAGTTGTACATAATGCATTTTCTGTAAAGGGATTCTAGTGATGTTAACTCTTAAAGTGGAATAACTTTAAATTGGTAAAAGTTCATAAAGATGCATTAATGTTTTTAAGCAGTGTTCATTATAGATAAGTCAGTGTCTTAATACTGTTTGACAGTTCATTTATGGTTGTTACCTCTGACACTACTTCATATTTCTGATATTTCTAATCTCTCCTCAAAATTGGAATTCTAATACTGGTTTTAATTAGAAAAGTTGACTTATCAAACTAGCTTTGATTAAGTGTGTATATAATCTTATATAATTATAATTTCATTTATATAGAACCATGGAGTTATGTTTTGATTCAGCAGTGTTCTTTGTCCCTTTTTAAAGACAGAGTTTCTTCCTTTCTAGAAAAGGTTGTTGGAGAGATTCTACTGTAGGAAGAACTGATGCACCCAGGGAAGGCTTTTTTGTGTTACGGGTACACTTGCGGGAGGGGAAAAGTTGGGTGGTCAGACTCTGGCTGTGTTCTACCCTCTGAGCTGGACTACACCATGTAGGAAAGCACTGATGGGCAAAACAGTGGAAGTCTCTGAAGCAAGTTAAGAGTCAATATAATTTTGAAGCTTAAACATAGTTTGTTAAATATGAACAAGCTTAAGAAAAATGGAGTTAAAATCTTTTCAAAGATGATAGGTCTTGGAAGGAAATATTCTTGTCTTGTTAATTGAGGAAATGTATCTTAAACGCTTGCAATAGAGCTTTCGTTTTTGTTCAGCTCATTCTTAATATAAACCACCAAGAAGCACTCAAGTTCATATTAAAGTACCCAAACTGAAGAGTGAGAAGAATTAGAAAGGAAAAAACCTCCACCCAAACCACACATGCAAAACCTCGCAACTGTGGTCAACTGGTTGGCCTTTTGTATTTCTTCACACTAGCGATTTCCCCCTTCTAGATTTTCATTTCAAAGTATCTCTTTTGAAATAAAGCTCATCAGTCTGATTTCTAAATTACATTCCATGCTTAATACTGAAACACCGAGGGGGATATCTAGAAAATTTTTCATTAATCAAGTAGCAGCAATAGGCTCTGCTTCCGTTTGGCTTTATGTTTGAAAGTCATCTACTGTGCTCTTCAGTTAACTGCAGCCACAGAGGTTGACAGATTTGCTGCCTCTGTCTGTCTTCTGCTGCTTTGATCTATTATTTCCTGGAAATCTAAAGACCATGAAATTCTAACTTCCACAATTCATCTCTTTTTAAATACTCAAGAGAAATCTCAGAATGAAAGAAACTTTGTAAGTCAAATTTTGCACTTCTGTTAGAGATCTGAAGCTTAGTCTGGCGAAGGATAGGTACTTTGTGACCGACACAGAGAATGCGGAAACCATGAGCATGTGTAGAAAGCTTGACGTTATCATCATCCTACACAGTAGTTTTGGCAGGTTAAGAAATATTTACACCTTGAGCTTTTCTACCAGAGTCTCCAGTGTAACCTTCTAGTCCCATCAGGCCTTTTGCAGGGCTGGACATCTGAATTTAGTTCTGGCACTGTACAGGTCTCCATTATTTTCTCAACTTTTACGCCATGAGCCAACTAACCATGCTCACTGTCCTTGCGAGAATCTGAGTATCTACTTTTACAGTAGCATATTTGCAAAGGAAACAAAGGACAAAGTTCTGGGTTTCACAGGAAATCATACGGCCTTAAAACAAATTACAGGAAAAAACATGACTTTCGGTAATACTAATTCAATTTAAAATAAAAAGGTATGTTCTGTGGGAGCAGCAGAGCACTGCAGGATGGTTTATTTCTCACATCTTTTATTTCAGAATCTCCATGCAGCCAACCACATTTTTTGTCAAAATACTTTGAGTTTCCATCATAAAAAAAACCAACCGGAATTTATTATGCCATTTTCCTCTGCTGTGAGAAAATCTGGTATTCCCCCAATTCTTGTCTGGTTCTTGGATTTACTGCAGGGACATAGATTTTATTTCAAAATGCATCTAACGTTCAAAACGCGTGTAATGCTCTGCTGAGGGGGGGGGCCCAAGTCCTTCAGTCTTTTAGTGGAATCTGTCAGCTTAGAGTGCAGACACTTTGAGGTATGAATTAATACTTTTTTCCTCACAGCATATTATGATGTAAACTGACCTTGTTGCTTCTGTTTCCTCACTGGTAACTGACAGTAATATATAGCACGTCAGAGCTCACATATGTTGAAGCTATGGCAGAAGCCAGGCCTATTCCTGTTTCTCCTAAGATTAATGAGGGGAATTTGCTATATGCTACTTGCATATCTGTGCCTGTGTTGTCATGCTCCAATATTTATCGCTTTACCTCTGCTCCCCCCCACTTTTGTTTTTATTGGCCATCATTGGCATGTCATGAATCCTTCCTTAACTTCATATGGCCTCACTTTGTTTTGTTTTTGGTTTTTAATTCTCCTGCCCCCCCCAACCCTGTTTCCCCACTATAATCCACTCTGCCCTTTATGTCCACAGTCCAAGCAAATACTCTTGATTTTTTACTTTCTGAAGCACAGCAAATACGTTATCCTTCACTTCCAACAGATGGAGCTGAGCAAATGAGCACAGTGTTCGGAAGGCAGTTTAAAAATAGCCAGTTGTGAAATGTCTACTTTCAGTACAGAGAGGACCAAGCCTGTAAGATTTCATTGTTTTCGGTCCCCCCTCCCCATTTTGATGGTTAAGTCGTGCAAAAGGAGAGCTTGGTGTCCTTCAAGCTTTTGTTTATTTGAAGTCTAGAAAGAAGTGCTCCTGAAGCAGGGAGTTTCTCCCTGGCAGCCAGAACTCTTCCTCTATAAAAGGTTTGGCAGGGCAGGCGTTCTGCATTCTGTCACCAGCCTTTAGAAGGAAAATATTCTTTCATCCAGTCAAAAAGCAATACGCATAATATTCCTTGTGAAACTCAGCTCTTGGTGGGCATGTCCCCTGCATGGACCCTTGAAAACACTGCGTGTTGTTTGGGGGGGTTAATATCTATGTGAATTTGTCCTTTCTGTTCACGCTAGGTCAGCCAAGTTAAAAGATGGGGGCAGGCTGCAGTGTATGAAAGACTGAAATGTAAAATACCGTATTAATTTTTCTTGTAATGTCAAAATTCCTACATTTGGGCAAGCGTTTGAGGTTGTAAAGACTTAAGAAATCCTATCCTTAACTTCTGAAAAATGATCAGTTTCTGAGAAGCCGAAAACTTTTATTTTCACTTTTCCAAAATATAAGTGAATCAGCAGTAATTGAACATAATAATCTATTCTATAATCTCCAAGCAGCACCACTGACGTGTTTCCTGTCCTATACAGTTCCTGCAGTGTGGTTAGGATTACCAACAACGTCCCTCCTTTAAAAGACTGCGCTAGGGAATGGTGGTTGTCCAGACGGCTGAACGGTAGTTCATCATCGAGCTATCATCGGTTCAAAGGCAGTTAGTACTTACTGGAAAACAGTCTTTGCATTTACTCTATGTAATGCTCAGTTTTATTATACATTTCAGCTTTCTGAGGATGTTTCCCAGATGCAGTATTTTACTTTGTGTAGTTCAAATGTTGTTAAAGAAAACTAAAAACAGGTTAAATCATAATGTTAATGTCACAATTTGAGCCTCCTGTGGTAAATAAAACATTGCATATTCAAAGTAATGTAAAGCACTTACCTTTTCAAGAAAATGCTCCACAAGTACAACTGGCTGAGACTTTCACCGTGAATAATCAGATGAAATATAATTATTGTTTGGAGGATATAGTCCTTTTTATTTATGTAGAAAGCGGGGTATATATATTATAATAACTTCTTTAGCGGCTGTACATCAGGATGAAAAATGCAGACGCTCGCTCACTACAAAAACATACAGTTCTGTAAAGGAAACAGGAACTTGGTTAAGTCATTCAAACTATACACGTTGCATGTTGAGCAAACCTATGGTTTCATCATGTGACTTTAAAGTTCAAATTATCCTCTGTAGCGAGATATTTTAGAACAGAAAAGTAGTGTTTGTCCCAGCCATTTCTAAGTATGTGAGGCCATCCAGTGGATTTTTTTTCCTGTTCATGAAGGGATCCTACGTGTATTGGCCAGCCTTTGCAATTACATTTTTTTCTCGTGCGCTGTTTTAAGTGCTGAGCTCTAGAAAAGGAAAAGCCTGTTGAATAAATACCACGCAAGGCTCCTTGCTTAACAAGATAAAAACTTGACACGCAAGTAGTGCACGTCAAAAATATTAAGATCTCAAAAATAAGGTGTACTTCTGTTTTTCCATGGGTCCTGGCTCTTGGAACACTCCCAGTATTGTACGCATGCGATAAATTATTTTTCCAGATGCGCTGCAATTACCATGAGGTGTTAAAAGACAGGATTTTGAGCCTGTATGTTTTGGGTCTGGCTCAGCATCAATCTTCTTAGTCACTATGTTTAATAGTGTTCTTAAAACCTCAGATATAAATGAGTAAGAAAGTGTTGGCTGATGATTTTCCTAGTGCATGCAGCCCTGCTGTCTGCAGTGCATTGGTAGCGTCATGTTTTCTTGTACCAGCACATGAAAAGGAACATTTTTATTGTAATCTTTTAATAATCTGCAGTGGCTTTCATGGGTTGAAAAGAGAGTTTGTGACCAGTGTCTGAGCAGTGCTCACTGGTTGCACTTTCACAAGCTTTATTGAAAAATGTGGAAAGAGCAAAAGCGCATCAAAGAAATGAAATGAGGCAAATGTGTACGAATCTCGCTTTAAAAATTTGAGTTGTGGGTTAGCTGGAGAAAATATTTCAGCACTAGGTCTATATTTCCCCCAAAAGTTAGCACTACTGCTCCAAATACTTTTTTGTTTGTTTGTTTTAAACTAGAGAGGTGTGTGGAGGGTTTGGGGATGCTGCAGTGGTTAGCTCGGAGATGTTTCAGCTCTCAGGTTGAATGTTCATGTTCTTTGTGGAGTAGTTGTGCTCCAAAACAGCTTTTCAGTGGTTCAGGAGCTCTGAAATGTGGTTTCCACATGTTATCAGAATACTCCAATTCTCATACTGACTTCGGTTTTGAACATTGTAGCCTGGTAGTTTGTTGGAGCATACTAAACTACGTAACTGTAGTCAGATGATCGGTTTTGAAATTGCAGGAAGCTTCAGAAAATACTTGGTCCTCAACTGGAAACTACTAACTTGACTTTTTTGCTGCCAGAATGGATCACGTGTGCACGAGGCAGTGCCCAACAGCTATGGTGTCAGTTTGTTGTGCTTTCCACTGAACTGGGCTGTATAGGTATGTGATTGATAACCCTGGCTCTGCTGGGGGACAGGGAGGGAGTAAACTTATCTCCTGGCTGAGGACCATCAGCAAACAGCGAGGTTTTGTGTTTTTTGTTTTTTTTTTCCTTTTTGAAGTTGCATTGCATGGATATCCCAAAGGATATCTGGCTGTGCGCCCTTTGTGATTATTAGTAAAATAAAGGCAAATCACTGCCTGCACTGAAAGTTTGAGGAATATTCAGACCACTCTTTAGAAGGTTTTAAATTATTCTGAGTTAATTAGCAATCAGTGAGCAAGGAGTAACTCAAGTGAAGATAAGCCCTAACACAGCAGTGTTAAGACTACATTTCCTGTTTTGCAGTAACCGCTTTTCTGACAATGCAAGGTGCAGTAAGGCAGAGCTCCGAGGGAGCTTATCCTCTAACGAGAAAAATTATATAAATAGAACAAGAAAAGCAAAAAGAGAAAAGCTATTTCTTATGCCTCCCATCTTTAAAAGAAAAATAATCTAAGAGAAACCTCCTGTGTTCAAAATTCGGTTTGCATTTACAAACATTATTTCATACTTCAAAAACTGTATGAAGCCTCATGATGCTGCGGTATTGAGAGGGCAGGACAGTTATCGTACTTTGAATCAGGAGCAAGTAGCACATTACAGTTTCAGAATGGGTACGTAGATTGAGCATCACATGCAGAAGTATCTCCGTTTTACAGGTGGAGAAACTTGGCTGCTGAGAAATTTATTCTTCCAAGTTGATGGAATAAAGTGAAAGCCAGAGGAGAAACAGAGGTTAGAAAGTCAAGGTTTCCCAGCTCTCTGTTCTTTATTCTGTTTAGAGCATGCCAGTTCCCATCTTGAGAGCTGCAGTTTTGCCTCATCTGTGGAAGAGACAAAACTTATCTGAGGTTATCTTAACAGCTATACGGTGTGGTTTTGGCAGCAGCTTGTTGTGCTGTTATTGTCACAGTTAATGTATTACCAAAAGAAAAGCAAGATATTGCTGTTGTGTGACCAGCTGTGTCTTTCCTTAAACAATAAACTAGTTTATTTAATTTGCTTAAATGATCACAGGGTGCAAGTCATATGAGAACAGTGGCAAACAGACTGGTGTTTAGTTGTATAAACATCTCATAAAACTGCAAAAAATGGTGGTTAAGTGACTTGTGTTTGGGACGATGCATCATTTTACTGTTATTTTTGTTAGTGATTTATAGTTTCTTGATGATTAGTATGTATTAGTATACGTGCTCTCAATGGAAAAGGTTGATGTATGATAATGGTGTTCCAGATGGGGCGGAGGCAGGAAAGGTAGAAGTTGCAGTAATTAAATAATTGTAAGATGCTGTGACAATTTTAGGGATTGGCTGATAACATGCAACAGTTCCACTAGTCACCTACAGTGGGCAAAATTCTTGTTTACTCTTTAACGCATCTTATTGTTCCTATGGCAAAATAAATATATCCAGTACTGACAGATGTTATTATAAAGGGAGCAGATGTGAGCCACTTCTGATCAAATCCAGTAATTTCTATTACTAATTATTCGTATTATTGATGTGCTTAGCAGAGTACTGATCCCTGACAGTAGGTTTAATTTGAAATGAGGTCTCTTTCTCTCATATACGTGTACGCCAGATGAGAGAAACTTCTGTGTCTTCTCTCTCAAACACTGTTCAATGCTTCTGGCTTGTGAGATGCTGAAACCATGGAAATCTCAGTCTTTTTGTTATCTGACTTAAGGCAGATCCATCCAGTAGAGTATTAGAGAGATGGTGATTCTGTCTTGCTCACCTTCCTTACGAATCATCGTGATCAGTTGAGCAGTAGAGCTCTTGTTTGCGTGGTGAAGCATCAAACAGCCATCAAGGATGGAGACCAAAGGCTGCAGTAGGCTTGCAGTTCGTCTAAGGTTTGGACTAGATTGCTCAAGGGTTAGGGTTATTGTGAACTAATCCTGCACAAGAAGCCTGAAATCCGGTTTTAGCCTACGCTGTTGTCTTCTGCTCTCGATTAAAGACATCTTTTCATGCCCTTTTCGTGTAACATTTTTGAGAAAACTGGCCCTGTGTAGTATGATAGGATTGTTTTGGAAATTAAATGGCTGTTATTGCCCGTTCCCCAGTGTATTACAGTGAAAAGCAATTGCCGTGTTGTTGGAATTTTGAATTGTGAAATAATCTACATTTTAAAAGATATTTTTCATAAATTACCATGTATTTCCATCTTAATTTTTCCTCTAGTGTTGTTGTGTAGCAGAAAAAAACCAAGAGTGTGCGATGTCAACCGCAGAGTTAGTCAAAGGTTGCCTTGATTGACTATTCAACAGTTGAGCTTGCATATTGGACGCTTTTCTCGGTGCCATTTTAGCACCTTAAGGCTACCTGTATTAATGCAATAACTCAGATTCCTGGAAAAAAAACCTTAATTTTTGAGAAGAGCGTCTGTTCTAAGGCTTTTGTTATATTGATACATGTTGCCATTCACTCTATAGATTGTTCTTGTAAAGGGCCTTGCTTTTAATTTTATGTATGTTTAGTCTTTTTTTACTTGATGGCAAACAAATTTGTGTCTTTGATTAGGAGACCGTGGAACANAAGAAGAGAAGCAGGGAGGCTGCACACAAGACCAAGAATTGCTAGCTTGAAGAAAGTTACAGGAGTTTTATTTATGGATGAATTTTAGAATAAAAAGCTTGCATGTCTTTGTTGTATTATATTCCTTGCATATTTGTTTTTGGGAGGTTTTTTTGAGTGTGGGGTTTTTGTTTGCTTTTAATGGAATTCAGATGCTTATGCTGGTTTATAAGGTACGTAGAGCTATGTGAATTTGTAATATTTGATAGTCTTACTGGCTCGCCTTGGAACTCTCTGCTTGGATAGGGTTAAAACAGCACAAGCTGGAGATATGTATACGTAACACTGGTATTAATAATTACTTGTGCCTCCAAGGCTGGTTGTAAATCAACATTTCTTCCTTTTGTGCTAAAACAGCCATGCTCTCTGCTGTGTGATTGCTGCCTTTACAGCTCAGGCTTGCTTGCCCATGATTCACTATTAGTAATTTTACAGTGGCTTATTTGGGCATTGTTTGTAATGTAAGTTGTTTTGGAAACAGTATTTTATTATTATTACTATACAGTAATGTTTCTATCACTCACAAAATAAATTCCTGAGTATGGGTAGATCATCTATGTAACTCAGCCATGAGAGCTCAAAAATTGCCTGTATATTTAAATAATACTCTTCTGCTATTAAAGGGTGGAAAAAAGCTTTTTCTAATGGCAGATTTTATAAAAGAGCTGGTCTCTGCATAGCACTGCAGGTGCTGGAATGATTATTTAATTGCACGTAGGCTGACCTGAAAGACTTCAGAAACTTCTGTATTAATTAACGATGAAATCTATTTCATTGTGAACCAATGAAACCGTAACTTAATTAGAAAGAATTACAATGCTCTGGAGCTGAATGGGAATGGCACTTCCTTTGATCTTTGAGCATCTTGTCAACCACAATGAACTAGTACCAGATGTTTCGTAAAACAATACAAGAAACATATGCTTTTTTATAAATACTTCTTTTCTTGTGAATAATCAGACCTAATAGCCTGGTTAAACATCCTTCTGTTCGGTTCAAAACCAAAATTAATAAACCATTGTTGAGATGTTTCTTGCACCAGAATTTTCTCTTACCTGCCTCATCCTCACAGCTGGAATTTGTTGTAGAATTTACAGTTAATTTTGTTTCTTCTTACAAATACTTGCAGCAATACCCGTACTGCTTGCAGGCAGGACCAGGTTGTACAAATCTGTGTTTAACCAGAAACTGGACTGAATTTTATTTTCTTTTTCTAATGATTAACTTAAACCCTTTAATTAGTTTTTCTGATCTTAGTGCTTTTGGGAACTGCCGGAGTATTCTGCTGATGACCACCAGATGGAGTTTCTAAAACGGCTTTGATAAACTAATCCTAGAATTAATTTCAAAACTATCTTTTAAAGGTTTTGGAGATGAATTAAGAAACTGTGGTGGAAAATCTACCAGCTTCAAGATAAATTTTAGCTTAAATGTGCAAATAGTGTTGCTAAAATTAGGCTTTTGCATTCATTTTGTAATTGGCAGCGCATCGGCCAACATACAAGTGATGAGCAGAAGAACTTCCTATTGAAATCCATGAGATTTGTGATAAACCCACTTTAATTTAGGAGACTAATTTGTGGTTTTGAAGGTCAACTTTATCCAGAGTTGAGCACTTTCTCTGTGTTTTTATAGCAGAATTATTCCTACTGTTGGGCAGTATACTTGCAGGTACAGTTCCTGCAAGATGTTTCTACTTGTAAATCTGTTTCTCTTTCTTTTCTTCTCAGTCCTCTCTCCAGGTCTCTGAGTTGGGAGCATTTATGCTGCTGCTTATTTATCTTTTCATATAATGCATCATCAATTACTTTTAAACTACATAAGATGGATTCTCTTTCTGGTTATTAAATTGTTTGTTTTGAAGAACCTTTGGTAGGAAGTGTGTTTGCTTTGGTTTGTTTTTAAGAATATATTTGTATATTTAATTCCTAAATACTCTGATAGCAATCTGGTGTTTTAACAATCTTTTGCTGTCACGATTTGTAATAATACAAGTATTCTGCCTGTTGTAGACTGTGAATGTAATTAAAAGCACCAGTTCTTTAGAAGGTAGGAATGTAAGGAAATCACATGGACTTCCAAGGTAAGGAAAGGACTTGGTGGGAGGAAAGTGGAATGACAAAGCAGATAATAAATCCTCTTCTGTCCTGATGGGAAAAGAATGTATTCAGCATATGTCAGTGTTTTGACCTATAATGGAAAACTAAAGGAAATAGAACAGAGGAAATATTTCACACTTCAAATTTGTTGCCATGGCAGTCTGCTCAGCCGGGTTTGGACGTTCAGATTGCTTTCACTTAGAAAATTGCATGAGATAGTTAAGAAATACACAAGGTTTTGCTTACAAAGAAACTGCAAAAATTAATCTTAGAGCATATGTTTCAGATTCATCAGTGCGTTGAGCACTTTACAGCTGCAGGAACTCAGCAAAAGTCGGTGCTTCTCAAAGCCCTCAGCTAACAGCAGAACTGAGAGCAGCACTTGGCCGGGTTCTGCTTTTGTTTTTTCTTACCAGTCCTGTGCCGCTGGAGTTAAGCTCATGAGAAGGTCTCCAGCACTGTACTGCTTTCACTTTAATAAGCAATGATAAATAGAGTTTTAGGTATGTGATTACTCGTAGTACAAAACCAATTTAACTGAACCTTAGCTTAAAAAAAAAAAGGTGTTACTTCCCTTTGAGTTTTCTGGTAGAGGCGTCATATTTTCTTGGCAACATTGGGGCCTATTTTCCTCTTACATGATAGTTAAATGCATATTTTCTGCCACTGCTCCAAAACGTAGTTGTCTTCAGCGAAATCTCATCGTATTGACAGAAAAGGGCAGATTCTGATGCCTCGCTGCTGTAGACCTATTCGCTTGGTTGGACCTGATCAACTCTTTACTTGCATTTATACAGAAGTTCACCCTTGGCAAACCTGTAGGCTTGTTAACTTGCTGCTTATCAACTAGCTCTGTTCTCGGTTAAGATCCTTCACGTCTGTGTTTTATAAAAGGAGTTTTACTAATCTGGATGAGAAACATAGTCTTTTTATGTGTGATGGGTCTATCTTAGTGCTCTGAGTAACGAAGCATCAGGAAATCACTACTCTGGGTTTGTTTAGAGATGCTGGCTCTCCAGTGAGAGTAACAGAAAATACTCTAAACCATTATATGGAAGTAAGGGCACCTTGTCAGTTACTGGGCTTTGACTAAATGATAATATCGGGACTTCCATTTTCACAATTTGACATTTCATTTATTTCTCACTGAGGCTTAACACTCAGAAGTGCCTGGGACTAAGTTGTGGGTTTTGGGTTTTCCCCCCCCCCTCCTCCCCCCCTTTGAGTTATTCACCAATAACCATTTTAAATAGAGTTTGCTTTTACTTGCTGTCTTCCTACACTTTACAGGAAATTTAACAGGAACAAATACATACTTCTGCATAGCCAGGAAAATATTTTCATACATGTGGGGTAAACGAACTGATCCATGGTGAGTGATCTCTTGATTATATGCAGTAGTTATTGCAGTAAATGTATTGTAAGGTACATTATAGTCTTAAAGCTAAATTTTCTTTAGGATGCTGAAGGTATGGGTTATTGTGTTATGTTGTTCTGGGAATCAAGAGAATTTCTGCAGGGAGCTGATTTCTGAGATCTCATTTGTGGCAGCACAAAGGAGAGGAAGTGAGAAGGACGTGGCGGATGTATGCATTAATCACCAGTCTTGTACTTGTGTGGTGCAGTGTTACTCCGTCCTATTAGTTGCAGGATTCCTTACACTGAAAAGAGTTGGGGAGGTGCGTGCCTATTTGCTTTTGTTGCCAGCTAACATCACACTACCAATAACGAGATTTTAATGATGTCAAAATTATGGCCTGGAAAGTCTGATAATTTAACATCTCTGAGTTGATATCCAAGCCACGCAATTTGTTATGTTTTGATTCAGTGAGGCAACACAAGTTTAACCTTGTCTACAACGGGTTTCTACCAAGAAGGCAAAAAAAACCCCCAACAAACGCACAAACCCAAACAAACAAACAAAAAACAACAAAAAACCCTCACAGATCTTACTGACCAGATACATTTTAACCGTTTTTATTGAGAGTTTATTATGAGTCAATAGTTCCTTTGTGAAGCTTTGCAGACAGTCCATTTCTAGTATTTTGACATCATATTGAAGGCTTTAATAGAACCAGAAGTGTTCCAGGGTTTCCAAGCCCAACTCAATTTGATTCTCAGATGAAAACTTTTGAAACTAGGACCTCTGCTAGGTTAGTTAACAAGGAGTTGTCTTCAGCTACGGTAATAATTTAGGCAGAGGCAGAGAGAACATTTTCGTTAGTTTATTGATTTAACTGGCAGTTCAGCGAGAGGACTGTAAGCCACAGATCAACACAAATATTAAATTTAATTTTGTGAGAAAATAACACTGTTAATAATGGCACTTAACTAGTGCTCACTTTCTAGTATACAGTATATACATACAGAAACACACAGTATTCCTTACTGTTCAGAGGTTTACATTTAAATGATACACTTAAAGAAATAATTTAATAAATTCTTTGCAAATTCTTTTTACATCAGTAGGCTGATTTTTATCTTGCATATATACAGTATTTTATTCCCATTTATTTAAATGTGAAATAGATAAGCCCCTATTTACAGTCATCAGAAACCCTCAGGTACGTGAAATGGAAAGGCTCCATTCTTGAGAACTTTGCATATTATTTGTCCATAGAAGTTCCTCCATATTTATGATACCATGTATCTCCTTTAATATTTTGCTGCACATACTCATCTGCTGTTTTTATGTAAATACTGCAAAGTTCTTGCTGCTTGGAATACTGCTTTTTAAAAGATACCATGTGAGGATGGCACTTAAGTTCAGAATTTCCTTAAAAGAATAGCAGTCAGGCAGCTCCATGGCACAGTTTCTTTGAGACAACTGATATATCAAATTAACTCTTAAAAAAAGCTCAGTGGATATCAGTCCTGTTCATTAAATTTTGAAAGTTGTTTGTCTATAGGATTGCCATAATATTTAGTATGTTATCAAGGATACATGCAAACATACTTAATTCTGCTGCAATAAGAAAAGATTAGGAAAAAATAAAAATTCTTATTTCAAGGGTAAACTTACAAACTTGTAAAAAAACTTGTTCTTTCTCCATCTCTTAAATAGCAGCTTCCATTTTACTACATAAATTCATTGGTAGTTTCAAATCATCGAATAAGAGTTGGGTTGTCGTAAAGGAGTCAGTCTAATAAAGTAAATACGAGTGGTGAACGGTACCCAGTGTAGGAGACCAAGCAGGGATGGAAACAGAGGAGCAAAAGGAAAATTAAATAGCACAGGAAAGTGAAAAAGATGAGAAGATAAATGATAAAAGAGCCATGATCTGAAACAGGGAATTTAGCGCAGAGAGAAAGGAACAGAAAAGAGACAGTCCTGGTAGATACAGAAAGTAGGATGTCTTTGGGGAAGGGGAAATACAAGTAAGGAACTAACGTGAAAGTCGAAATTGCACTTAATGCTGCCTGTTCAGCCACACCGTCCTGGCAGTGTCCCAGTTCTGGAAGCCTCTATTCACACCAGATAAGCCAGTTCCTGCCTGCTGGAATTTTTCCTGCATAATGGAACAGAATTTCTTTAACAGATTTTACGTGAGAGATTTCATGTGGTGCATTAGGAAACCTAATTTTCCTTGAATTGGAAGAAGAGGAGCCTATTTGCTTGACAGTTGTAAGGAAAAATTTATTTCTTAAGCACTTCTGTGTGGAACCGAGCTTGAATGCACAAGATGTATAGAAATTTGTAGAAAACCTCTCAAGGGCAAAAAACCCAACCAACCTAACAGTTTTCCAAGGCAGCCGGTATCATGTCAGCATAGAGGCACTATAAATTACGTCCGTGAATCAAAGGCAATGATAAAGAAAGGCTTCATTCCATAACGTAGTTTTAATCTACAGGCTAAAACGATGAAGTTAAATTGATGTAGTTGTGCTGGATAGTTTTTGTGTTGAGAACACACCACAGAAACAGATGATTTACTGTATAGGGTTTAAGGGTTTAATGGTTAAAAAAATTCAGCAAAATACGAAAAACTATTAAAAAGTCAAGATCAACGGAGAGTCTTCCAGCAGGGTGTTGATAACTTAGACATGCTTGTATATGAAGAAGGTGAACAAAGATGGCTATGAGAAAAAATTACTTGAATAACATTTAAGAGAAGGGAAAAGATCTGAAAAGGCTGTTGCTGACCTGCTTCCCACTTAGAACTTAAGCATATCTCCACACTGACTAATTAGGACCAAATATCAGATGAGACTGTGCCATAAGCAGTAAAAAAGGTTCGATTCTGGTTTTGCTCCATGTTTTTTTTCCTATACCAGAGGCTTGAAAAGCCACATTTTTTGAATAAAGTAATGTGGAATTTGACTTGTGTTGTGACAGATGAAGCAATGAAATGACTTTGCTGTGTTGCAGGGCGAGTGATGATGCTGCCCCCAAACCAGGGGGAGCGCAGCAGTTTAACTGCAGCCCTCCGTCACTAGTAATGCAGCAGCAGCATGGGGACAGGTAGTTCTTGGGGCAACGTTTCGTAGCTCGCTGTTCCGGGTAACTGTTTATTTGCTTCCTGCAGCATGTTCATGTTTCTTATGTATTTCACATATTCAGTAAAATTTGGCAATCTGGATTGGATTTCTTCATCCTCACTGTGAAATTCAGAAACTATACTTCTGTTGTGTATTCAAGAATCCTATCGGGAGGCACTCCATTTCTGAGAGGTCAGCAAAAAGCTGATGCTGACTGGTATTCCTTCTCTTACTCCCATTTTAAAATCTTGTATGTATTGAAGGATTTTGTATGGTTTGCAATCCTTCAGTGATGCCCTAGATTAAAGAGATCTTATTTCTTGCAAACATATCCCTTGAAAATACAAAACATTAATCACAAACAGATTTATTCTTAAGATAATTACTCTTGTTGCATGAACATATGTGGACCATAACACTTAGCCAGACATTCTGTACTAGTTAAATTTTGATTTAACTTTGTAAACCACTGTGTCCTTCATTTTAATATGTGGAACAAACATCTCTCAGTTCCCTTGGAATTAGTTAATAAATATTTCTGAATTCTTGAAATGTTTTAGGATGCAAACAAAGCACTGGAAAAATAAAACACATTGTTGTTAATTGTTATACCTAGAAAAAAATCAATTAACCATAAACATTAAAACTTAGGTTAGTTTGTGCGACAAAATAATTTCTGAAAATGGTAAATTAGGCTTCTTTTAGAGGGGATTCAGTAATGGAGGAAGAAATTAAATAATTTATAATTAACACTACTTGGACATGTATAACTGGATAATACGATCTTTAGTAAAGATCATCTATATTCTCTTCATTGAAAAATGCTATTTACTTCATCAAGGATAGCACTGTTCCTTCTTTGTACAGAAAATAAGGTAACACCTTTTTTCTCTACAAGCTACAAGGTGCTTGTGTCTTCAGTCAAGCCTTCAATACACTGCCCAGTGATCTCTTCAGACAGGAGTATTAGAGCGATGAAGACAGAGTTTATGCTTTGTAACCATTTCAGTGCACTGAAGTATTAGATGTCACAGGTCTTACAGCACAGAGGTCAGAGTCTCACAAGATTTCAGCAAACAATTAACGATTTGAAAATTAAGACTGTTTCAATTAACTGTAATGGAAAGCTCCTTCTAGCCTCTTGGCTGGGACTCTCACGTTAATGAGACTGAGCGCCAACACAGCGGTGTCGCAGTCCTGGGACTGGTGTGCTAAGGACTGCAGTAACAGAGCACCAGAGCGGGTTTCATTCCTATGTCATGACTTGCTGTACTACTGTGCGTTCATGAGAACACCCCTGATTCCCACAGTGTATCTTTTTAAGCAGACGTCGTAATTTGTTGGGAAAGTTTTTGTTAATGTATCTGTAGAGCAGAGGCATCACAAAGCTGCTTGAGAAAGCCAAGAATTTTGATAAAATCTTGGTAAAATGTAATATTCGACTGTAATTTTCATCTGCAATTCTTCCTTGTGCATTAGTAAATGTGCTTACCAAGAGAATAACGTAATAGGGTGTCCATAACGTGAACTGTGTACAGACTGTGGCAATCAGAAGCCTGTGCACCGATGGATCTAATCGTCCAGTGTCTTGATCCAGTGGTGTAGCCTCTTTGCGTATTCGCAGGATTAATATAAGTGCATACAGTACAGCGACAGCTGGTACAACATACCCGATAAAGACCATAATGGCATCTGCTGCTTCTTTGTTCTGCATCTTGGAACATTCAATTATTTTAGTGGATACGTGATTGCAGACGTAGAACAGGAGAGATGAAAAACTTGTAAGCATGGCACCACCCCAGATGAATCCACAAACATGTTTGGTGTTGTACACACTTGACATGTAAGTTCTAGGTAGAGCGCGTTCAATGTAGTAGTCCAGACTAAGTAACGTAGTAGAGTACATGGTCACTAAAGACGAGACATTGAATAAAATAAGTAAGGTAATATAAACTTCGTTGTTAGAATTCCAGATGGCCCATTTTGTATTGGCAAGACCTAGAAGGTACATTGGTGCCAGAGCGTTGATGATGAGACCAGCAATGGCGATGTTGACAAAGTAAACGTCTGGCATAGTCATAGTAGCTTTGTTATAGAGATTGACTAGGACCAGCAAGCCGTTGTAACAAAGGCCAATCGGGAAACACAGGATGAGGTAGAGTAGGGAAAAGATGGAAAGCACGAGGTGGAAGTCATGGCAGAGATGCTGGTCCTCACTGTTTTCCGTACTGTTGTTTAAGGTTTCACAGCTCCACATAGTGATTTTAGCTTCTGTATCTTCTCCGCTGGTTACCAGCTTTTCTGTAGAGAGGGAAATAGTGAAACTTATGTTGAAATTGAAGAAAACATTTTAAAGATAGAGATTATACACTTTGCTCGTAACTGATCAATTTAAGGTCAGTGACTGAAATGCCTTTTGATCTTGTTAGGCTAGAAAGTCATGGGTGATTTGAACTTTCATGACACTAGCACATGTTCTGAAGTTTTAATTTAAGTGAAATTGGTGGCAAAGGAGTTGATACAGAACACTCAACAGAAGTAAACTATATATCTTTAAAATAAGTATTGATGTAACATACATGAAGATTAGTACAGCATTAAACAGTACCACTTATACAGGTAAGAATACATAAGGGTAGCTGCTGAAGGATGGAAGCTGAAGCACAAATCTTAGCAGTAAGATGGAGAATAGAGTTCTCTAAGGTGTTAAATAAGCTTTCTCGTGAGAAGATAGTTTCTTAGGAGGCACATTCAGGGCAGCGTGGTGGATGTAGACTGGATCACTGATAGAATTGACAAAGACTAGAGGGAACTGGGAAATGAGGTGAAGGGGTTTTTTTTTGTAGGTCAGTTTGTATTCAGACTTCCAACCTATAACTATTTAGTTCTGAAAAAACAATGGACCTCTGTAGTCTAGGGAACCTAATATCAGGGCAGCCAGACTTTGTAAAAAGACAAGAATTAGCTATCGTTTCCTCCCAAAATAGCTTGAATTCTTTAAAAAGTATGCTAGTATCAGTAGTCGTTGTCCAACTATCTTGGCTTTATCGTCAGTACAGAGATAACATTTTATCTGAAATCTGTGAACTTCAAAGCAATCGTGAAAAGTCTTTTTCCAAAATGCAGAAATAAGTAATCTCTAAAGTTCAGCTGAAACATTCACAGCCTTATAATCACGGTTATCATTCCTGCCAGCCTGTTTCTGGGACAGTGCCGAATTTATGCAGCAGGTGATTTCCCACGTCACGTGTACTCTGATACTGTCAGACACTCCGCGTTGTTTTGTGTCCTTCCCACTTAGCACGTAGAGGAAAGTATAAGTACACGTACCTGCATTCTTTCCAGAGAGAGAACAAGATTTAATCAAATCCACAATAAACATTGTGCAATTGAAGTGAATGCTACTAGACAACATGCTATACTGCATGAGCCACATGGCTGGATTACCCAGTACGGGTTTTGTCAGGACGCGGGTACGGGGTTGCCTCTCTCTAGTTCTAATCTTTTGACACTTCAGCCACAGTACAGAACTTGTTGCAGAACCATGTCAGCTTCCATTTTTTATTTCCCCCTGCAGTTGTTTTGTGTGCGTTTTTTCCAAAATACCGTAGCCCGTGCCAGATATCTGGCTAAAAATACAGTAATTTTAGCTGGGCAAACAAATTTTTATTCCACTGTTGTATGTTGGATTCCCTCAGGTAAGTGGCTTCTGTGGCAGTAGCGCAAGATGCAGTTCTGTTGTTGTCCAAGCTTGCTTTCACCTTTGTGGAAAAACTTACTTTGTTTTCTCAAATCAGTTCTTTAGCTGTAGTATTGCTTATGAGTGGAAAGTATGGTATCTTCATGTTGTCTTTCAATCCTCATACTATTTTCAAGCACTGAACATTTATTTCACTTTGTTTTCAGGAAGTGTCTGTTGTTTTAAGTGTTTAAGAAAGTGTTGGGGTTTGTTTTTGTGGTTTTTTGTTTGTTTGTTTTTAAATAAAGAAAAGCTGTTTTGCACAGTTGAAATCAACCAAACTTCCATCCCATTGAAGTGTTACGACTTGATTCAACCCAAGCAGCAGACTGGAACTAGATATTGCAAATATATGCGTTACAGTGAGTGCAAGGGTGACTAAGCACAGGCATGGATACAATCATCTAATTCCATTATGTAGGTTTATCCTTAAGCATGGAGCTTTGATTACTCCAGACTGAATTACATCAGCCACAGAATACTTGCCTGTGTATTGTCTCAGAAGATCAAGTCTTTGCTACTACACTTTATATTTTATAGAGCCAGGGGGATGTCTGGTTTCACAAGTGTTTTTAGTGATCGCCCCTTTTTTCTTTGTCCTCTAGCTGCAGTTAAGACAATTCTAGCTTAGCGATAGAAATGATAGGCAATTCATTGTGTTAAATAGTAATCTTATGAAACGATCAAGCTTACCTCTGAAATGAACAAAAATAAAATCTAAAACAAAAGTATTTCTGAAGAAATTTTGCTGATGATTTCTAAACTCCCAGATATTTTTGCCCCTAATGTAGCAATCACGCATTTTTAATTGTCACTTACCTGTGAAGGCACTGAACCTGTTTGCTGTGCTGTACAGGCCCAGCTCAGCATTTCTTACCCAGCCGTATCTTTTGTCATTTTAAAGGCAGTTTTGTCCTCACAGACCGCGTCTGGGTACGTCCTCAGGATGCTTTGGATGCAGCACTTCTACTCGATCAATCTAAACTAACCCCTTCTCCAGTCACAAGTAGTATGTTGCGTGACTGCTGCAGTCGTCTTGTTTACTGTGGGCTGACTCAGCCTTCCCCAATGCTGCTTCTCCCGGACTTGTCTGCTTTTACACTGTTGTCACACTGAAAACTAAAATCAGACCTTAAACCGTGGAAGGAAAGAGCGTCCTGTCCTGCCAGCCACCGCTCGCTCTCCAGCCTTCCTTTCCCACGGCCCCAGCCTCAGCCTTGCTGTAAAGCCTCTTACCTTTAATTCACGTTTTACATTCCTCCGCGCTGGCGGATCCGCGCGCGTTTGATAAGCGGCGTTTCCGAGGACGGCAGGCGGCTGTAAAGCCCTGTCTTGTTTCTCTTTGAAAACATGGTGCTCGCCTCTCGCCAGCGCCCGGGCAGCGTGCTGCTCAGCCTGCGCTGCACTTGTTTTTCCTCTATAAGTTACTCACAAGTTTCTGCTTGGCTTGGCAGGCAGCATGCCCCTCCCTTTCCCTGTTTACAGCCAGTTTCAAGAAGTGAGAGGCTGTGCTCAGAGGGGGAGCGAGCTGTTGGAGCCAGCTCACTTTAGTCTCCGGGTTTCAGATTTACTACTTAAAATATACGGGTTGCTGGACCATTCAGGTTTGTTATGGTATTGTCATCTGCGGTGGGGTTCTCTGGGGACATTGGAGAGGCCGTTCCATTCCCTGCAAGTGCAATCAGCAGCTCTCGTTCAGGAGCGTGGGTTTTATTTTTAACCTGAGATAAGAATATGTAGCTTTGAGGTTTTCTTTTTATAGGGCATACATCCGAAACAATCAGTATTTAAAAATTACTGTACTGTGAAGTGCACAGGTGCTTGTGCTACTTGCAAAGGTGAGCTGGCTTGTCATACAAGCTAGGAAGGAAAGTTTCTGAGCATTTACTTCGAACTTGGAGATTGTTTTGCTGTTGTGAGAAGGCATTGTGACCTGAGCCTCATTTGGTGGTGGCATTATGGATTCCATAACGTTTCCTTTTTTGAAAAGTTGAAAAGACGATTGTTCTCAAGAGTGTTTGCAATGTCATTCGCAATTAACGGATGTGAGTGGATATATTCTCTACACCTTTAAAACAGATCATTTCTTGAAAGAGTTTTTGAATTATAAGTTGATAACTTATCCCATGCTGAATTTTCTTCTGTGGTTGTTCTGTTTGTATGGAAACTCCTCAGACTACGGAGCTGAAGTTACTACCCTCAAAGTATGTTTTTAACTGATATCAACAAAAACTGAGAGCTGCCTTACCTTTTCAAAACAGTGTGTTCTATTTAAAGATTCTGAGGCTTTATTCCATAAAAATGGAATTAAAATTAATTAAAACTGAGCAGGTGTTTATGGAATGAATACCCAATAAACACTAAGAATGGCTACTTAGTTTGTGTTGAGTTCGTCTGATTGCAATTTGGGGTTTTTTAGCAAGGCCTGTGCTTCTTGGTTGGTATTTGACAATTCATTATGTATATTGTAAAATCACTGCAACTCCCAAACACAGAAATTTCCTCTGTTCCTATTTGGTCCGTAGTCCATAGACAGAATGCGTATGTGCCATGGACAACTGTGTTAGACTGTGGCATCAAGTCTTTGCTGCCTCAAAACTTGAGGACTTTAATCATCACAAGCTGGCTGGGGAAGCAGCGCAGCAGGAAAGGCACTTTTAGAGTTCTGATACTTGGCCGAAAGCCAATTTCTTTATATGTCACGAAAGTTGAAAGTGCTTTTATTTGGGTAAAAATTTGCATGAAGTACTTAAAAAAAACTTCTTACAGCACTGCACAAGGAGTTAAGAGCACTGAGTGGCAAAGATTGTTTGAGAAAAGATGCATAAAATGCACTTCAATTAATGAGAAAAAATGAACAACTGCGTAGTTGTATTGCAGAGTCCACAGCTGCAGTCAGGTTTTCAGGCATTTTCATTCATAATGCAGCACTAAGTTGCGGAGCAGGTTGGGTAACACTTTCAAGCATGACCGTTCTACGCTCTGATTATTTTGTTTGACTTAAAAAAAAACCCAAACCCTTATCCAGCTGTTGTACTCTCTCTTGCTCTGCAGATTTTTTGTTTAGATAATAAAGGATTTGTCTACTTGTTATCGTCTATATGTGAAATAGCTCTTATCTGGATTATCTAACCTCTGAATGTATTTTCACAAGGTGTAATATCATTATAAACCGTATGTAGCTAATAAAGCTGTTGCCAATGAGGTAAGTCTCCAAAAAGGCCTAAGACTGCTAGCTTCATCAGGTCTGCTAGAGTTCCCACATGATCTCCTAATTCCCACAGAGGCTGAAACCCAAGGGCCCTGCATAGGGGAAGGCTGAGCGCTATGCAGAGCGTTGCTGGGTGGCACAGGTTTGCTTCAGATCAGGACCGAGAAAACTGAAGAGCTTGGCCAGAAATGTTGCATATATGCCTAAACCGTGACTTAGTAGATTGTCAGCTACTCGTCAGGTTTGAAAGGTGCTTTTTTGGAAGTGTCGTGCTAAATGTTACTTATGGGTTGATTCTTAAAACTTTAAATAATGGATTATTGGTATTTCTGGAAAATAGCATGCCTGCAATTAGTTGTACCTCGAGGGGAACACGCTCTGAACTCTCAAGTGTGAGAAATGAGGTGTCACGCTGCTGTTACCTCTCACTCTGGGTAACATGACATTTTTTTTGGCTTACGAGCTTATATACATACCATGGGGATTACCAGAAGACTTGTTGGCTGGATATACAGAAAAGTAAAACTAGATTGCCTGGGTTAGATATGAGGGGAAAAAATGCAGCAGTGCAGGCAAGTAGGTCTCATAATATGCAGTTGCTGAGTTGCTGCTGTTTATAATATAATGATGCAGCTTAAATAAAATGCCTTTAACATTAGCGGAGAAGAAAATCCTGCTTGATACTGGATGCTGAGCTGAAAGACAGGCCCTTTCCAACCCTATCATTTATGCCTTTGTGGTGCAATCATTGACCCGTCTGGCGGGTGGTACATTTATAAGGATGTTGGTTCCATTTTATAATGTAGTTAATTCAGCGCAATAAAATATGAAAGAAGCCATGACTAAATAACAAGAATAATTGATATAAAGTAGCATCGAATATAACCCTGTCTTGGATGTTTAAAAAGAGAGTAGGCCAGTTGGACGAGGGGTGTTTTCTTCTTTCTACAGCAGCGCTGCCTGTCCCCGGTTCTGTGCGAGGGAGCACAGAGCGAGGGTTCGCTACCCCTGGCAAGGGAACTCGTGGGAAGAGCAGGCGCCCAGCCTCCTGGTCCCACTGATTGCACCCTCATCATTAGGCTCAGGGTTTGCTTTTCTAAACTCATTCCCTTTGCAGTATGAACTTGCTGTAGTAGCAGCATAATGATAATAAAATTGTTTAAAAAAGGCCTTTGACTCATATCACCCAACTATTGCCTATTTCTGCTTCATTCTGCACAATTTCAGTGCTGTCAGCCCATTTCCAGCTTATTGCCTCCCCTCGGTCCAGTGGTATTCCTTAAGTGTTCCTGCTGTCCAGACATAAATGTGAATGTACATTTCCTCCTGATTTTTAGAAAAACCTTATTTTTCACATCTGCCTGACCCTTGTTTTCCTCTTTATCTCTTACTGATGACTCCATTGCAGCTAACGCTGCACCTCCCATCACCACTTGCTCATATGACACATACATGGTATCATATCAGATTTATCACAGGGTTTCTAAGTATCATCCTCTTTCACTTCTTACTTCTCTGTTACTTTCCCGTGGGACATCTCAGGCTATTCTTGAGCATGTTGAGTCAACAATAAAAAAATGAATTCTTGAGAACTATAAGGGTGTACTTCTGTTGCACGTGGAATGAGTACAGGGATACTCGTGCTTCTGAAACCCGTCTTTGCATTTTGCTTTGTCATCCTTTGAGGTTGCTCGAGCTCTGCTTTTCCAGAAATCCAGAATATACGTTGTCTTCAGAGCGTTTCAAAACGTAGCTCCTTCCTGTGGGCCCCTCTCTCGCTTGCTAGGGTTAGGTGACCTTTTTTATTGTTCCACAGATGTTGGCAACCGCTGCCACTTGTTTATTCGTTCATTCTTTAAGCACCTTCTTTGTGGTAAATCATCTGCATAGCAGCTGCCTGGGCATTCAGATCCCACTTGTGCCACGGTAACCTGCTTAACTGCCCCGGCCTCGTGGCAAGCTACGAAATATAAATGCAGGTTTTTCCTGTTTTAACCTTTTGTTTAGATTATTGGTTTTTTATTCCATATAATATAAAACTATTAACAACGTTGGGTGCGCACTTTGTTTCTATTTAGATTGATCATCTCTTTGGGAATCCAAGTTTGGGTAAGGCCATGTCAGAAGTAAGTCTCTGCAAACTGCTGTCGCAGAACAGTAAACATCAACATCATATGAGTTCAGATGCTTCTTTGGTTTGGAAGAAAGAGAGGAAAACTTGATTTTAGGTTATGGCAACTGTTTTTCAAGATGCACATCTTAGGTTAGAACTGAAGAACTTTCTTCTGTCTTCAGAGTTCATAGAAGACTGAACTAAACAACTTGTGTATCCATCAGAAACAGGTAACTGTATCTACTTGCTTTTCTCTTCCACTCCTCTCAAATTTAAGCAGCTAAAAGCTTATGAGAACAGGTAATATACTCTAATAGACAGACAAAAAAGATCAGCTACTCTGGAAACAATAATAAAAACTGCCGAAGGGTGTTTTTTTAAGAGACCATTGTATCTATTAGAGAGTGGCAGTGTGACAGTGGTCTGGAAGGTTACAATAACCAAGTACTATGGGGTAGAAGAGACAAATGAAATTCCTGCAAAACGGGAAGACTAAGTTCTGTGGAGAGGTGATAGTCCAGCGTTAAGGCCCCTACAGATTTGTGTGGAAGGAGTCCCATGTTCAGACACAGATGCTGTCTACCGAGCACATCTGCCACTCCAGATAAATCCTCCTTTTTTATGCTGTTTATTTCTTTGTAATAGAGCCTCTGTGGGAGTTGGGTTGCTGATGCCCTTCTCACAGCTGCTCGGGAACAGCTGCCCTGGGGGCTCTGCATGGGTTAACTCTATGAACTCGACTGTGTTTTGTTAACTTCTGTCTGTGTCCCTGTATCAGATGAGTGTGACTGGTCTCCTGCTCCACCTCTACCTGCCTTAGCTTCACCACTGAATTCTGAAAGAGCCTCTGTATGGAAAACCTGACACATCTTTTCTTTTTTTATTCCCCATAAGCGCAGCTTTTAATACATCATAGATGTGTTGTGGCTTAAGATTTCATTACGGCAAAAAGTGAAATATCTTATTTTTGTGCTGTTCTAAAGATAGAGTACTCCATCAGGCAGAATGAGTTTATGCAGTGATTACCTGTATTCATCTACAAGCCTTAGCTGCCTGGCTTTCTGAAATGAGATACAATTTTGAGATGCCCAAATATCCACTGGGTAATACTTTTCTTAAAAAAAAAAAAGTTATGTGCAAAACAAAAGCCCTGTAGTTTCCCTAGTATTCACAGAATCACAGAATGGTTTGGGTTGGAAGGGACCTTAAAGATCATCTAATGCCATCCACCCTGCCATGGGCAGGGACACCTTCCACTCCTTATGGTGTATTAAACAACAGTAATAATTAGAATGAGTTTTATATTAGAAAATAGACTTCATAAGATGTTTCAAGCTCTGGATTTTATAAAGGTGGCTAATTGGTACAGAAGAAGTGACAGCTTTTCACCAGGGCAGACAGTGCCAGTCAGAGTTTTGAATATGAACAGCCAGCGAGAACTGCTGCGGTTCCTGGACTGTGTTTTCTGAGCACTTAGAACCTGATTTTGATGCAGCTATCCTGCTTTAAAACCAAGTGGCAACAAACTTAAATTAATTCAGTATCAAGGTGATTGGAAGTTGATAGACATATATATGTGTGTATATATATATATACGCACACACCCCGACACACTTTTTTTTTTTAACTGGTTCAGTGAACAGTTTTATGGTAAATTTCTTTGTTTAGCTAATTACTTTGTTTTGATCATAGGTGCAAACAGATCATTTGCACCTCTTAGCAGATAGAAAGTGGCTGGATCTCTGCATTTCTGGCATTTTGGAGTTGCTCAAGTTCCAGGGAAGGGATGTGTATGAACTGAACATGGTGTTTATGGTCCACATAAATCAGCATCACTCCGGTAAAGGTGACCGATTCTTGCTAATCAAAGTATGTGTAAATGGTCCTTATTCTAGGAATTGCAGACTGAATTTATCCCAGGGACAGAGCACCAAAGGCACACTGACTCTGCTGGCATTACTCTGCAAGTGAGTTGGCCCGGTGAGCTGGCAGGGTGGAGACAGCAGCTCTTATCTTAACCCGCTGTTTGTTAGCTTCACCCGCGCTTAGGACTTGTGACCGGGAACGCTGCTGGAATTTGGCAGCATGAAAACATTCCCCACAGATACTTTGCTGCCAGTTGCACAGATGGTGGTTTTCCTGGAAACTACAACATAATGCCATTTCCTATTAGAAACATCAGGGAAAGCTGACCTGGTGACTTATCAACTAGACATCACCTTGGCTGTGTAGGAAACTCTTGTGAAACAGACTCAAACTGCAGGGACCAGGTTTCCAGTAAATGCAAAAATATTGATTTAGTTCTCTTTGAGATAACATTTATAAGAATGAGTATAAAACTGGTTTGTGTTTGGAGTTTGAAGGGAGAAATTGGCCCTCAGGAGAGTTACACTGAGGCTGAAACTACTTCCAAATTTGTCACATCCATTGAAGATAAACAGATATATTTCTGATAATTGCCAGCAAAAGTCTGAGATATCTTCTTGACACTTCTGTGGCTTTTAATTTTTATTGCTTGGTGAAGGAAATACCGTTTTCTAGCTGCCTCTTGGATGAACTTCTGTATTTACTGATCGCATCTTATTATTCCATTTATAATGTCTGAATAAAGTTTCTTAATTGGACATTTTAGGAGGGCTAGTATGATATTCATACTGATCTAAGGGTGGCTATTATTGCACTGTAAGATTTGGAGTAGGAATTTTCATATACCAGGGGCTTGAAATTAAGTAAAAGGCATCATACTGACATGAATGGCTTCCGATTTGTCCATCTACTGCTTGTCATATGCCGCTCCCTGCTCCAGTTTATCAGTCACGGGGTTTTTTACCCCTTTTTCATCAAAATTTTCTACAGATAACCTTGATTTCCTACAAGGCTCCCCACTGCACCTCTGTGTATGGAATGACCCTTCCATCGAACCTGACAAAGCCAGTAATAACCTTTAGCACTGTCTGTTCTTGGATATTTGCAAAGGCTTTAGAGGTTTAAGTATCTGACGGTTAGATTTGAGCCCTTGGCCATCCCTCACCTGTGTGGATGGGGATGCTTCCTTAGTTATTCTTAATGGGTGTCATTTTTTTCCCTGCCCAGTATGAGGCTGGGCAAATGTTTCCAAGAGGAAAAAGCAAAAGTAATTTTGGGGGAAGAAGAGTGCAAAGGCGTCCGGGACCTCTGTAAACCAGGACTCTCTAAAACTAAAGCCTCCTGTTATGACATCATCTGTGAAGTTACACCTTGAGTGTACTGCCTGTAGCCACCTGTTACACACATTCCGTCCAATCCACGGTATTTTGGGAAGCCGTGGTTAGGATTTGTACAAATTCCTGGGACTACAGCCAAATAATGACACTGAAAGAAATACTGGTGCTCAGTAATTGCAGTGTATTGATTCACATGCTATTCAGCAATTACTGTTTGTTTTTCTTTTAATTTGGACATATTTTTTTAAAGACTTCTTAGCCTCCTCAATAGACACACACAGTTTTAAAAATCTTGCACGCCACAGGAGGAAAGCACGACTTCTGTAGCAGATTTTGTTACTGCAGGAGCTGTATAGAGCCTTGATATATAAAATACATTCATAATCTGCTTCCTCCTGTGCTAGTGGGTGGAAGCCTGAGGAGTAATTAGTTTGTCCCAGAGCCAGTTTCTTAGTAATGATTGATAAATGGTTGTTTTTACATAGCCCACACAGGCACAGGGTGCATACTAACAGTAAACCACAGTTTGTGGGGAGCTGGCTGGAGCCTACTAGCCTGTCTTCACTATCTTCACTTCAATGAGCCTTACATGTTTTAGCCGTTGTGGAAAATACGCAGAATATTCTGATAAACTCTTATCTGGTATTCAGATTCTGCACGCAGAAGTTCAAATGAATCATTCTGATGTGCAGGTCACAAATGTAGACGTTTGCATGAATCACCTTGTCCAGACATTTGATAACTTTTTTTCATGGTTTCAGAATCAGTCCAACTTCTGCTGAAATCCATGGGATGTTGTTCTGACTCAAATGGTGGGGCCGATGAAATCCGTGAAGGATGCGATGCTGGCGTAAGAGATGGGGTGCTGCCTTCTTATGCTGCTTGAGCATTTATATAAAAAGGACATAAAGTTCAGCTGATAGAGCCCTAAAGGAAAGTAGGTCTTCTGTGAAGGGCAGTAGAAAACAGATTTGCAAATATCACGGTGATTAGTGTAGTTAAAAATGCTTGTGGAGGCTAGAAAGGACAGCAGTCATTCTGCTTATTCAAAGCTGCTGCTGAGAGCAGTTAGGAAATTTTTGGTGCTTTGAAGTTTGCCTTTGGCTTACCTTCTTTTATAATAGAAATGAAAATGCAGCTTAATGGTGATTAATTAGTTAATTACCTGCTGCTGTGTCTTAGCTGCTTTGCAGTAATATTTCAGCCCGGTTTGTTGTATGTTTCATTATTAGGCTATGAATGCGAGATTCGTAAGTATCTCACTTTCATTGAGAACTTTTTTCGTTATTAAAGACTAATTAGATTAATTTTTGATCAGTGCCTCTGCCGTACTGTTATACTTCTAGATTTAATATACAGAACAACTGAGATCTCATCTGTTCAGAGCGATTCATAAAAAACTTAAAAGCACACACTCTGTATATAAAGAAGCAGTAAACGAGAAATCCAGCTTAGTGTGCAGGAGCATGAAAACTGACAGGCGTAAGAAAAAGCCGACTGTAAGTTTCTCTTGGACGAGCAGATAAACGTAGGAGCACGACAGGTTTAAACAGCAGCATTTTTCCTAAAGAACTGTTACCTAAAAACTGAACGCTGGTTTCTGACGATGGCACTATTCACTTTCACTGCTCCAAGGTTTATATGCATTATTTCTAGGCTCTTAAAACCCGAAAGCGATCTAGAAGGTGAACTTCTTAAAATCTCACCTGGTCGGCTCTGCCTCCTTGTTCCCTGATGGCTGGCAGAAACATTTTGCCCATCAAGCCGGACCCTTTTCAGAGTGAGCTCAGCAGAAATTCCAATATCTCATTTCTCTAGCAGGAGTAAACAATGGGAGAGCTCAGAGAAAGACCGCTGACGCCGCTGCGCTGCCCTGGGTAGTGGCACCGAACTCTGCGTATACATGTGACTTCCCCTGCACATACATACACATAAGCCTTTAAGCTTCGGCTGCATGCTCCTATTGGCGCAGAGGGCTGGTGCAAAACCAGGGGGCCTGATCCTGCCATAAGGGCTGTTCTGCGCACCGTGCCGGTAATTGTGGAAGGGGGTTTTTAGGGGTCTTTTCTTGGAAAGGACAAACTGAAAGGACATTACTGTGGTTTGAGAACAGTTCAGCCTTCGGTGTAGTTATGTAATGGGAGATAAATAGCGGCTGCAGCGAAGCGGGAGAGCTTTTTTTGGTATGAGAAAAGAATTTTTACCATAGGAGTAGCCATTCTGCAAAGCTGTGCATGTTAACAGTCATACACCTGCAGCAAAATAAGCCAAAGGCAAAAACATTGTCAGTAAAATCTGATTTTCTTTCGAGCTCGTCATCCCAGCTGTGTTTGTCGAGAGTCATATCCCTTCCCGCCTTTGAAAAACAATGCTGTTTAGCAAAAGCCTGCAACATCCAGTTGGCCTCTGGAGAGTTTAGATAGCAACCAACATTAGACCTGAAAAAGAGCCAATGTATGCTTTAAAAAATACTTGACTGTAAACCTCAGAATTATTTTAAGCATTCAAAAAGAATGTTTTAATTAAAAGGAAAAAAAGTAAGGAAAGTGCTACTGCTACATCATCTTACTTTAATGAGATGGTAGGTGAATGTAAAGTCCTTCCATTTGAATAAAAAGCATGTAATATCATGATTCTGTCTACTTAGCTTGAATACAAATAGTCCTTAAATAATTTGCCTTGTTAAACTGTAATGAAGAATTAATTTATGTGTCTTCCTTTCTCCCCAAAGCAGTAAAGTACACTATATGCTTTTACTTCTCAACCAAAAAGAAGTTGACCCCTACAATGAATAAAGAATTTGTCATTCATGTCAGCACATATATATATATGCATATATAAAATGCGTATTTTCTTTAGTGTATAATACATATGTGTTTTTTTATTTTATACCATGAGGTGCTAATTTTTATTCTTAGGGTATCTTAAGAGCTAAAGCTTCACAATAGGACTGTAGGACTCTAATGTGAACACCTGGGAACTTTTTGATTGTCAGTATTTACAGTCTAGGTATTTGCCTAGTTCAGTTGCTTTTTGTTCCTTTTGGCTAAGCTTTTATTGTTTATGTTAAAGTAAAAAACCCTGAAGTCTCTATTTACAATCTTTATAACATAGCTGCTCTGTTTGTAGGTCCCACGTTAATATTGTCCATTAAATGCTTTATGGTTGGAGATTGGTCAAATTGTTAAACAAACAAGCACTTCTTTAATGTCAAAACGAATATTTCTATGAGGAGACAATGTGGGGCAGACCAGGATTATGCTTTTTCCTTTTTCTTATGGTTTCTAATATTTCATGCTTATCACTCGCTTGGTTAAGCTGTTATGTGTGGTTTGTGTTTTGAAACACAGAGCAAAACCCTGAAACTGTGTTGATTTACACTTGATAAAATACCAGTGACAGTTGGGCAAAGACTTTAAGGTGAAGCATGCTTTCCTTTTGAAATTCAGGCCTTGTGAACCTTGGCGTGTTGGCTTTTTGCAGGGGAGAAATGCCGAGATTGGGGGATGGAACAGTACTCCCTCGGTCTCTGGGGAGGGCAGAAGGTAATAACGTGGCTCCTTCAAGTCTGCTGCTCTCTCGGTTTTACGGGGCGACTCTTGCTCTTACAGCCTCACCAGTGTGGCACTCGTTTCAGTCTGCAGTGCCCACAGTCAAATAGTTTTGGCATGGTCCTGGTTGGGTTTGTCTAGTGCTTTCCCCGAGGCTTGTTTGGATGTAAAGATGCATAATCCCCTGTACAGTCTGCTGTGTAACGATCAGCGATGCTGATCGTCTGGCGTGACTTGGGGTAGCGGTGGGGCAGAGGAGACTGTCGTGCTTTGACCAGAAAGGCCCGAATTTTAACAATATCCATCCTTGTAGACCTTGCCCAAGTATTTCTTGTGGCAGACCTGAGGGGCTTTGTGCTGAGGCTCGGTCCTGGCCAGAGAGCTGCAAGGGGACTGAGTGAAATGGTGAGCAAGGATGTTTGAGGTTTACTCAAGTGACTTATTTCTTAACTCCGCCTCATTGCAAGGTCAGCAAGTGCCAGCCGCAGTGAAGGTGGAGCCTCTTCTGCGACCTGCCAGGAAAATCAGCCCGTACTTAAAACACCTTGAAACACAAGGCAGATACTCTTTCTGTGCAGGTGGTAGAGGTACAGCTGGATCGGAGTCCAGTATGAGTGTGAAGCACATACATACTAACACACTTTTTCTTTACCCCCACTCAACAGCAGGGATCACAGAAGCCTTGAGGTCTCCTCACATCTGTAATTTTCATGAAGAAATCACCATGCGTTTGAGGTGCTGATGTTTCTGACACACTGCTACATCTGGTATGGATTGATAGACAACTCTGCTGATAGTTTTTACTTACAGGAGCTAACTATAAGACAAAGTAGTTCAGTTTTGTTTAGCAATATAATGACTTTCAACAGCTCATCTTAGGAGTGCTCTAAGCAGTAACTTAGACTTAGGTAGAGTTAGTGATTCAGATGGATTAAACAAATCACAAGGTTAAAGTGCAAGTAGTTATTTAGGACTATGGTTGCCAGAATATTATTTTTATGAGCTGAAGTGGTTTTGTTGAAGCATCGCTATGGCATTAGTGAATTAGTGGGTGTACATTTGGGCCCTTGATAGCCGTGTGTAAATTGTCTATAAAAATAGGTATTCACATAAAAGGATTATCAGAAATATTTCTCAGTATACTTTTATCTTTAGATGAAAGGATGGTACCTTCTGAGGAGCACACACAGTCAGTGGTACATGATAAAGAGACTGTGCTGTGGGCAAAGGTCTGCTTGTTCATTGCACAGAACGTGGCCAGTCCCCACTGCCTTTTCAGTAGTATTTTCAGTATTTTTCAGTACGTTGGTTTTAAGTGTAGAAGTAATATGTAATATTAATGGGATTAATTTGGGACTGTTCTCTTGTGTTTTATCTTAGTGTGAGTATTCAGCAAGTTCATATTTGGTCATAACATGTCTGAAAATGCTTTGATAATTACTTTAAAAATAATTTAAATGTGCAAATCAGCTGAAGTAAGCAAGACTTATTTGCAAATTTTAGATTAGTTGCTTTAGAACTGCCTTTTATATGAGCACAGCTTTTAGTCCCTTTCATTTTTAATCTGTTCCACTATCCAGGTTGTAAGAACTTTAATGGAAAACTTTAAAAAGGTGACCACAATTGTACCAGTGCTGCAACCCCATTAGTCATACATTCATTCTTCAGAACCAGCATCTCTGGTTTGAGAAATTCAACCAGTTTCCCCTAAGGGCTGTTTGCAAACGAGCTCTGGTGGGACGTGCTGCGGTGGCTGGATGCACCACGGCACAGGCTCCCTTCTGGCCACGACCACCAGCCTGGCAGCAGCCGCAGCAGAGGGACACATGTGTCTGCGCTCTCACAGCTTGATTTCCAAAATGGACCGCAAAGGCGCACCCTTTTAAGGGGCGTTGCAGTGAACTCGGGGTGCTGAGACAGGGGTATGAATGTTCTTTTCCTTGTGCGGCTCCATCACTACAGGAGTGGGAACCTCCAGCAGAGCGTTGGTGGCAAACGGGCTGGGAGAGGAGTGAGAGCATCTGGATCCATCACAGCTCCTCCCTCTGCTGACGTGACTCAGGACCCTCATGTGGTTTTAGCAAAAATCCCTCAGACCTGTTAGCCCAGCCAATTCAGAGAAGCTTTCCAAAAGTATTCAGAGCTTGTGATTCACTTCAGTAGCATGCCGTTTATCTGTCTATTTAGAAAAGACCATGATTCTATTCCAAAATATAGTTCTCTGCTAAAAACATAGGACAAAACCTGATAGTTGCATACAAATGGGAGTAATAGTAATAGGCAAGGCAGGAGTGTTTGTGTCTTTTCTATTCAGTAGGCTTTTTTTTTTGACTTGGGCTCCTTAATATTTGACCCCTAAAGTGAATGGCCAAACAGCTGAAATTCACCATTAGGTCACTGCTTCTATAGATGTGCTGGGGATGTACTGTGGTGCTTCTGTGTGCATCTTTTGTCTCTGCATACTTTGGATAATTTTATTAGCTATTGTTTGAAAATGTCATTGGACATTAAATCAGTTTATTTAGCTATTGGGGGTTAATCCAAACATACAGAATATAATACAGTGCTCCTGATCTTTTCCATTACCAGGCATGGAGCAGCTCTTTCCTTTGCAGACCTCAGGTGGTGGGGATGGGGGAAAGGCTTTAACCGTCTGGGTTATTTTGTGAAGACTACAGGACAGGCTGAAGGCATTACGCCTCACTTCACAGCACAAGAGATACAGGAGAGGAGATGAATAAGAAGGGAAAAAATCCAGGGCCTTACTGTCTTGTGTAATAAATGCTTGGGTGCAGTCTCCCCACCCTTCAAGCCTTTAAAAAAGATGTAAAGCAGCAAGACTGCATACTCAAGACTGTGGCTAGTTAGCTGGATTTTATAGCCAGCTGACCATGAAGCGCTTCTAAATCCTAAAATTTGTGTGATTGAACATTACTACTTGAAGCCTTTCAGATTTTGGTGACAAATCTTGCACAGAAATCTTTCAAGATGAAGTTGCAGAGTAGAACTATTTTGTTCTTCTGGATATGGGAACTGGAAATGGAGTTATAACAAATTTCCTCTAGCTGTCTATTTTACTATTGCCACTTCTGGTCTATGTTCATTTGAAGGTACAATTTTATTAATAAAGCTCTACCCCAGCAGGTATTTTGATAGCATAAATCTATTGTATTTGCTGTTAATAGCAAATTTTAAAGGAAAGAAAAAAACAGAGAAAGAATGCAACAAAAACATTGACCTCAATGAATAAAAATTGGACTCTTTGTACTATAAGAAAATGAGATAATTATGGCTATAAAATCCTGTGCTCAAAGAATGAAAATAAACAATATACACGCTATGTGGAAATGGAAGAGAGCCATCACATTAGGATAGATTCACTGAAATCTCTCTTCTATAATAACTTTTAATATTGTAGGGATATTTTTTAGTTAAGGACTAAAGCTGTCCTGCAGAGTGTTCCTGGAGTTTGGCCAGCAGTGCAAGAGGATGGTTTACAAACATTCCACACCAGGAAAATATTTAGAAACCAGTAATGTGATGTTTGGCCACTACTATTATAAGCAGCATTAGCTGCATTTTTTGTTGCATTACAGCCATCTGGCAGGTAAGTGGTCTGTTTGTTACCAGACGAAGATTCCCTGGCCAGTCTACTTTGCAATCATTCTATAGAACAATTTCATTTTAGGCTTACACCTCTTTTTTTGGGGGAAAAAAGTGATTAAAAAAAAGACATGTCAGAACAAAGGGTTAAACCGTCGGTTAAATACAGCACGGTAACACTGCAAAGTAGTTAGAGCCATCATGGAGTTTCACTCTTTGTTTCTAGATTTTTAGAATGAATTTTTCCTTTAAGCGATAGCTAAATGCTTTTCTTAGACTGTTTGTGTGTTACACGAACCGTATCAGCTCAGCCTATAAAGTTCAGCATTTTCTCCAGAGTGTTTGAAATCCTACTACAAAGACTACCTGCGTCTTAGAGTCTAACACCAAGTAGAAATAAAAGGCTGATATAACACCACCACTAACTTGCTTAATTAATTGTGTTTCTGTACTTAAGCTTGAAGGGTGGAAAGTATTGCTTTAAAGACTGCCTACAAAACTGGTGAATGAGCAGCCACTTAGGGTGCCACTTCAAAGAGGACACCCAAGGGAGCAACAGAAGGAAGCTGCTTTTGAATTCTCTCAGTTCCTCCTGGCAGCCCAGAGCTTGCACAGGAAAACAACCCAGAAATGGTTCTTTTCTTTTGTGGCAGTTACATAACCAGCTCCCAGCAAATAAAACTGGCGGTGGAGCGGCCCTACAAAGGTTCTCTTAACAACCTGTGCCTGCCATAGATGCTCAAAGAATCTTACCCCACTGTAATAGTTTTTTCCCCCTTGTCTAAGGGAGCTTGCTCATGCTGTCTCCAGACAAAAATCTGATAAGATTCGGGGGTCAGTTGTAGCTTTCGGTTGCACTGGTGCATGCTTTGAGATTCAGGCCTTTGCTCCTGGTTTATACCTTATTGCTAAATCAGTCAAACAGATCTTTGTTTCTACCGGTTTTTTAAATTTTTCAGATTTCTCTTTATTGCTGTAGTTAATACTAAAGAAGTAGAAAAAAGTATCTGAAAATAGAAACCTGATTTTTACAAGCGTTCAGTCTTTCCTTTAGGATCAGCTGAAGCTTCAAGAATTATGCTTTCATGCTCATTGTCCTATGCTATTTTTAAACTCTGCCATTGCAGTCATGCTGTAGCTTCCATTAACCAGCATCCGAGGTGCTGGTACTTTGTTCCTGTCATAAAAGCTCCAGCTGGGCAGCGGCCTTTTGTTCTGGCAATTGTGCTCTTTGCCTCCCTGTCCTTGGTAGCCATCCTCCCCGCTGCCCACTCCGCGGCACGCTGTGCGCTGACCTAGTCAGCTGGCGGCTTGCTGTCTCCGTCTCCCTCCTTATTTTCTTCCCACAGCTTCACCTTGGGACTTGGTTTTGGGCTTTTCTAGTTCCCAAATTCTGGAATTACATGTGTGCTCATTCACTGTCTTCGGGAGGCAACTGTAAACACCACTGCAGAGATGTTAAGTGTAGTGCCATCATTTAAAGGAGGATTAGGAGACCAGTTTGAGGGTAGCTATTACTGATGATACAACAGGTAAAAAGGATGAAGATAACTCACACATTTGGCAGGCCTAACCATTTTTTACACTTTTTTTATGTGAAATTAGACCTGGAAAGGAGGGACTTGTAGTAAGTATGAAATTCTAAAATCTCACTTGTGCCCAAATTCCACAAACTTTATTATCATTGCCTCTGTAAGAATTAAGTCAGTTTGTGTAGTCCAAAGCAGCAAATATTGTCAGACAATGTGTAATAGAAATTTGTAAGAGTCAATATTTAACATCTTAAAATGAGGAGTATCCAGGATAATTGTTGAAATCAGTTCACTTGAAATCAGTAGATATTACAACAAAATATGAAGGTAAATATTAAGGTATTTTCATCAGATGGCTTTGAATTAATCTTTGGATTTCCTTTAAAAAAGAAAATAAAGAACCTTTGAATAATGGAGAAAAAGGGTTCTCTTCATATTTCTATCTCTCTAAAGTATGATGTTGAAAGAAAAATTACTTGGAAATAATTCCATTTCAGTATTTAAAGCTCTGGTTATTTGAGTCCAGAATACTTTTAAATCATCTGGTTTAAGTCTTGATACTGCAAATTAACTTTGGATACTTAGATGCATATATAGAGGCAGAACAAAACCCCACTGAAATTAATAGGCTGGTGTGGCCTGGAGTTCTGTCTTATAGGGCTGTTTGCTTTTGTTTATTGTTGAAGTGTTTTAGAATGCTTTTTGTAACTAAATAGATGATGTTCCATGTATGACAAATGAGTAGTACCCATCTTCAAACCATCTGACCGAGCATCTTTCCTTCACTTGTTTAGGAAGCTCTCTTTGATTCTGCTTGTATTTAAAGTGCGCTGCTGGGTAATCATGGAACATGTATCTCTCCAAACCGAATTCAAAGAGTATCACAAACTGACACCTGCTTAAGTCTTTAATTAAAGTGACTTAATCTCTAACAATCTCTACATACATAAGCAGAAAATATCTGTGTTTAATGTGTACTTTGAACTGCCATTCATTTAGAAATCAAAGATTTGTAAATGAAACACAGTGTGCTAGACATGATGCTGTTTGACTGGAATCCCTTCTTGTTGGCATAGCCTAGTTTTCCTGATGCTGTCAAGCCCCAGGAATACATTCTTATTAAAAACTATTAAAAATTAAAATCTTAACTATTTTTACTGGACTGAATCAATCATAGAAGGGTTGGAAGGGACTTCAGGAGGTCACGTATCCAAATTCCTGCCCAAAGAAGGGTCAGCTATGAGATCAGACCAGATCCTGAAAACCTTTGAGGATGGAGACAGTGCACCCTCTGGACAACCTGTTCCAACACTTGATTGTCCTAATGGGAAAAAAAATAAATACTCCCTTATATGTTGGAATCCATCTGTTTTCCAACTTATGACCATTGCCTTTTTTCATCCCACTGTGCCTCTCTGAAGAGCCTCAATCAGTCTCAGCAAGCCTCTTGTAGGTGCAGCATGGGATGGGGGTGGTTAGGTCCACCCAAAACCTTCTCTTCTCCAGCCTGAGCAAGCCCCGTTCCCTCAGCCTGTCATCACAAGGCACGTATACCTGCCTCCTGGCTATCTTGGTGTCCCTCTGACCAACTTGCTCTGGTTTATTCAAAGCCTTCTTGTACTGGGGGCCCCAAAACTATAGAGAGATGTATCAGGTTGATCTTCATGCAAAAAACAACCTTTTAGAATTCTGTTATGTGGAGGCTTAGCGACGTTTTCATGTTTTGTATTTGGCCAATGGGATCAAACATTTTTAGCTGAGTCTCTTGCAGGTGTATACCTGGGAGGAGTCTTTTCTACGCCACCTTTAGATTTTGGGATAATGGACTTTTTATTTTTAACACTGCCACCTACAAGGATGGCTGTCCCTGGGGCTGCATACATGTAATGGGTTTATGGTCAGCCTTCAGTGAAGAATTAAAACTAGAAGCTTGTCTTGCTATAGCCAATATCTTAATACATCCTTTCTCTCCAAGGTTAGTGTGGTTGAGTACATTGAAACTAATAGAAAACAGGCATAGAAAAAAAAATTATGTTTAAAAAAAAATCATAAAATGAAACAGGAAGTGCATCATTTATTATAACACCATGTAGACTAATGAAAAACATACTGCAGCCTGGAAATTTGTTAAGAGCTGAACTCAAAAAGTTTCCATTCCCAACAAAAGCCTTGGGGCCTCCAGCTGTAAGCTTGTGGCTAAAGAGGCCCTATGGTAAACTGACATAAAAAATAACTACTCCATAAACATTCGGCTCCTGTTTCACAATAGTTGGAAATAAGTTTTTAAAAAGCGTTACCTGTTGATACTGACTGTACTTTATCAAAGTAAAAGGGAGGCAGTGCATTTATGACTAGAATATTAAACTGGGAATTAAACGCTGGGGAGATGGGCACTGGGCACAAAAACATTACGCTTACTGTACGTAGGAGAACATGAAAAAGATGAAGTGATCTGCCGAGACCAACAGAACAGCACTCGGTACTAGTAGAGCTGGTGTTAACATTAAATAATTCCTGGCTTCTAGTCCTTTGCTGATTAACTAGACTAGGTGTACAACTCGCCTCCTCCCCACCACTCTGAGCAGGTGCCAGCCTTTGCACTCACGCACATTCTTCAGGCTGCACGCAAATCATGTTCTCAGAGTACTGATCGAATCTGCACCACCGGTGCTCAGATGAAGGGTATTGGCCACTTAGAGAAGACTGAGTTTTGTTTGTGTGTGTGTCTTTCCTTTTAATTGCTTGGCTTTCTTAAAGGTGCATCTTTCCTGCAGCCCAAGCTGATTGACTACATGTTGGCTTTGCCTTTCTCCTTCTCCTTGATCAGCCTTTGTCAGTGTATGAACATCTTTAATGTGGGCTGTGGGCTTTCAGGCAGTTTTAACCATCATGATGGCCTGGTGGTAGATAGAGGTGGTGGGGAGAGCTTCACAGCCTTGGTTCCTCCTTCACATGGACTGACAGGCAGTTCGCAGAGATGCTGCCAATTAAACCCTCTGAGTGCTGATGTTCTTCCTGTTTGTTCTGCAGTTCCTCTGGATGACCCAAGTTCTCCTGCCTGGCAGGGAGCCCTGGAGTGCCTCAGGATCATGGGCACTTCCATGAAGCCCAAATTTCACCAGCCTACAAAGACATAGTGAATTGGATATATCTTTGTATGAGCCTACGTAGGTGGCCAGATTGTGAGCTTTGAGGAGGATGATGATCTGGGAGTAAATATTGTTTGCCTTCAGTAACTCTTCAGTGTAGACTTAATAAATTTTCCAGTACCTTTTCACAGTAGTAAATAGCAGGTCTGGAAGTCCCAGTGTTGGTAAATATTTTCACTGCACATGGGTGAAATAAAGATACACGGTAATAGTCACACTGTATTGCTGTAGCTGTACTTACGTGAGGTGCAGCCCAGGAGAACGTCAGCCTGAGATGGAGCCGCTGGGAGAAAAAAGAAAAAAAAAGAAAGAGGTGAAGCAATTGTTGGTAGGTGTGTGCAAGAAATTAAAATAAAACTTAATGTATTTTGATAAAGATAGATCACTTTCATTTTTTTGTCTTATGTCTCACCGTACCATGCTCTGTGTAGCATTTACAATATACAGTTTTCATCTGTGATTAGGAGATCTAGAACATAATTAATTGCTCACGATGTTTGGTGTTGAACCGCTGCATGTACTGAATTGACCGTAGCTGCAAAGTTGATAGAATTAATGTCACAGCAGTGTTGATGGCTTTATTTGCGTTTGTGAGGTGAATTGAGGTTCTCAATTAAAAGCTGTATATTGATCTAAAAATAGGAACTCAGCTTCCTTGTCCTCACTGAGGATGTCATCCTTGGTGGGTTGAAACTGCCACGTAACAGTCCCGTGATGAAATATTTGTTGTGAAATATGATGATATGATACATGTCAGTTTGGTTTGTTACTGTAAAAAGCAGTGGGTTTGGCATGCTGTGTTACACTAATTCCCTTTGGTTATGAGTATTTGCTCCTTTACACGCTGCAGGGAAAAAATACGGAGGACAAGTATATTTTATTAAGTTATAAAACCAAAACTATAACATATCTGACCGCTCAAAATTTGTATCTGGTATTTCAATAGGCAGATGTAACTTACCTAAAGGAGAAGAAAAATGGAAGTAAAGCACTAATTTCCTTATGTTTTATAGTTAAAAAAAAGAATAATGCACATATATATGTATAGGCATTAAAGGTGTTTAAGTTTTTTTAGCTTAGATGAGTGTTTGAACAGTAATATTTGGAGAGCAAGATAACTTTTAAGAATAGATTGGTCCCCATAGTGTCAAAAGCAAGTTTTCCCCTAAAAATAAAGATTAACTAATTCAAGGGTACTTAATGATGACTGATTTTTGAGGTAAGCAGCATACTTTATTTTGGGAAAAAATGGATTAAGATAGCAGCCTGTGCTGCTCCATTCTTTTTATATTGAAGTTTTATTAGAGGTGCAGTCGTGGTCTGTAAAAGGTCTGATGTCTTTCTGGTACCCATTTTTCCTTCCCCTTTTCTCTCCTGTTAGCACTGGTTCTGGTCGTTACAGACAGAGGTACCCAGCTCCCCGGCTCAGCTTGGCCTCTCTTTGTCCTCCGTCTCACATATTGTAGCTGATGTTTAAGGACCCGAGAAAAATAAACACTATTTTGCTTGCAATTTCAGTTTCATCATTTGATGAATAGTAAATAAAAGCACAAACTGCTATTACTGTGCGGCCTTGACCTGGAGAGAAAGGGATTTCAGTGTAGCTGCCGTGGATAAATTGTGTTGGTGATGTGTCACGCAGGCGGAAATCGCCTAACACCAAGTGCAGTGGTCTTAAACTCCGCATTGGTGGCTGGCTGTTTGGTCACGAGCTTGAGCACAAAAATGTCACTAATTCAAGTAAAGAAGCAGCCAATACTCTGTTTATACTTTCGTACAAACTTAAGTCGTGTTGAGGGACCTAGTAAGATGGCTGTCCCGTGTGGAGAGCTCTTCCCAGGTGCTTGCTGGGTGGGAAGGAGGATTTCAGTAGTTGTGGTGGGAAAAGGCCTGGCACGGGAGAAAGGTCCCACGTGCGGAAGAGCAGCCGTACCTTCTGGAGCTCTGGGAGCTCTCGCCATGTAGGGACAGGCCATGGGAGATGACTTCTCCTGACTGATGCAGCCCTTCAGGGCCTTAGGTGTGGCCTGTGGCCTCGTATGCATGTAGCTATGGATATGGCTAGAATTAAACATGTGAATTGTCACTGAATTCAGGGGACTAAATCGCGCAAACTTGTTTATAAGCGTGGCAAGGTGCGACACTGAGATCCGCATTGCGAGGACTGCTGTCGTGTGCTCATGGAGCTTTCTGGGCTGGGTTGGAGAAAGGTTCTGTCCACTGTGGTCACCCAGTGGTCACCAAAGAGAAGCTTTGCTACTGCTGACCTACTCCAGATTCACAAGGATAACCTGTATCTCGCTCCCTTCCTCCTTAGTGACTCAGTAGCCCTTCTGGATTGATTTGATTTTCTTGCTTTCCGATCCTTGTTGAAGTAGTTTCTTTTACGTAGTAAACAATGTTTCAGGAAGGATTAAATCACAACATGAATCATAACTGAAATGCTGAGCTATACACACTGCTTTTCACATCTATAAGTCTGTGGAGATGAGTAACAAGTTTTGTAGCGACAGCCTTAAAGCGGGTTTGCAGTTTTGCTGGGAGCTGAACTCGCTGGTTTTTGTCTTTTAATGTAAGCAACTTGAGGGGAATAAAAAGCTGGTTCATCAGTTTGAAGTGAAGTTGCAGCATGGACAGAATGAGCATGGTATTTCTAGATAGCTTAAAGAATGGACTAGGTTTTCAAATGTCATACGTCATGTATAATTTTATTCATGAGGCCTGTGGTTTATGTTCTAAAAAATATAAATAATGTATCGTATTCATCATACATAATTCGGAATCACAACATAAATTTTTACGGTGCTATAATTAAGAAAAATGAAAGCGATAAGGAGCAGCTATATAGCTAATAAAGGAGTTAATTTCAACGTGTGTTTTAGACCATTAAGTTCTAGAAAGCAAAAGGCGTTGTGTTGCCAGCACAAACCAAAGGCTGGCAGTTAACTACCCCTCCCGTCCCCGGACCAGCATCGCTGGGGGGACCGTAGAGCTCGGGCTTCACTAAAATGGCTTCATTAGTTCAGCCCGTAGCGTACACTAGAAATGTGGAAGAAGATATAAATCGTTGTTGCAGATTGTCTTTTAGCAAGGCAAATCTTTTGTATTCTGCATGTGAATATAAATTTCCCTCTATGGAAACGTTTTTATCCTTTCAGGTTGGAATACATTTTATAAACATATTTAACAGTTTGAGAGCCAAGAGTTCAGGTCTTTTTGTCTCTGTCGAGACTCTCCAGAGGCTGAGATCTGCAGGCCATCCAGTACATCATTGTTCACAGTGCATTTTTTTTTTTTAACAAGTCTGAAACGTTTTCCTTGTGTGGTTTTGCAAACCCGTTTTTTTTTCTTCCAAACAGCATGAGTCCTATCACTGGACCAAATTTAGAATGTGCTGCTTCCAACAATTGTCTAATGGATCCACATGTTTACACAGCATGACATTGGCATCCAGATAGTGTCGTCAAAATCTCCAGTAACTACTACTGTTTTGTGCTTCCTCCCTACTTGGAAAAAAAAAAAAGCAGCTACATGCACAGTTATTCTGGTGATCAGGGCAGCAGTGAGTGGTCTTTCTGCTTCAGCCACCAGTATTGTCTCACAAAATTTAGAAACAACCTTTTTTCCTCTGTTAAAAATGAAAATGTCAACTCTTGGGTATTTTATCAGTGCTTATGATATCAATATATAGATACTAAAATGCTACTGAATAGGTGACTGGAAAATAACCTTTCCAGACCCAATCCTTTTTCTGGCCTGAGTTGCCCAGAATGAATGAAAACTTTGATCTGCCTGTGCCCCTACCACCAGCATGAGTGCCACTGCCTGGCTGAAGCTCCCGGCTCCTTCTCCTGCCACTGTGTCTTTGTGTTGATTTGAACGTTGGTGTTGCCCTATGGTGAACCAACCCACCGAACTGATGTGTCTGAAAACGAACCTAGCAAGCGGCAGGCTCAGTCACTTGGCATTTGCGTAGCACGGGAAGACCTTTTGTAATTAACTTGCTCGTGTGTTTTGCAAAGTGTTTAATTCCTGTCCTCTGTGATTGGATGAAAATAAATCAGTAGCAATTACTTGGCAGCAACCTTCCACAGTCGTTTGCTCTGAAGAAACTCAGTCCCTGGTAGCATTAAGTGTAGGAAGGGGGTTTGGCTAGGACACCAAAACCTTCTTTTTTTTCTTCTTCTTTTTTTTTTTTTTTAACGCTCTTGTGGGATCTTTCACTTCCACACAAGCAACTGCCTGAACTGGCCAAGTGGTCTTGATTTAACGCTGCTTTATGAACACTGCTTGTCGCAGCTGCAGGATGTCATAACCTCTATTTCCTTAGCTTAGATTTGAAATCTGGAGCCATATGATTCAGATGAACCACAACTGCCCTCACTTTAACTTGATGTATTTGTTTTGAAAATACCGTTGTTCGCTCCAAGTTTTAGCTCCTAAGCAAATTAAGCTGATTTGCACTGGTAAATTGGAAGTACTTACCAGCTTGATTTAAAAAGGAGAAAAAGAACCCGAACCCTGCAAAGAAAGCTGAAGTAATTTTTAACTCATGAGTGCCAATGAAAATACTTCACGAACATAAACTTTAAAAATGCAGGGTTTTTTTATTTTAATAAAACATGATAGATTGTTCCTAAGATAAGTTCAGCTCTAATGCAGAAATAATTTCTTACAAAAATAATTGCATGTCTTAGTGTTCCACTGAAGGACAGTGAGCTCCCAAGAAACTGTTGCTGCAGACAGGTTTCAGAACGGAGGATGATGAGCAGAACTAGGTTGGCTTTGCATTCCAAATTTGATTTTATGTGGGCCCCTGTCCTTGTGCAGCTTAGAAACAAGCTTTTGGATTTGAAGTAAAGCCAACTGGCTTTGTAAAGATGCTTATCTTATCCTCTGGCCTTGTTCACATCACCAGAAAATATTAGAGCTGACAAGCCTAACTCGATATGCTTCTCAATTAATATTTTTGTGCTAGGTTACAGTGCGCGTAGATATGCACAAATGTGAGATCTGTAGTCACCCAGGCGGTATGTGTAAGTGGCAGATGCTTGCTGCTACTGTGTTGTCGCCGTGTGTCTATCCTCCATAAATAAAGTCACTGCAAATATCAGTGTCAGAGGTTAACGCCTTTGCGTGTGACTTGTTGTGTTATAGAAATTTCTCTGACAAGACAACTTTCAATACGGCACTAAACTCTTCAGTTCTAGGTTTGTGTATAATCTGTCAGCTCCTCTCAACTACCTGTTTTTTTTGGCATTCTATGTCATATTGAAATTCGTGTACTTATCAGTCGAACAGGGGATTTTTTGTTGTTTTTTTAATTATTTTGAAGAGTAACTAAATCCAGAGTAAATAGGCAGATGAAATGCTCTACTGCATCCTTTCTGAAGATATTTGATGGCATGCTTTAAAAATGTAAAATAAAAAAAAAAAAGACAAAATAGTCTTTGCCATGGCTGTAGCCTGTTTAAAAAAAAACAAACAATAAACTGAAAAATAGCCCTTTTTATTGAAATAATTTAGATAGATCAGGAAAAAAAAAATCACCCAAGAGGATCCCCATCACTGAAGGTCAGTGTAAATTGCCGGTATGTCATTGCTCGTTACATAAATGATGATGTATTTACAGTCTCTAATTTGTAGAAATCTTTTGCAGTTAAGCTTATAAACTTCATAATCTAATCACATGCTTTACTTTCACTTTCTAGAATTGCCAGCTTGTAGTGGTATTTTGTAAATGTTCTTATTTATTTATTCATTAATGCTCAGAGAGACTAAACAGAGTTTGAGGACTGGGATACTTCCCTAAATATATTTTTGAGCTGCTGGTCGATCAGCGAACGGTTTCTGCAGGCTGAAATAGAAGTGGCCGCCGCAGCATCTGCCAGGGCAGCGTGTACCGGATGCCAGGTTTGCAAATCCAGATTTTTGTTCAAATAACATGCAGGCAGATCAGTCTTGGGGCATCTGCGGAGTTCCTTCTGACTGTCAGGCGTATCTTATGGAGTGGGCAAGTATTGAGGAAATTGCATTCCAATACCAAAAATGGCCTTAAGGTGATGAAGGTGCAATTTTGCTTGATGGATTTAGGCAATTCTGCTTGCTGCCAAACTGCATGGACTCAGTGAGGGTTTTCCTCCTCCTTCTATTTCCCCTCTCTCCCAGGGTACTGCAATGTGCTGGTTCTGAGTTTGGTGTCAGCCGGTGCGACTGTTCCAGATTTAAAAGCTGTTCTTGGTGTCTGAAGGCAATGCCGTGGCCCAGGGACATTAGCCAAATTCCTTAGCAGTGGTTACATGACCAGTTGGAGCAATTTCTTGGACTTCACCATCCATTCTGTTTAGGGCTATGGCTGCTGAAAATTATTCATGTGCCATGAGATTTAGCCCATCCAATTTTATATTTAGTGTAATATCCCAACCTTGCGGGCCGATGTGATTTTTCTCTATATTCGCATCCGTATGCACACACAAAGCTGAGATTTCTCCTGTCTCTCGACGTCAGACGTGCAGAGCCTACAGCTCGAAGCACACTTTCTCCAACCGCCTAGCGGCTGGGAGGCAGCGGGCGCTGTGGGGCTACGTGGCACCGTTGCTGGCCAGGCAGCTCCCCAGAAGGGAGCGCGTGTGCCGCCTGGCTCGCCAGCCGATTTGAACACGGGCATTTTCTAGCCAAGCAGCTGGCCCATCTGAACGTGACCGCCTGCTGACAAGCTGCAGCTGGGGTGTCTGCGTTGCCTCCCTTTCTGGGGTGTGCCTGACGGAACGCGGTTATTTCTCAGCTAACCTGCTGCTGGGGCAGACAGCAGCATGAGAGCGCTTTGTGTCTTAGTAATCGGCGTTGCTATAGGTGAGGGTTGTAGAAGGGGGGCAGAAGAAAGGTCGGTGAGCACTGTAGTGCTCGTGGATGGAGAAGCTGGAGGTGGGGTGAAGGTGGTGTTATGATAGAAAAGGAGAATGGGGTTTTGCAACGAGGAGGAAGTGGTGTGGTTGGTATTGCTCCATCCTGGTTCTCAGTGGCCCACCCATTTGTTTTGACATAAATACCTACTCTCGAGCCGTGTGGAGGCATGAAGACTAGACGCGTACCTCAGACGTGTGGTCTTCAGGGTTTGTTATTACTCTTTGAAGCTTGAGCTTGGTGTTTTAATATTTTGTTTGGAGACTTAAGCATTTAGATTTATAATTCTGCCCTTCTAGCCATTTCCCTGATTTAGCTTGCAGAGTAAACATGCTTTCGTTCCATTTTCCAGACTTCCTTTTCCTTTTCTTTGCTGTTGGCTTAATTTTGAGATATGATATTCAAGTCAGAGGTAAGTGTCTCTTTGGGAGCAAAAGACAAAACCAGCTAAGGTTTTGAGGGAGCTAACTATTTTCTCTGTTTAGAAGCAACAGCTTATTTCTCGGTACACTGCAAGCCCTCAGACACAGGTCCTGCTGAAGGCACCGACTTCAACAGCAGCAGCACTTAGGAGAATGTGCTCAGGTTTTCTGGCAGTGCTTACAAGCCACTCACAAAAAACAAGCGTTATCGCTTGTAGCGAGTGCCCCCACGGTTTGGAAAGCACCGCTTAAGACAAATTTGTAAAGAATCTCTTTTTGTGGTTATAGTTATCCATTTTCATTTCAACTACAGTGGGCCCAGTTTCCTCAGTGTTTGATATGTAGGATCTTATCATCAAAGCTGTAATTAATACAGCTGCATTTAGAGACAAAGACATTTGCAGTGTTTATAGCAGTAATTCACTCTGTTGCAGAGAGCGGAACTCGGCATGTTTTAAACATTCTCCACTTGTGCATGTACGGATTTTTATAGTTGAATTAAGAATTTATAACATGCTGGGTCTCATATTCCAAGTCTGTTTCTAAAGCTATACACAGAACTTGGATTAGGTCATAAATTTCTGTAGATGAAATGAAGGCTGATGAGAATTTTAATATTAAGGAAGGAAATGGCCTTGGGTAGTGCACTGTGGAGCAGATCAGGCTTCTGTTAATACACAAGAGTATTACTGTTTTCTTGAACTTTGCCTTCCAATCCAATTACCACTTGAGCCTAGAAATCATAACTCTGGTGCCTCCCATTTGGTAATGTTGAATGTTATCCTTGTCCAAGTTTATATCATTTCCAGTAGTAAAAATGATCTTGATTATAAAACTGCTAGATAATATACTCCTAAAATTGAATTATAGGCAGTAGTACACAGGATTTGTCGATAAACAAAGCAGTGTCGTGATGCTATATCAAATTGGCCCAGTTCTGTCTCTTTTTAAATTAGATGAAATCAAGAAGTTTTTCTTGTGACGTGCTTTTCTTGTGATAACATATTGGATATTGTACTCTTCATGATACAAACGAAGACTAAGCTTTCAGTGTAAGTGATTGGTTTTTGAGTCAAGCAAAATAACAGGAATCTGTTGCCTGCTTTCATTTTAAGCACTTCTGCAATAGCATCACACTCACAGTACGTAATGAGCTCGTAAGAGGAGTAGGTCCAGCCAGCTCCTTTATCAGCATAAGCCATCGTAGCTCAGTATGTGTCCTCCTGTGTCCTCCTCCCCTGCCCTCACTGGTAACTGGATTGGACTAGATGCTGCATAATTCTCTGGATGTGTATTACGGAGCCTTCACTGCGCACATCTTTGTTGCACATTTACAGCAGAATGTTATTACTGAAGTGTGGAATCACATTCTGGTATTATTACATGAAAATTGATTCTGATTCCTCGGTATTTCGGAGTATATTATTAGCGTGGTACAACTAATCATTTTCTTACAAGGGGAATGACAATTGTAGCCTTGTTTAGATGCTGCGTGTGTATTTATAGGATCGTGCTGCCCAAATGTGGTGGCTAAACTTGGCTGCTTCTCCTGCTGGTTTCTGTGGTTTTGTTTCATTGTCCAGAAAAAGTGACAACATTTTCAACCCTGTAGCATCCATCACCAGGATTCGCGTGTTGTCCACTTTTGGCAGGAAAAGAAAGCTTTATATTTGTTTATTTGGTCCTTTAAATGTTAGAGCAGACTTCAGAGTTTATTATCTATCTTTAAGAAGTTCTGTTCAGAGTTCTCACACCATTAAAACTTGGCATTAGTGGCAGAGTCTGAAACATATTTATCCCACTCAAAAGACTCAACGGTTTCTGTGCAGTCTGTTGTGCAAGTAGCTTTACTTCGGGTTTCTTCCCTTTCTCCTTTGCTCACTTGTGTAGTGTGTTTGAAATGTATGCCTGGTGTTGGGTCCTTTCCCTGTTCCATTGGGCGCGTTTGATTTTGCAGCTAAAAGGACTGAATACTAAACGCTGGTTTTGCATGTCTATGTAACAGCATTTTAGTTGTCTTCTTTCAGACAGAGCAAGGCAATTGCTATGATTTAAGGCCTGATAAAGTAATAAAAAAATACAGCAAAACCCAAAAGACTAAAATAGAAATGTATTTTTGTAATTTTGGGGGTTTTGTGCTGTGAATCAGAGCAGAAGGAACAAACTATGTCAGAGATAATATGAAAATGAAAAAATTCAAATTATTATATTGTCATCCACATTGTAAGGGCAGTACAGATAAACTCTGACTTTCTCAGTGCATTTTTTCTCCCTGCATTAACTCACCAGTGTTTTGGTAATCAGGAATATATGGAATATGCTGATTTATAACAAATCCAGTGCTAAGAAAAAGAATTGTATTGAAGACTTTTTGTTTTCCCCTTCTTTCTTAAAGCAGAAAAATGCTAATGTTTCCTTTCCTTTCTGAACTTCCCGACTGGAGCAGTATTCGATAAGCTGCCTGCCAGGGTAGAAGTGCCCTTCAGAGATCCTCTTTGTCAAGCACATGAATTTTTTTGTTTCATTTGTTGGAGTTTTTAGGCACAGTTTAGTTTTGGTACCTGCATTAGACATAGCATTTCAATAGCGTTCCTGTTAAAAGGTTCTGCAGTGACTCAGTGCTGAATGTACCATGATTCTACAGCTCTGGAGAAGCTCGTTTCTTTCTGGTCCCAGATGTTCTCTTTAATCAGGAAGCAAGGAAGAAACCATTTGAACTGAAATGCCTTCAGATATGATATGAGTAAATATAGATGTTCAGACCTTAGTAGACAGTTTTACAAACTGCAAGGGAGGATCTGGTTGTGGGTTTGCCTACAAACACTTTTTATCTGTTGAGTTAGTTTTTAATTACTCACAACTGTGAGTGTTTATGTGAGCTGTATGAGCATTCAAAACTGAATTATTATGGCAAGTTTTTTGTAGATGTGTTTTTACTTCTTCCCGCTCCTCAATTCCCTTCACTCAAAAGCGGAGAAGAAAGGAGCACTGGTCTTGAGAGCGATCTCTTCCTTCTGTAGTCAAAAATGGAAGGCCTAAGCCAGCAATCCTACTGACATCTCATACCAAAAGCTTCCCAAATGATCCAGGCATCATACAAAATGCCAGCATCAAACCAACCAGGATGGTGATGCTCAGCTCTACCAAAACCAAACAGTACCACTGTCAATAAGAGACACCAAGAAAAGAAGCCCTGTGCTAAGTCATGTACCAGAAGCAGCGTTCCTGGTCCTAACCATGGAGAACTTCCCACCCGCCAGGGTTCCTGCCCTGATGGACACAGACATGAAACACCAACCAACTGTGGAACCAACTACACGTGTGTGTGTAGACCAGAGTGTCCCCACGAGTACTGGTAGAATATCTGCAGCTTTGTCAAAGGTGGATCCACCTACAAGTTTACAGAACTGGTGGGAGTGCAGCTCACACCTTCACCCACTGTTTCTTCCTGAAGGATGGTGCTATGCCCAGCGCTGCTTCTGGCAAAGCCATCTTCGTTTTACTGTGATAGTTTCTATCATGCATTTCTGCAAGATCGCTGCCTGAGAGTCACCACAAGCCAAATACTCTGTGAACAATTATCCCAAGTTGTCGTTAATTACTGTGGAGCCACAACGGCTTTTTAAACATATTGCCTGTACCGATACCATAAATCCACTTTCCTCTCCACCAATTATGGAGCGCTTTGTATTCTGGATTCTGAGTTAATGAAGGTACTGAAGTGCTGCTGTGGCTTATTCCTCATGCTGCTGGCTGTCAAGTGTGGATGTGCATGAGATGGAGACCCAGCTCCAAAAGACCCTGCTAACTGAGCAAGTTAGGTATTTTGTGGTCTAGGGGGTTGGGGTTTTTTTAATTCTGATTATCAGTCTGGAGAAAGAGCCACAACAAATGCCACAAAACTTTCTATCTTCATAGTGGATTTTGCAACTTCCTATTTGCAACATTTGTTGCGTGTCAGTTTTTGCACTTTGGCCAAAACAAGGCTGTTTTTATGACTTCACTTCTAAATGTGTTGAAAGCGTATGTTGCCGTATTATTTATTGTACAGCACTTAAATAACTATATACTGAACATATGCTAAAGCAGAATTCACACATGGCATCTCCCCCAGTGGAACTTTTGAAGTACAGTTGGTGTCCTATGGTAACTGCGTAACTTTGTAAGGAAATCCAACATTTTATAAGTTTTTGGACAGAATTATGAAAATTACTAATATTTTAAATCCTTACAGTACCAGGAACATTAAGCCTAATTTGATTGCAATCCAAATACAAACCTTATTCTAAAAAGCTAAAAGGAAAGTAATGAAAGTTTTAGGGCTTTTATTAGGAGTGAAGGATTTCAGAAGCCGTTAGAGGTCTGTGTGCTCTTTTATATGGGTTATGTTTCAGACACCTCTCAATGTGGGATTTAAAGCAGTTTTTTATTTAAAAGGAAAGATAAACACACAGTTTGGCAGTGGATCTACTCTTTGAATAGATAAAATGCTTAAAAAAACTTTGCTTGTGAGAGGAACTGTATTAGAAAATTATTTCTTTGCTTTTATTTGTAGTAAATTTATAGGCTGAAGAGTTTAGGAGATGTTCCAGGTTAGTTATTCGTTTGCCAATAACAACACTTTTTCAGTCTTTTGATCGTACTTCCAGTTTTAAAATAAAGATAAACCTTGAGATGATAATGCTTTTCACTTCTTTAGACTTTGTCTTTTTCAGCCTGTCATAAGTTTTGCATAGATTCAGTATGAAAGTTGCTACTGTCAAAAGTTTATTCCTTTCACCTAAATGGTTTAGTGACATATTCCACTGCTGTAAGGATAAGTGTTCTCTGGTTCAAAATCTAGTGAGCAGTTGTGTGTACTTGCAGTTTAACAGAGCTTCTGGAGTACCTGAGCGGCACGTTATTAATTGCATTTGTATTTTTTATGGAAATGTTACAGATTTGCGCTTAAAATATTTACTTGTGGATTACTGTTTTATTCAAAAGGATATTTCGTTAAATATTATGGGTAAAAAAATTTCTAGTAGAATAGTAATGTAGTAGCTGATGGGTAATTCCTTTTCTACTTTAGCCAAATCCACTTCCTAGGTGTTCCAGGAGGTCACCAAGAAGCTGGAACCAGGCTCCTTGCTGAGCTGCACAGCAGGAAAATGTGGAACTGGTCATAAGGCAAAACAGGGCTTTATAGCTGGATACGAGGAAAACGTTTTTCACTGTAATGAAGCACCCAAGCACACTGCCCAGGGAGGACGTGGAATCTCTCTGCTCTGGGAGAGGCTTTCCACATCCAGCTGGAGAAAGCTCTTGAGTCACCTCACCTGCAGCCAGCACCAGGCACCAGATCCTGATTTCTGCATGTCCCTTCTTCAAATTCCCCACACGTTATCCACCTTCACACAGCGATCGTTATCAAAGCTGTCACTAATGAAATCTTACTGCTCTGTCAAAGATGATCTCAAGGCTTGGTCTGAGACCAAATTTAACTTGCTGTTCTTTGGATACTGAGCTGCTTTACCCTGACATGAGGAGCAAGAGATCAGCAGCATGGGTGGAGACAACCTGAGAAGTGTGTAAAAATATCATGGGTGTGCTTGGAGGGCATTACAAGGAGAATAGAGGCTGAGCGTTTATTTTAAACCAAAGGACAGATTTTACTTGTGGACATGACTGGAAGACATCATGATTCCTCCAGACATTACTTCTACAGCAGAAATTGTCGTGAAAAACAGGTAGTACCTAATTCAAGAGTAAAACTAGAACCTCAACTAGCTCTGCTTATGCAAGTAGTAGACAAAGAGTATTTTGCCACAGCAGTTCTTATGTGTATCTGTTCCTTCCTGTTAAAGCATTCCTATTCCTTAAACATTTCCCACTAGTGTCCTTAGAGTGATAATCTGTTAGGAAGGATCTCATTCCAGGCCAGGCAAAAAAATCTCAAAATCTTGTAAGCTCAATTTAAATCTTATTCTGTGGTGACCAAAGGAGAAAAAGTCCTTTTAAATAAATTTGTTCTCTTTCTCAATAGATAACTAGCCAAATGCATTTCAAATGTTTGTTGAAATGATCAAATATTGGTTTAGGTTTGGAAAACAAATTAATCTAATGTTTGAATAATTAGACATTTTGTACCTGAACACTTTTCTGGGTCATTACTTCTGTACCAATGACCTCAAGTACTCTGGTCAAAATAAAAGGCCCTTCAGAGGAAAATTAGACAAACGATTTTGCAACTTGAATGATGCTTACTGTTGTGTGCATTCACGTTAAAATAGCTCAGTTGTACATTTAAATTCTTGTCGTCTCACTAGGGAAGGACCAGACAAATTGTAGTGCTGTCTAATGCTAGTAATGTGGAGTTGTTTTTTTCTGAAGGAACTAGTCTAAAGAATAGTTAAATGTGCATTTGTTTTGTTATTATTTGTTTTGTTTTGTTATTTGTTATTTGTTTTGGTATTGAGTGAAATCAGTATCATGTGCCTATATGTGACTTTCAAATGAGGACACTGTAAGATGGAGCGATTTCACAGCCAAGTTGAATAAAATTGCTATGCTGGCATATTTACTGATTTTTTTCCATTATTTTTTTTTTTAGTTCTGCGTAAAACTACTAAACTATGGAAGTTCTTACTCCTTTTCTTTTACCCTTCTGCTTATGAGAAAGGTGCGCCACTGTGTCAAATTTATTACTACTTCTGTAGATGCATCGATTCGCTGGGTTACTTTTATATTAGCCGTATATTTTTGGCAAAAAGATAACTTGATAGTTGAACGTCAATTTGATTTCGAGATAAACATTTCTAGGTGGGTGGGTTCAGGAGGCAGAGCAGTCTTCTATCCTGACACTAAATAAAAACAGTCCCAGCTGGAAATTCTCAATTTCTTTTGGAGGGGTGTTTGATTTAGATGTCTGATTACCTCCTGGCTCATATATTTGCATTTGTATGCTACGTGAAGGTCATTTATTTTCTTTATTAAGTCAGATAATGAGATTATGGATATGAGTTGTTATTAGATGGTAGCATTTGTTTATTTAATTAGCTAAATGATAAAAGTGAAATTTTATTTTGGACTCGGTCACCATCTGTTAAACTACCGGAGCAGTTCAGTAACTGCTGCCATTACCCGTCCCAGAATTAGCAGGAAAAGCCATGAATTTTTGTAACAAAAGCAAAAATTGCCTCTGGTGTGTCTGTTGACCATTGATCGACAGGCAGTAAGCGAAGGTGATTTTCTTGCGCATTCTAAAATGCAGGAAGCCAACCAGCATCTTCTCGCTGCAGCTAGAACTGGAAAAGGCTGGAAAACTGGACAACTCCAACTGCAGCCTATCTGCTTCCCTGGCTGCTTGTTTCCTGGCTGCGCTGTGGAGTTTTTGAGGGGCAGGAAGTCGGTGTATATGCTGAACAGTTAAACACTGCAGTTCAAGGAATAACAGCTCTAGCACGCAGAGAACATCGTCTGAAGGGAGAAAATAATCAAATAGCTGACCTAAGAGGATGAAGGACAGAAAGGGACTTATCTTTCATGCTAATATTTTCAGTATTGTGAAATTGTGAGTTCTCTACCCTATAAAAATTCACAAATTGCTGTACTGGTTATCGATTATTTTTTTAATTTACTTGCTTGTGTCTGCAAGAAACACATCTTTTTTGAAATTACCAAAAATTGAAGGTATTTGGTCCATATTGTTAGGGTGTTATTGCAAACGCTCACCTTCTGTGTAGAAGTAAAATAGTTCCCTTGGATTCCCGATAGAGTGATTCTTGCCTGACACATTTTGAATAATAAAAATCTGAAGCATACATTATTGGTAATCTTGGGTTAAATCACAAACTGGAAATCATACATTTTAAAATACCACCTTGTTGTTGGTTCCTTTCTCATTTGCTTAACTTTGAGAAATAGTAGCAGCCTTGTGGATGACGTTCTCAGGTTCCGTACCCAGTGGTAAGCGTCCCTATGTGAGCAGCGAGGAGATGGAGCTGCCTGTTCTCCATGTGTCGGTGTTTCTGTTTACCTGCTCCATCCCAGCCTTTGTGTGGGGAGGTGATGTTTTTACTCTTGACCATCTCTCCAAACATAGAGCAACAACAGCTACTCCAGTCATATTATTTGTGGGTTTTGTGTCCTCCACTTGTCTCACTACTTTTGCCTTTGTTTCCCTTTCTTCCATTGCACTCTCCCTTTGTGGTATTTCACGTGGTTTTAGCACATCCATTGACCTGGTTTTGCTCCTTGTGTTACCCCGTCCGTTCCACAGGGCCCCTTCCTGCCCCGTGGTGTCCTCCTGTGCACCAGATACTCCTGCTCTTTGTACTTTCAGTTCTCCTTCTGTGCCCTCCTGCAGATAAACATTAATTCTTCTGACTCCCTTCAGTTTCTTGTTCCTTTTTACTAAAACATTTCCCACTCCCTGCTACCTCCTATATCTGGGGTCGTCTTGTTTTTTTGCAGCCTTTAACTGAGGTCATTGGAAATGTTGTCAGTGTTCCTGATAATGGAACCAGACTCTTGGTGACTGACAGACCCTCGTACTTCATGGGAACTGCCAGATTTCAGGCCCTCAGAAGCAAAGATTATGTTTTCTGCCTTTGCTAGGCCTCTACTGTCAGTTTGGAATTAGAGGGAAATAATTGAAAGTCCAAAACCATGCCATGCATGGCACTCCTAAAAAGCAGCAAATACCGAAAGATCTGTGATGATTGGAGAGTTGGCAAACTGAAGTTCATAATTTCTATACTTAAAAGGTAGGGTACACATAGCAACATTACATATTTTACACTTACATTTATTACATTACGTATTTTACACTTCTATTTATTTTAAGGAATGGCGTCTTCAGCCAGAGGCTGCAAAAAATGAGATCCCACAAGCTGCAGGGCCACTTGCTTCCACTTTTCTATCATCTCTTTTTGCTGGCAGAAATATTCATAGTGAATCAAATTAAGGAACGGATTTGGCTTTAAAGTAACCTTTGAGGGGGTGTAGAGAGGTAATTTTAACCCAGATGAGTTTACAAGACTGTACAAACACTTGTGCCAGCCCAAGAAGGAGGTGGGAGAAAATGGAGAGTGTCTTTTGGCAGCAGTACTAACTTCTGCGGGTTTAAATTGTTCCTGAAACTATTACCTGAGATTCTTTTATTCATAAGTAAAGCTTTCTTTAGAGCCTAAACAGGAATATTTGGTTGTGTAATCCTTCACGGTAAGCAAAATATACTACATCTAATTTATAAGTATATTGTTTGTACTGCTGCAGTCACTGTGTGACTATATTTCTTCCAGTAAGTTAATAATTTCTATTACATATAATGTGGATAAGGCGGGAAAGGAAGGAATCAGAGCTCTGTGTAATGACATTAAGCTTTTAGGCGTATAGACAGCTTAAACGGACTCGCAGCTGCTTAACATATGCCCTCTGCCTGAACTCATTTTATCACTTGGTATCTGACTTCTCTCAACATATAAAAAGTTGATGTGATTGATAGTTGGTTATACAATATTTGTCAGGAGGAACTCAATCATTATGTGTGTAGATTCAAGAATACAGAAAAATAAAGCTGAAAGAACAACAACAAAAAATTCTGACATTTTTTCCATTCATTAAGCTTACTTAAAGCAACTCTTTTTTGTTTGCTGGAGTTAGTGGTTACTGGTTTTTCTAGGCAGCAATTGCTGAGTGATTTAGAGTATATCTCTGCTCTTTTGTTTGGATTTCATTTGTGAAACCATTTAGAGTTATAAAACTGTCAACTTAAGAACATTCTATATATTTTGCCAGTGAGGGCCTCATGTATGCAGAGTTTCTATTTTTCTCTCCATTTCGTGTGTCGTTTGAATTCTCCAGCATATATCACTATTCTTCTTTGGGCTGGTCATTAGAATAAGTCCTGTGGTCTTCTTTAGAGCAGCAGGAATCTTCAAACTAATTATGAAATTGCATCTCAGATTACTCATTAGATAACCAAGTGTATAAGATCTGCTAACCACACTATCTCACCCTTGGCCAAGCCTAGCCTGGGAGCGTGGTAACAGAAGGCTATGCTGATGCTTGAAAACACATGGAATTTAGAAAGCCTGACTGCAGCTAGAATTGAATCGTACATCTAAATGTTAGAAAGCATAGACCGGAACTGTTATCTTAATTACAGTAGTTAAAACACAGTCTGGTACCTTTCTGAACTTTCAGATTCCCTAAAATAACTCCCAGCTGGGAGCTGGAGAATGTTACGCAAACTGTATTACCTACTACTAGAAGTTTTGCTTGCTGTGTTTCTCTCCTGCAGAATTCCTCTGGCAGCTAAGCTCAGCTTTACGTTGCATGGCAGTTGTAGGGCCTGGGTCTATTGTCCTTCCGCATGACGATTGTCTCTCGTGGCCTTCCTTCCTGCTGATCCTGTGTGTGGAAACCCCTGAGATACTGTCCAAGTGGTTTCATGTATTTATTTCAGATTTTCTATTTCTATTGTTCAGAAGGTATGGTGGATTTATGCTATCAAGTACTTAATAAAATTATATAAATGTTGATGTGACAAATCTAGAATGAGAGAGGAGCTGTATCACCTTTGGGGACTGAACAGCATCATGGCTCACTCTTTAAGGTTTTTTTTTTTATTATTTTTTTTAATTATTATTTTTTTAATCTCTGAGCAGTGTTTTCACTTTGTTGAAGAGCTCTCTGTCGTGTCTATTTGGCCAAACACGTGGGGCCGTATTTCCTGAGCCAAGGGCTCCCTGCAAGGGATCGGGAGTGGAAAAGGCCCTGGCTGGGCTGCAGGATGCCGTGGCTGGCAGGTCTTTGCCACATCGGGCGGTGCTGATGGCACCTACGCAGGGCAGGCACTTAAACGTCCAAAAGCACTGACACCCAAAAATGTATGCAAGCCAGAATAGTTTGGGAATGTTTATTCAGTCGGAGGCTCTAGGAGCTATAACCCTTTCTGGTTTTATTTACGCAAAAATGAACACACACTGTGTGAAAGGAGAAAACGTGGTTTGGTGATATAATGTGCTGAACATGTGCCTGAAAGTTAGGAACTTTTATGCTGAGAAGTTCCACGGTTAGTTTAAGTTTATGTTACTTTGGGCAAGTTGCAAAGTTTGGCTTAAAACTGCCAACATGAACCATACTTCCTGTCATGAAAGCTGTCAAGAGTGTTTGATGAATCAGATTATTATCTTTCATTTCCAGTTGTATCCCAAGTCTAATCATAGCAAGATCTGGGTGTAGAAGTACAAAGAAAAATAACATTGTAAACATTTTCAAAGCCAGGAAAAGTATGAATCATGCTCCTGTTTATAACTTGAAAGCTGGAATTTATCATGAATTTGCACCTCTTATTGTTACTGGGTGCCTGGTTGGTCATGGACAGTGGGAGATAAGTCAGTGCCTCAAAACGGCTTTGGAATTTAATAGGCGTTTTTAAGGGTGAATGACAGATTTTGTGAAAGCATTAAAAAAAGGAAGAGTTCATTCAAAGAATCTTGAGGAATCCTGTGCAGGAAGTCCAATGTTTTGTCTCTGCTATCTTGAAAGAAAAATAGGTGTCAATTTTCCTGGCTTCTCTAACTTTTCCAGTGTTCCCTGTTCTCCTTGATTCCACATTTCAGTAATCATGCTGCCTGCATCGCTGGCAGGAGGTCATGTCTCCATTTCTACTTGCTGACCTTCCAGTGTGATTTTAGCTCCCAGTTTTCTAGGGAAAATACTAAATTCAAAAGAAAGTTTAGAAAAAAGAAAAGGAAAAAAATGAGAAAACTAATGTGTCAAACTTGATTATTTTTTTCTTTCTTTTGGAGATTGCAATTTTATTTAAAGTGTTTTAGGAAACATCTTGACTTTTAATTTAATCTTCAATAGAGAAGTATGATATCTGCTTTCTCATTTCACATCCATAATACTGTAATGTCTCATGTTAAGGCAGAATCTTTAATTCGGATTTTAGGTTGATTTTTCTGTTTCAAAATATGTTGTATTGTTTGTAAGTAAAAAGAAACATGAAGTTTTTCTGTTGCCATTCAAAAAGGAATTCTGATATCTTGGCTTTTTTTCCAGACTAGTTAAATATTTCTAAAAAATTCTTGAGGACCAGAATTTCCCTTGAGATGGACCTTCCATTTGCTATTAATCTCTCTCTCCCTTTGCTCTCCTTTTCTTCTGCCAAGCCTAAACCTCACTTTCAAAGCTTTGCAATCTATTCCGCCTCTTGCCATTGTCCCATATGCGCATGGAAGTGTTGACTCTTCTTTCACTGACCATTCAAACATTTACCTTTGATGGTCTGCGTTTTCTAGTGACCATCTCCAGTGCTTTTTGCTGTGCTGCCCTGCCTGCAATCAAGAGGTTGCTTGTTGTTCCTGCCTTAAACTTTCCCTGATCCTTGCAAATTTACATTATAACAGAACAGGTATGTGATAAACTTCATCGTCCTGCTAGTGGGTTGGTCCATGCTTTCTTGTATTTCACATGTGATTCTGTCGGTAATTATTCATTCTATTTATACTTAACTTTAACATGATGTGGGCAACTGCCCTTTTCTGTTGGGCTTATAATTGGTTTATCAAAGATGTAAAATATAACTCTGCATGTAAAGCTTGACTTGGCAACTAACGTGAGTTGTAAATTCAAACCACGTAAATTACGATATTTATTTTATAAATATGTGTAAGCTACTTATTACTGAAATGTAGATTAATACAGTTTTATTTTAGGACAACTACTAGGTGCCTTAATTCCAAAATAAGCAAACACCACCAATACTGAGTTTTGTGCTGCTTTTACAATGATATCCTTCAGTGTGGTCTGTTGAAATACAAACAGGTTTTATGGAGTATTTTACTAAACAGTCAACAGGTTTTAATTTAGGGTCTTAAATCATAATTGTTTTTCAATTTTCTGCTCTGCCTCACAAAAGCATAATGAGGGCACACCTGACGCTGTAAAAACCAGATGTCATTTCAGTATTCCAGGACTGTGATAAATTTGGAGAGCTTAGAGGTTAGTATCCTAGACGTATAGTTATCAGGGAGCTCACAAGAACAGAACACATGTAAAGCATTGCTAAATAAATAGGATTTGGGAATGGATTTTACTGTAACTTCAGAGTTTCAAAATGCTGAAAACATGGGTGGAATTTTCTTAAGGAACTTTCAGGAGACTGTTTCAAACTGACAAACAATATATTCAAATTCTTTCTTCCTACCAGCCGTGTTTAACGAGGCAGTGCTACTTGCACTTGATCATTGTGAGTGGAAGAGCAGCAGGGAGACCTGAAGGAAAGCTAGATCGTGTAATTCGTGCCAGCTCTGAGAAATGTTATTCCTTCACCGTGAGACAACACTTCTCAAAACAGGATGTCCAGTGGGAACTGAATTTTGCATGAGGTGCAAGTGGAGCTTTATAGTACTTGTTTCTTTAAACAGGGTCAAATTCTGCCTACAGGTGTTCAAAGGTCTATTAATGCAAATTATATATATTTACAACAGTAATAATTTTGCAGAAATTAATTGTCACAGTCTAAGTCGCCCATCTCTGGTTATCACTGGGCATTAAGTAAAAAGCAAAAATCTGTAAAGTCCATCACATTTATTCCATGTTTTGTTTCAAGATGTCTCCCTCCTCATAACCAAACTTGGGGTCCAGTTTTCTGTCTCCCAAACTGTTTATTCTGTTGTAAATCAAATCAGGTGGGAGCACATGAGCTGAGGTTGGTGATACACTTCTGCTCCGTTGTCACGGTATGACTGTGCAGGACAGTCGAGGGGATGCTTGTGTTCTGGGTGTTGCTGTGGGTATCTGCTTTAGGGTTGTCGAATCATGGAATGAATGCATTCTGCTGAAGAAAAGAACCCTGCTCACTCCCTTTCCTAGAGTGTCATGTTCATGTGAAAGGGGTGGCAACACTCTTTTTCCACCAGTGCAGACACATGTAGTATGTTTCACCCAAGGTGGGCTATCCAGGCGTTTAGCATACCCTGATGTTTGCACTTGTATTGTTGAATTTCAGCATTTTTGGAATAGCTGTTCAACTTGTTTTGTAGAATCCCAGATCCTTCCCTTCATAAAGATGTAGAGAGGCGAGATTAAAACAAAGTGTTTGTCCTTCCACCTTTAAAATAATTTCATCTACTTTGTTGACTGTTACAAAAACCTTATATGCTATTTCCAAAAACTCTTTTACCAACATGTGTTGCTGTAAGGACAAATGGCATCAACTATTCAGATCTCTTGACTGTGGTGAAGATGTGAAGTACTCCTGATGATGTGGGGCTGTCAAGACTGGTAGATATGTGAGAAATAGGTTCCCATTAATTCTAATTTGTTGTGTCCGACTCAGCAAAGCAACGTGGGATTCTTCCAGATCTCCATGCTCTAAAGGAAGAGTCTCAAGGACTGAGTCACTGTTCAGGGAACCTGCTGTAGGAACATCGGCATGGCTGAAAAAGTCTTGCCTTGTGGTATGACTGCTAGAATACCTGTGTTTGGTCAAAACTTCTGAATGAGAAAATACTGTTTTTTCTATGTTGTGTGTTTGAAAAGAACATGTTCCATTAACAGCAGATGCTGTTGGAAAGTCATGCCACTTAGCTTCTGAAAAACGCATCGCTATGAACAAAAATACCTTGCACTCTGCTGTAAAGATAATATTTATACTTTCTGCTGAGGGAGTGAATGGGAGGAATATCATTTGAGCTTGAGAACGTCGGTACCAGTGATATGCATTGTGTAAGTCCCACCTAAGCTTTCCTCGTTTGAAATTTTAAGTAAGACTTCGGTGAGTTCCTCTGCATAAGGATGAATTTAGCTCCAAGAGCAGTGCAAGACAGATTTGTTGATTGGTGTGGGAGTGATTGCTGTGATTCCTGCCCTATGAAGGTGCTGTTATTTCTGCAAAGGATCTGAGCAGGGGGAGGTAAAACCTGGAACAGATTCTGAAAAGGTGAATTGTAGGTCTGTGGATATGCCCCAAAACTCATGGGGGTTTGTATTCTATTATGAATCACCACTTTGCTTTTTTATTGTAAATACTGTTCTTCAATTACATCTTCAGCTCTAACTCTGTGACTGTTTCGTGTGAAGAGTTCAAAACTGGACTGATAAAATCAGCATAAAAACATTTACTATTTAAATATTGCCTCCACTATTTTCGTAGCTTGATCCGAACAGTTCATGCTTTAAAAATACTTATGCGCAAAAATACCAGTCCCTTACTTTTGGTCATGGAGGTGTTCTCCAGGTCACTCTCCAAATGTGTATAAGTTATTTCCATTTCCATGTGATGTGAAAAGAATATAATCACCCTTAAAAGACTGTGTTTTCTAAAGACAGACCAACATTGCACCTGCAGAAATACACATGCACTTGCTGTACTAAATTCTTGCGTTCTGCCCGCTGGTACTGCGATGGAGGAGATCCTGGGAAGTCTCTTCTCCACCATCAGCGGCATCCTGACTCTGTATCCTACAGGTTTGGGATAATGAGGTGCTGAAATATGGAGTAGAAGTGGAAGCATCCAGTCCCTCCCCAGCCCTCTCTGGCAGCGAGCGTGTGTGTTGCTGTCACCATCGGATGATGACCAGCACGGAGAGGTTGCTCTTGCTCCACAGGCACCTATTTATTATCTGATCCAGTGAATTCCTGCCACTGCTGGAAAAGAGATGTAGCTATCATTGTTTTTGCTTGCCTTGCAGAAGGCAGGCTTTGATTTCACCCTTCATGTCTCACTGAGGTCTAGATAAATCATCTGAAGTTGGCCAACAACTTGAGAAGAATCTTGTGATCTCCAGCTGTGAGCTGTCTCTTGCCCATTTTTATGGGGGTGTCTGTGTAAATCCTGCTTGCGTTGGGGTAATGGCAGAATGTACATGTGCTGGGTAAACCTATGTGGGGCATCCCTAAACAACGTCCCAGAAATCCCCCTTGGCTGTACTAACAAGTAATTGCAAAGTTCTTTTCGACAAAACAATCGGGCCAGCCCCCGTGCATGCAAGTTGCTGTAATTCATGGTACAGATCAGCACACGGAACTCTGTGCAAGTATGTACTGTATGTGGCTGCTATGGTGATTAAAATACATAAATAAAATAGATAAATATGGACCATATTAGAAATTCATTACTGGCACTCCCTCAGATCGCAGTCAGCTCCAGCGTGCGGGGTCAGGCGTGTTTCCTTACTCCGAGCGGGCCCTCCTGGACTTACGCAACAGCCCCGTCCTACCTTGTCAACCAGCAAATTCAGTGCAAAACCAGTAAACAAAGGGCTTTTGTGCATGTTTTATAGTTCAGTGAGGATTAGTGGCCCGACACGATTTTTCAGATGGGACAAGCTTAGTGTTAACTTGCCTGAGGTTAATGAGGGAGGCCAAAGCAGAAGGGTCTTGCTCCGATTGCGGACGCGGTACAGAGAATCGTTAGAAGCCGGTTCTGCTTACCTGGGTCGGCGCGTCGGTCACGTGTTCCCTAACGTTTCGGCTGCTTTAGGATGTGGATGGTGCTGATCTCAGGCGCTTGCTTGCAGTCCTTCCCGCAGCTTCAGAGGTTCTCTCCGCTGTGGTGGACATCCTAGCCTGTACACAGGCTCTGGCTGAATCAGATTCCTGCGTTTCTTCCCCCTCTCACCTTTTAGCATTCTCCGACCGTAAAATCCATCCCTTTCCTGAAACGCAGAACGATGCACTTGTCCGATGGAAGTTTTTCCAGGCGAGATTCAAATTCCAAACAAGCCTTTCATTTCCTTCACGCTGCGGGGAGAGCGAAGGCGGGGAGGCGAAGGAAAGCGCTCGCTTCCTTTAAATCCCCACCAGCGTCTTCCCCGCGCTGGAAGCGAAGCAGCTTGTCATGGTGATCTTCAGAGTTTAACTTTAGGGGGGAGGGAGAAAGTGGAAAGCAAACTGAATGCTGTAGTGGAGATTTCTCTCTTCCCCCACTGGGCCCCTTGCCGACTGTTTTTATTGATTTCAATCACTGGAGGCTAGCTGGCTCGCAGAAGAAACACTGTGTAATGTGTTCTTTCCTGGCTTTCATTAAAGAAACTCAATGCAGCGCGGTCACGCTGCCGAGCTCGCCTGGCAACCTGCCTACACCCTGTGGTACCTCTTTCATTGGAGGAGATCGAGCTCGTGGTTTGGGGTTCTTTTATTTTTTTATTTTTTTTTAATTTTTTTTTAAATTCTCCAGCAAGGATTTCAAAACAGCCTACGCTCTGCTTCCACCTCCTCTCGCAGCCCAAAGCCTTTTTAAACTTTGGAAGAAATTGTCAGCACTCCTAAAGGGGACGACTTTGGTGGCAATGAAAACGCTGAATGCTGCCACAGTCTCGTGCTCCTTCTATTAAAATTCCTCTGTGTGTTTTTGGGGAAGGGTTAAAAGGGCTGTGTGTAAGCCACAGGGATGTGGATACAAATGATTTCCTAGGGTTTTCCTTCTCTCTCCCCCCCTCCCCCCCATTCCATGGTCTCCCAGTTGGTTAACACGGTTTAATTAAGAAGAAGAGAGTAAGCAAAATCCTTCAAGAAACATGTGGAAATTTCTGGCAGTGCTGTAGTTGCAAATGAAGCAAAACTGCATTCCCCAAGCCTGCAGTCGTGATGGTGTCTTAAATATTTCTGTTGCATTCAGGACTGTGATACTGGTGGAGAAAAATGAGAAATAAAATATGGTACTAATTTATGCCTTAGAATTTAATCTGCTACAGTATGTATATTATAGGAGCAAACGATCTAGAAAGTGGAATTCAACAAGCTAGGGTCTGTAAATCATATTGTTCTCTGTGCCTATAAATGCTTCATTTAATTTAGTAAATTCGAGTTCAATTTCTTCTTATTCAGCAGCTCCTAATGATAACGCTTTATGTGCTCCTCAGAACTGGCTGTAGATCTGTCAAACATGTAAAGATCACATAGTTGTAAATTAAGCCCAGGTTCAAGCTAATAAAGGTGCATGTTTGAAAAGATAGCTGCAAATTTAGGGTGCTCCCTGATCACTTGTGCATGTGAGATACTGTAGCTATGTGCACAAGGATGCTTTTAAAAAAAAATAAAAAATTACATGACCACTAAAAGAATCCTTTCCTGGATCAGAAAGATAACAAGCTTGTTCTTATTTAAAGCTGGCTTCCTGCAGAACTTGTTTGAGGCTTTTCTGCCTGGGTTGCATCTACGGAAACCTTCCCAAGTTAACTTAATGTAAGTTATTCCCAGTGTGGGGTTGTTTGTGAGGAGTTGACATTCTAAAAACACCTAGCTTTTATGAAAAATGGTAATTTTTTTTTTTCTTTGAGCAATGTCTAATGTTTAAACAATCTTCCTCTGTAAGTGCTACAGATGTGATGTAAGGAGGCATTCTTCTACAGGTGTTACTTTTCATTCAAAACTTGCTTTCTGCATGAGAATGAAATTACACATGGCCTTTCTGTTCATACTTCTTCTCTTTATAAAGTGCTAAATGATAGAAAGTAGTTATTTAAATTCAATATGGCCATGAACTATTTTACACGAATTCTATAGCAGTGGTTGTCGCACACTTCTTTGGCGAGCCTCAGGTAGTAAATCACTTGTCAGCCTTCCTTTTAGGAACCTTGCAGCCAAGGATTTGCCAGCCTTTCTTCTTTGTAGGTTTTGAACTGTGTTTATAGATTCCGCTTTTTGTTTTTAAGCTGGCAGATGGCCAGTTGTTTATCTGGGTTCATATGTATTGTGTAAGACAAACAGAAGGTTTTGCACGCTGATATCATGCACGGGGCATTTTGGGGGCAAAAGGCTACTTGTAAGCCGAAGCCACCAACCTGTCACATGATGGCTCCCTGTCAGTTTGCGGTCAGTGAACAAAGCCCCTTTTGATATTTCTCTATATTAAAAAGTTATGAAATAACATGAGCTTAATAAACAAACAAGGGGATACAATGCTCCTACTATGAAACAAGCCGTATCATCCATTTCCCCAGCTTTCTCTTTGGAGTTCAAAGACTCGACACCCTTTTAATATGTTTGTTACTGTTAGTCGACTTATAATTTATTCCTCTGAATTTCTGCTCTTGCTTGCTTTGCTGTTCTACAGACTTGTGTTGCTGTGCTGGTAGAGAGGGATAAAAGTCTATTGACTTTCAGAGAAGCTGGATTCACTGGTCCTAATAAATAATAAATTTGATGTTTTGGCTTGGTCTGTGGTTACTGCTATACGTTTGGCAGCAAAACCGAACCCCTGAACAGCTGGAAAGTGCAGACCTACACAGGCGAATCCCGAAGGCAAATTTGTAGTGACTGAGTATTTGGTTCATTGTGGCAATTCTTCAGAGTTTCTGAGCCTGAACAACCTTATTCTGTGCTGGCAGCAAACAATTAGGGATGCAAATGTAGGAGTCTTTGAAACAGTGACGAGCGAGGAGGAGGGACAGAAAGAAGTCGTTAGAAGATGTCTTCAATTCTACTCAAGTCTGAGGCTGTCAAGGACCTTTGGGTAACTATAAGACTGGAAACAAACTACAAAATGCCCTTACTGCTCAGCTGAAACACAGTACAGTCAGTGTGCTGTTAGCACCATCTTGGTACTGGTTGCCCAGCTATTACAGTTGGTAGTCCCCTGGCAATATAAGCTTTTATGCAGATGTCTCTGAGAAACCATACCTGTTTGGTTTGCCACTCTTGCTGCAGGAAAAAGGGTCAGATGCCTTCAGGAAATCCTGTCTTGCATCTTTCTGCCAGTTTCTCTTGCAGTTACTTTTCTCTGTTCTGAATTGCTTAGCAGGACTGCTTTACACTATTCAGTGCTTTACTTCGGCTGGAGATGGCTCCCCTTCTATGACGGGCAAGCACATTTCTAAAGACAACTTACAAAATGCTTCAAATTTGTGCAATATTCCCAGATTACAAAGAATATTGGAAGATTTTGACTGGTATCTAAAACTGCCACAGCTGAAGCCTCCAGACATTTTGAGTCAGATGCCTGAGACTATTTACAGTGCATTACTGTCTTCACGTGCAATTCAGAAATGTAGAGGCTGGCACCGATGAAAGGCACTGTGTTGGCAGTCCCAGCACTTTGCATGCAGATGGACATGAAATTTGGGAGTTTGCTTGATGGCGTCTGAGCTTACATCTCCATATCCTTGTAAAGATGACATGGGTTTTTATGTGTGGAAGCGTTAAAGATTAGGGGGTCTGTCTTTTATACAAAATATGGCATCCAGTGGCAATATCCCTTTTAGCACCTTTTCAGACCTTCTGGAAAGTTTCCAAGTGGAAGACTCCCACCTCCTTAATCACGAGAAAACGCTGGCTCTCCTCTGAATGTCATTCATTCTAGGGCACTGACCTAGCCTGACCTTGTTTAGATTGAGATCTAATGAGCCCAGGATCCGAGGTGGTGTGGTAGCTCTCAGCAGGCTTTGCAAATAAGCAAGTGTTGTGTTTTTCTGCGTGCACGTGGTTTAGATTTATCACATCAATAAACGAGTGTCTCACATGCTCAAATATGGACTTTACAATGATGTAGTTCAGACTAAATTGTAGCACTACAAATTGTGGTGTCACTTTATAAATACAGAAGGAGACAACGTGGAATATTTATAACCTCAAAACAATGAAGTCCTGTTGGTTGGGCTTTTTAAATTTAATTAATGACATAATACTAAAACTCTTAATCCAAATGGCTCACCAACTTTGGACACATCTTTCAAAAAAGCAGTCACACTAATGGTTCAGGGAAAGTGAAATTAAAAAATAAGACTGTTGATTTGATGAAAGGAGACATGCATCGGTAGAGTATCGTAATAGAGATCATCTAAGTTAAAATAAATACAGCTAGGCTTTAAATTCCAGTGGAAGGTTTGGTTTTGTTTTCTTTTCAGTCCCAGGTTTTGGGGAAGGTTGGTTTTGGTTGTGGTGGTGTTTTTTAAATTGTGATAGAACTGCCTTCAGCTTCAGTGGAGAATATACCACCAAATGTAAGTATTTTATGAAGCGCATAAAACTTGAGGCTCTCAGATTAAAACCCAGTCGAGGCCAGACTGTGGTCCGTACTCCGAGATTAATCAAGTTGACATGGGTGGATAAAAATACAGTTGCAACTAGAAAAGTTGTTTGAGCTGTAAAGTTGGGAGTGCTCTCGCAGTACGTGTGCTGGGGGTCCCAAAGAGAAGCCCGATGAATCCGTTTCCCTCGGATGCTGCCGTGGGCTAGCCGAAGGAACCCCCAGCCCCCGACTCCCACGCCCGGGCCAGCCCCGGCCCCGCAGGGAGAACAATGCTCGTGTTTCAGACAGCCCACGGTGCATCAATCGTGATGCTGGAAACAAACGTTGTTAGGGCTCGGTATTTACGTTGGGACCTACAGGGAGGGAGCAACTTGTTTTGTTTTTAATGGAGCGGTCGGGGAGAGGGATAAAAAGCTTTTTGATAATGCCAGGAATGCGGGGGGAAGGGATGGTGCAGAGCTCTGCCTTTACTGTAAGTATGAAGAAGCAGAGGCCGCTGTATCAGACCGGCTCTAATGATGTGCCACAGTCACTTTATTTGAAAGCTTCATGGCTCACAGAAAAGTAAACAAATTCATTACATTATTTTTAAAAGAAGATTAACTGTAGTGTGTCGTCTGTTGGACAGCTGCTGTAGTAATCTTTTACAAACACTTTATAAATGACCACCCTCAGTGTTTTCCTGGGCTTTGTGTGGCTGAATTGTTATTTTAGTAAGTACCAGGGTGGCTTTTCAAATGAAAACGTTGTTTCCTGTATAACAATTACGTACCTCCCTTCACCCTAAATATTATTTTATTCTCAGCATGGATTATAAAACGTCTTCTATACAAATGCAACATACGTTGTTTTTTTGGATGGGTTTGCACATGGATGCTGGCTTTTCCGTAAAAGTAGCTAGAAAGAATTTTAAAAAAAAGACCAACCCAGATGCTCTTTACTGTCCCACTCCCATTTACTCTAATTTCAGCTTTCTTGCCTTTTTTTGGTCTTTGAAAACAGAAAGTTGAGAAGATGTGTCGAAGTAAACTTAGATGATACATGGATTGATGCTGAACACATGTTTAGCCCCAGCAGGTGTCTTTGGCAAATAAGATTGTGTTCAGGTATTGTCTTGTTTCACCATCCTTTGCTCGAATGCCATAAAGAATAATGTTGTTTAGCACCATGTCTGGATTTTCATTTGAAAGCATTCAACAAACACAAATTGATATAGCACTGTGGATTTGTCAGTTTATAAAGTGGTTTTTACCAGTAGGTAGGGATTTGGATAACCAGAAGCTGCTTTGTCTACAGTTTTGTGAAGGTCTGTGTATGGTGATCATCAGAGTAATTAGGGTTCTGTAAGGAGCAAATCTCTCTCTCAGGGAAGGGCATTGAATAAACAACCATCTAGTATTAGATATTTTTTTGCTTCTTGTTGATACTTAACAGTTCAGTGAGCCTATTGCCTGGAAAAATATGAATGAACAGCTCTCTGATGTCTCGGAGTCCCTGGAGTCAATCTCGCCTTGCTGTGGAATCGCCTTTTATTTCTACACTGGGGGATCTCACACTGGACTTTTCCCTAATAAACTCAGTGCATCTATTCAATGGTCTCCACCTGTACATGAAATACTTATTTTCATTTGGTGTATACCTTTGCATATATTAATAGTAATATGGTTGTAGATGTGAATATTAACTGTTCTGTTTGCAAACCTAAATAAACTTCAACCTTTGTGGCATGTATGTGTATATGTTTATTGAAGATTGTGCATATGTTTACCCAAGATTGCTAAAGCGTCTCCAGGAGGTCTTGGATGAAGATGGTAGTTGTCACATCTTCTCCCTTGACATGATGGAGGCAAAGCCCCTGTGTGGCAGACAGAGATTTGCTCAGTCCAGGGAAGTGTGAGGTTACACAACAAAGAGCCCCAGAAACGAAGGATCTGAAGGAAACCCTACTTCTCCCGCTTAAATATGTGTATGCTAAAAAAAAAATCCATACTCTCCCTCCACTATGGAACAGCCTCTGCTGTTCACATCCCACACTCAGGATCGAGTAGGGGAGAATGAAGAGCACAACAAATTTTAGCTAGTGATGTTTAATACGTAGCTAGAAGGTGCTGAGATTACTGTACTGCCGAGAACAGTATAATCATCTATATAGGGCAGTTCTAGAGATTTCTGCAAGTGCAGTATTGACAGTTCTGTGAACTGAGCAGAATGAAGAGGTGATGGAAGCAAAGTGAGTGGTGAAATGATGAAGCTTGAAGCTTCAGGTTTTAAATATTAACTGTGCCCTTCAATTACATTCATGCATATTTTGTTCACTTTCCGATAGAAATACCAACGCTTTATTTAAATGTTGATTCTTTCAGGCAACAAAAGAAGATGAAGAACTTACTGCAGAGGAAAGGAGGAAACTGGAAAGAAAATTAAAAAAAGAGCGGAAGAAGAAGGAAAAACAGCTGATGAGGGAAGCTGGAATCTCTACTAAAAAGGCAGAGCCCAAAAAGCCGTCGGGATCTGAGCTGGCTCTGGCCTATTTAACCAGGTAAGAACAGTAAAACCACTGCAGGCGCTCCCTGCAGAAGTAAGCTGTAAACCGTGCCAGGAATCCAGAACAAGCTGAACCAAGTAATAACGCATTAAAGGAAATTGCTGCAGTTAAGTACAAGTTAATGTTTCATCTCAGCTGACACCCAGCGTACAGTTGATCACCCCATTGTATTTATATCACAGGAACAACCGAGAGATGTTAAGTACGGTGCAAACATTTTATAGAAAGACAGCTCCTGTCCTGAAGATCTGAGCTGATATGTAAACATCACTGGGTTAGCTGCACTCACAAAGACGAAAGGCACGTTGCAGAAAAGATTGCATTGAGGACATTAGTTCTGTTTCTTGAGTGCGCTGTTCTGAGCAAAGGAGTTCCAGTTGTTCTCTTTGTGTAAGCAAATTGCATGAAGCAGTTAAGCGTTAAAGAGTCTGAATTTAACCACTTGCACGATGTTTGGGTATTTGTAAATTAAATGGGATTATGGCACTGTTTTAAAGTCAATAGTGTACAATGCCTTATATTTGCGTACCAAAGTATACAGCAAGTATAGTGGCTGATTTCAGATCGGAAGCAATTAACTTCGTCTAGTTAGCGCACTTAGAATACTTAAAATTCCAACATATAAAGCAAAGTCTATGGTTAAACCAAAGAACTACAGCAAAGCATTCACAGTACCCCACAGACAGTAAGAGGTCATGTATAAACAGGACGATAGTGTTTAGTTTTTTCCAAGCTGCAAAGTATACCCTGTCTGAGAGACCTCCAGAAGATTGGTGTGTTACAAATAGTGGGTTACCACGTGGAATAATTCCAGGGTTGCATCTCTGGCCATGCTCAAAACTGAAGCATCCAGACTGTCTGAATTGTTACTTACCACTCTCAGTGGGGAGGGAGGAAATTAATAGCATTCCAGGCAGAGGGACATGTGCATTTTTGTTACATAACCCTCAGCACGCAGCGATAGCAAAATGACAATAATATTTTTGATCTGGAAAACAGCTGGAATAGTTCACCACTGTTTTGAACTGCAAACGGATTGACAGTTAGCTTTGAACCGTCTGCTCAGGCTGTACTCTGGTATGTGTGCGAGTAAGTGGTGGATCTCTAGATGATGGATTTCAGATTTGGAAAGCAAAGGAACAAGCTGTGGGGTTTTGCTTGGTATTCCGCTGTTATCTGTGTAGGTTTTTGCCTTGTTAGGTGAGGGAATATGATACTATATTTGAATGAATATTCAAACCAATTTGACTCTAGAGTTTCACTTAACCTGTACCAAATTACCTTGAAATAGTAGACCTGCTATGTCATTTGGGCTTGTAATATAGTGAATCAAGGGCTAGATGTACCGCAATAGCTTGTGAGGGATTATTTCAGCAACAGTTTAAATTTTGTAGACTTACCAGGGGTAGTCATACGATGCTGAACCGCCAAGCAAACAACCATAGACGGTGTTCTACCCCAAATGTGCCGCGACCGTCTTGCACCGTTGTAAATGACAGAAAAACAGCCTAATCCTTTTATGCTTTTTTCAACCCACCAAGACTGGAGAAAGAAACAACTGGATTTAAAGTAACCAGAGAAATAATCTATCAGGTGGGGAAGGGAAACTAAAATCTGAGCTCTGGAAGTCCATTGCAAAGCGCCAGCAACTTCAGTGGGTCAAGGATTTCATTCTGTGTGTTTTTGTAGGGCTACAGGTGTGGATAATACGTGGGAGGAGGAGTTAATCTTAGAGATGCAAGAGATTAATATAATTGCATGTAAACAAAAAGGTCCCGTGGGTTTCTGGTTTGTACCACCTACAGTAAAAAGCCTCCCACGACGTAAGGGTTGCTAAGTGAAGTGGCATCTGAATTCTCTGATGACACATGAATCTCCTGTGGGACAAGTGGAACTTGAAATACCATATGATAACTAAAACTGTCTATTTTTTTTTTTTTTTTAAATTAATAGGCTATTCACAGTATTAGAGCACAACCATATGAGGCTTTAGCCTATGACAGGAAAATGATGTAATTTCTTTTACTGAAATTTTCTTGGAAAATATTAAAAGAAAAATGTTAGAAAGCATTCAGTGAAGAATTTTTTTGTTACACACCTAGCCAATTGACATGCAAGGCAAAATTAGGTTTGTTTTGTAGGTTATACATATTTTAACAGGTAGTAGTTCCCTCAGAGTGCAGAATCATCTTTTCTGGTATGTGGAATTCTTCACCAGAATAAATTTCTGTTTCAAGCAGTAACGTAATGGAGAGGTAGGAAATTTTTACTTGGAGGAAATAAAATAATAGTTACTGTTAATAATAGTTATGGTTAATAATAGTTACTGTTTTGTGGGAGGTCCTGTGCTTAGAAAGCCCTGCTTCTGCACCAGCTTTGTATGTTCCAGTTAAAAACTAAAATGGAAGGAGCCGGCAGCCCACAGGCAGCACTCTGCTCCTCGCTGAGCACAAGGTGGCTTCCACAAAGGTGTGCCTCATCCTCAGCCCGCGGCTGCTGGGGTCTTCGTAAACTCCGAGCACAGTGTGCTACGAGCTGACCAGTTCTTCCAAAGGTTTGTTATTGGAGTCTAAACCCAAACAAGCACTTGGTACTTTGTCAGCCTCCAGAGAGGTCAAATTATCATTTTATTGGAGGACCATGCTGCAGCCCCCAGGTAGACCTGAGGGTGCGAAGGGTTTGCCCTGGGACAGCGATAGCCCAGGCTTTCCAGCTGCTTTCTCATTTGAATGAGACCAGGTTTTGCACTCCTGATAGAGGAGAAGCAGCTGAATGACTCCTGATTTTTTTCCTCTCTCACTTTGTGTTGGCCTGTGAGAAAAGGTGGGGAAAAAAAAAGTCTTTGCTCCACCAATTTTTATCTCACCTTTTCCCTTGATGAGATAAGCTCGGGTGCTTGCCCAACGCAGCTCTGTCTAACGCAGCAGTAGCAGCATGCCTGTGGAACACAGAAGGAAGTTACTGCTGTCAGATTCTCCAGCTTGCTGGGGGAGCAGAGAAGATGACCTCAAGATATAGAGAGGATTAAAAGCAGGGAACTAAAGCAAAAAGAAAGGTTATAAAATTATGAGAAGGAAAAAAGGGAATGTGGAATAGTGGGAAAAATAACCAGAGTGGCACTGAACGGAAGAGGAAAAAACTTGTAAAATTGCTGCGGAGGAATAGGGAAAAGCAGGAGTGCAGCAGTGTTTGTTAGTGGTTGCATGAACTGCACAAATCTCTGCCTTTTAATGATGACATGCCTTTTTTCTTTATGATAGTAAGTGATGATTCAAGTTTAAAGCCAAGATTAGAATGTCTCATTACTTTGATTCTTGGAAAATATAAAATAAAAATTCATCCTTTTCTCAGCATTAAACGCCTTCAAGTGAAAAGATGTCGCAATTCATGAGAATGGTAATTAGACTTAATTATAACCTAACTGACCTTCTGTGGTGTTAAAATGTTGGCAGAACTTGTTTGTCTTGGCAAGCCACTCTCTTCTAGAAACGTTTCTGTTCTTGTGTTTGGCTTAGAACGTTCACTGCTGTATGGATCTGCACATACGGCTTTCGCCACCACCCACCAAAGGAACAGACAGAGGTCTGAGAAGATGTCGCTCAAAGTATGTGGAATTGCAAGATTGATATAGTCTGAAGTAGAAGTAATGGATGATATCGTTATCTGGATATTGCTGTGAATTACCTGAGGCTTGCAATACTATTTATCATGTGTTAAAATTTAAAAAATAAGCTGCTGGATTACATTTCTTTCTGTGATGATTTATGTTATACTAGTAATATATGTCACCAGAATGTTTCCCAAGGTGTTGTCTTTTCAGTTTTCTTTATAGATCTTACTTTCCTCATCCCTAATTTAAATTTAGGTGAGATTCAGAGAATGTCAGAGACTTTAAAGGAAAAAGAATAATACAAATTCCTTCAAAGGAATAAGAATAATACAGAGCAAGGGAACATTATAGAAACACAGAGCAAGGGAACATTATAGGAACACAGAAGTGAGGCTCAGAGTTTCCCATCGCGTGGGGAGATGGTCTGACTCTGCACAAGGTGGTTTTCGCTGAGCGCAGCGGCAGCGCTGCTGAAAGCAGCGTCGGGCCCAGGGCGGTTGGTTCGCTGCTGTGTTTGTGGAATGGAAACAGATCCCGGTCCTCGGTCAAACTTGATTACTAACAGTGCCGAGCGTGGGACCTTTTAAAGCTGAGACATCGCTTTTCCTTTCACAGAACTTAGAGACCTGAGGGGCACGCTCTGAGTGTGTATATTTATGTGTGCATTCGTTTGTTTGTATTTTATGTATAAAGTGTATCAAGTTGGTATTTACTCCTGCAGGAGCCGAGGCCACCTGGAGAAGGGCATTAATAGGTAGCTTTGTGTTCATTCAGTCGTAGCATCTGGGAAGTTCCTGAAGCTTGTCCTGGGCTGTAAAGAAGGCAGCAACATTTGAGATTTGTGGTCAAACAGCTGAGATCAAGGTGGCCCTTCAGGAAATCACAAAACCACTCATCCTGGCACACTTGGGACCAGGTGACTGTACTGAGAGAGCTTCTGTGCAGAGACAGTCACTGGTGTTGGAAAAGAATTTCTAAATTTGAAGTACATTGAGTGGGCCTGTGTCACATTTAGTTTGCTTTGTGGATTTATAACATTTTGAAGCTGTTTTTCCTTTCACAGTTGAAGTATTTTTTTATCCACGGTCAGTATGACTTTTGATATTCGATTCTGAATTTAAGCTTAAGTCATTATCATTGCTGCTGGCCTTAATATTTATTAATTTCAAACTTGGCACTGGTGTGGATGTTTCGCCATCAATGGCTCGAGCTTTTAGATAGTAAGAGAAACTGATGCACTAGAAATCTAAACGTACATGGATTTATTTTTTTTTCTTCGTCCAGGGACAGACTCCTTGGGTTCAATAGCAACTAACATTAGCATTTAGTGTCATTTTTCCTTTCTCTGTCCTCTGGGATGGAGAGTGAGCTTCCTTCCTGATAGGGAGGTGCAGTATATGTAAAAGCTCATCAGTTATCTTGAATTTCATAAACTGTTGGAGAACTGCTCAAGTGATGAATCTCAATTAGCCACTAGCAAAAATAGTACATGAACTTAAGAGAAGCTATTGTAATTAGACACAGCAATGTGGCTGAATTCCCTTCCACGACTGGGGCTTAAAGGTGTCTTGAAAGAGCAGCTTTTCCTCAAAGATTAGGGGAATAGTGAGAGAGGCCAGTTTTGCTTTAATTATCGTAGGGTTATTTTTTAAAGGTTCTGGGGCAAGCATTAGCTATGGATGTAATTAATCTATTCATACATGCTTTTAGTCATTTTGTCATATTCATTAGTCCCATAAGAAGCCTCGTGAATCCAGAGAGTCAGAAACAGGATGAATTTGCATTTGGCGTTGTTCTGTGCCTGTGGTTCTCGTGAACTTGGGCAGGCACTTGCTACTATCTGATTTCAAAGGCTTGCACTTTTCCTAATACTCTAGAGATCAGTGAATTTGTTTTAGCACTTCTCCAGTTTTCTGTGTTGTTTGACTTTTAATTTGTACCAGGGCTTGACCTACCTCTAAGTGGGATTCCTCTCCTTGACCTAAATCAGCGTGTCTGTAAAACTGAATGTTTACCAGTTCATGTTAGTACTTGGACAGATCTTACTCATTTTAAAGGAGGCCACCATTTCTGTTTGTGGCAGAGAAATTAGTCTTAATAAGAGTGAGTTACCTTATCAATTATCCTACACTCCCTTGTGTAACTTCAGTACCCCACGGCATCTGATGAAGCCACGTCAGTTTGTTTGCAGTTCCCTAGCAGCCTTGGCATTACTCAGAAGCTCTACAGAGCTCTCTGTTGCAATGCCCACACCTTTCCTATTTTTAGGGTGCTGGTATGCCAGCAGTTATTCTTGTGGGGGTAGGTGGAGAGGGCATATTCGCTCTACAGATCTGCTGCTGCTTTAGGGCTGTTCTGTGAACGTACTCATGCATATGATCTCCTGTGGAAGGCAAAGATTTCTCATGGGGTATACAAAGCTATGTTGGACTTCTTACTGAGCAGGGTTTTCTAAATCATTGTATTGCCCCACATTTTGTAAATAACTTCTCTTCCTGGTGTTTACATCCTTCACGTGGCTGTATCAGTTTTCTAAATCTCACCGCCCCTTCGGTGAAGCGGTATCTCCGTAATCCTTCATCTGGTGCTAGTCCTTCCAGACGCTGCTGGGCTCTGTTGCTCTTCTTTGAACTTCTGTCTGTGATTGTTCTGGAAATGGAAGCCTGGAAGGAAACGTGCTGTTTTACTGGAGCCACCTTCCAGCTTCACGCCGAAGGGACTGAGAGTCTGTGATTCCTTCCTGCTCCCTGTCACTCTGCCTTTGGTTTATGGGCAGCAACTTTGATTTCATCTTTGAGCCATAGCACATTGAGATTTCACATTGGATTTGCTGCACACTTAAAACCTTTGCCTTTCCCTCCCCCCATTTTTCAGTTTTGTATTAATGACAGTGTTGGTGTGAACATGCCAACTATAACCATAATACACTTTTCACTGACTGTGAAAGGGACAGTGGTTCCCATCCTACTTCAGCCTGGCTGCAGCAAGTCAGATACCCTACCGTTTCAAAGCTGGATTTATGATATGCATTTCCAGATGTTAGTGTTCTCATTATCATCTGATTATTCAGACTATGCATGTAGGATTCTGTGAATGTCACGTTACACTCTCGGTCACAGCACCGTACAGCTTTAGCCTGTTTAATCAAGATGTCTGGCGGCAGCCTGACTTGATGATTTTCAGTCCCTGTGATACACTCGTAGACTTCTGGATTCACTTTTCTGTATCTTGGTGGCAAGTGATATGCAGAACTGTGTTGGAGCCACGCCAGTGCTTTTCTAACCCCTGCATGACATCCCCAGGATGTCATACTGTGCAGGAATTGCTTTTAAACTGTTGTTAACTTCTTGGTGGGTTAGCTGCTTTTTATGGTTCTAATACAAGTTTCGCTGCTTTGCAAGAAACATGTTAACATCTTACCTTTAATTTAGTGAGTTCATGCAGATTACTGTTCCTTATGTATATCTCATCTGTTTCTCCACCTATAAATATTACAGCTATCCAGACAGAGCGATCCAGGCTTTGCCTGAAGAAGGCTCACCAAAAGGTGACAATTTTGGTTGGTAGTCCTTCCACATGAGTCCAGCTTTGCGATGCAGGTTATTAAAGAGGTGCCGGTGCTCAAGAGGGGAAGGTGCCTGCATGGTGCTGTGCTGTGCAGAAATATTGACTCGAGTCTGGAGCTGAATAACCAGGTTAACACCCAGATGGACCTGAATTAAGAAGCTGTGTCTCTTGGCAAATGAACTCAGGCACTGCACGGAGCTGATTTGTAAGTTATGCCATGGGCACGGAGGCCTCTTCAGCTGTTACTGAAGATAAACTTGTCAATTAAAGCTAATGCTGACAAATAATACTATTATTTACTACATAATTCTAAAAACTTGAGCCAGAAGAAAGAACAAAAACCAACTTAAGTAGCTTGGAGCCAATCTCAGCTATTTTTACCAAGAGTTTCTGGGAAGAAAAAGGAACGGTAGGAGTACGTTCTGGGTATCTGTAATACTATCCTGGAAATGTTCCAGAGGGACAGAATGACTTTTTCAATAATTCCAGTCATTTCTAGGAAGTCCTGTCCAGTGTATCAAGGTTCGAAGCACCTCTGTACTTACAAACATTTTTTGGTGCGTTTTGCTGTTTCTAGTTTGTTGGGTAAACAGCTCTGGTTTCCAGAGACAAAACAAGTGCTTTGAAAATTCTGAAATGTTGAGGTTTAAGACCTCTAAGTGTATTGATAAGTGGAGGTTCTCAGATGTTGCAGATATCTCTGTGGTATTTTCAGCTTGCCCAGAAGTAGAACGTTTTAGAAACGTCAACCACTGTGTGATTTTCCAGACATATTTGTAGATGCTCACGATGCAGCTCGGTCAGCTGAGCTTTGGAAAAGCAGCCAGACTAACACTATTTTCCCTGAAGCAAACCTCTTTCTATAGGGAAACGGTTTTGGAGTAGCTTTTATCCCTCTGCTTAGTGCTATGTGTGTATGTATGGCTTGAGAGAAGAAAGCAAGGGAAGCTCATGTCTATGCTAAATTTTTCTCAGTCAGTAGCTGTTTCTACATCTGCTCATTGTCCTTTTTAGTTTATGGAAAAGAGGTTTCTTCTTATAATCTCCATAACCATAAATGGTCACTAAATTTAACAAAAAGGGAGAAATAGATTGGGAAATTTTAATCCTGCTTTGTGGCTCCAAATCAAATAATTCCTCTTTCTAAATCTTTGAATTAATTTTATGGAAGGTCACAAGTGCACATCTCAAAGCATATTTCAGTAAAAGCTGCAGAGTGATTTACTTTGAAACCTTCTGTCTTTTTGCGCTTCTGCCATTTTTTCAATGTGAAACAAAGCTGTCAAAATATTTACTTGGGCATTTGGTTCAAACATTCTCATAGGGAAATACTGTATTTAATAGCATCATTAACATGAATTCACAGATCCTTTCATCTGACATCTATCACTTACAGGATCAGCTGAGAAATATGTTACTGACTAACCGTCCCCACCTTTAAAGGGGTTTTTATTTATTTATTTTAAATATTTTCTTTATCTTCTCCCCATCATAATAATGGCCATTTGCTTTTCCATAATACCTTTCCTGATAGTATATCATGGCTCCATTTTGTCAAAGCAGATGAAGAATACTTTGACAGTAATTTATTCACCCTTGTTATGACAGCTTTTGAGAAATTGTTATATTACCCCATTTTTCAGATGGATAAATTAAACAGTGATGAAGTTTGTGACTCACCAAAGTCATTGTACAAAGTCCTTGCACGTGACACGAGGGAAACTAGACATAACTTTCTTCCCCTCTGAACACAGGCTCTGTTTTCTTTGGCCCTATACCAACGTCTGGTCCCAACAGACCTGTAGGATTTTTCGCCATTCCTTATTTTGAAAGAGGACTTTGCATGGATTTTTTTTCCTGTGGTGATATCAAGACATTCCTAAAGGCCCCTGGCATCTATACTAACCTCTGGGTGGGCATGCAATGTATGGATTAATATTCCAAACCCTTCTAACTACTTCGGGAGAGGTTTCTATCTTTGCGGCTGGAGTCTCCTTGAAGTTGTAGTCTTTCACAGTAGTGCTGCAAATGACCAGAGCAGCTTTATTCCACTTTACTGCTGGTGATAAAAGTAGGAACAAAAATTTCTGACTTAGCCAGCTGTTACAGACAGCACTTTTATTCTCAGTCGTGTATTTATAAGATTTTTCTCCTGCATATGATCTTGTATCGGATGAGATTGGTGGCTCTTAAGATGACTCATCCTCATGTGCCTGGGGAGGCTTCCTATGCATTCCTGAACTGATTTTTTTCCAAGTTTACTTTGCTTTTATTTATTTATGTTTTTTTTTCAGTAGGGTTTTTAAGATTACTCATAAATTTTCACATATATCTTGTCACAGCTATGAATTGTATTAGCAGTAATTAACTGTCGTGCTGTGAAGTGCTTCCTCAGATGGGAAAAACTAGATTATATGTGTTAAGTCCATAAATATGGGGGTAAAAATAGTTAAGGTTTCTTTGTCTGATTCTCTTTCCTGAAAAATAACGTCTTTATTTCCAAACCTAGTTAAGAAAATTTAATGCATCCTTTCTTAATGACTCTCATTTCCACTAAAATAAAATTTAGTATAAATGAATTTTCTTAACAGTTTATTAAATGTAGTCATTAGATATTTCTCGTTGAGATCCAGCTTTCATCTGTCCATAGTATTATACAAAAGAGGTTGCATATAATTAAATAATTAAGCAACTTTAATATATTACTTCATCTGAAATGACGTTTAGAAACTTTTGAAGACCTGCTAGGGAGATTCAGAAGCAGAAGTCTGCAGTAACTGGCCAGTCAGTTCAGGGCCGTATCCTGACAGTGGCGGCACCCCTTCATTGCTCACTGAAGTTGTGGGTGCTCAGCACTTCACACAATCACTTTGACCTTTTCGATTTGGCTGGGTAAAACTTGTGCACTATTCAGGTCAGATAAAACCAGAATACTAAAAGTGACCCATTTCACTTACAGGTATTACAGCAACCTCCCTCTTGATATTTTTAAGCTAAAAGCAGATTGCAGGGCTTATTTACTTAATTTTAATAAAATGTTGTTGGCAGTGAGGCTTCGCTGAAGGAGAATGAGGCTTTTTTCCTCCCAGCCTCTGAAGTCTGCTCTGCCCTGGCTCTCCAAACTCCTTGCTAGTGCCTGGCTCTGAGCCCAGGCATCCCATCCTTAACCCCTCTTTCGGATTTGCGAAAAGGCATTTTGTACTCACCCATCATCTTCCATTCAGACTACGTTCTTGACATGGGAGAAATGCAAAAGGGAAGGTGTTATGTTTTCTCTGTGTCATAAAATTTAGATCTAGGAGAATTAACACGGCTGCTGGCTTCCTCAGACACGTTCAGACTATTCATCCAATGCCCAAATACTCAAAATAGTGGCGAGTAGGTTCACAGCTCAAGGGAACCATTTAGTCGAGTCGCCCAAAGCCAAAATTAAAATTTAAAATGCAGTTGGCAATGATTATTAATCAATTAGCTCCAGGGAGCCGTCGAGGCTTCCTAGCCAGAGTTAGAATAACAAGCAATATTTCTGAAATACTAAAACCGGATCCTTAGTAAAACTCGCCTCCTGCTTCACACATTTATTAGTATGATGATGCCCAAAAAGGTACCAATAATTACTTTGATATGAATAAAATTGAATTGGAATGAGGGCCATCTGCAGGAAGCAGTAATTGGCAGATCAGTTTCTTTAAGCATAGATTACTTAAAATCTTAATAACACAACGCACATCCCCTGGTAGAAAAGGGGAATCTGATCCTGTTCTGAAAACCATAGTGCGCTGGCAGATTTTGTTATGCAGCGAGAGATACCTGAACATATCAGCTAAACCCAGAAACTGTGAGTGGGCTGTCAGCGGCTGTAGGCTTTTAGGTTGGTCTTGATATTTTCATTTGCTTGTCCCTTTTTAAAACTCTTCTGCAAAAAGAAGAGTAAATCATTCTGTATGGTTACACCTTAGGAGACTTACATGGCCAGGGGTCTGCATGCTCTCTGTCCTGCTGCCTCTGCCATACTTCCGAATGCATGCAGCTGTGGGATGTCTGGATTAGGATGTGAAAAGTGACAAAGATGATTGATAGGCTTGTTGGTTGTTTTTTTTTGAAAGCTGCTATATATGTTCTTGTTGGTTCAGAATAACCCCAAATGTGATACCCTCTCCCATGCATTGTAAAAGCCATCTGTGTGATGGGTTGTTTGAAGAGAGCCGCACGGGGCTTCCTGTAACAAAGATGAGCTATGTCTAATTAGCCAGCAATAAAAATACTTGGATTTCATTAAAAAAAAAAACAAAGAAGAAAAAGAAAAAAGAAAAGCTCGCAAATGTAATTTTTGCAATGGCGCGTCTAGAGCGACTTCTTCACAGATGCTGCTGGCGTTCAGCCTGCCTGGCTGTCCTCCAGATTGCCAAGGGTGGGTTGCACCCCTCAAATTCACTGACACCATGCTCCAGGGTCTAAGCAGCTCCTGTTCCTCAAGGACGCGGGGCAGCCCGGTTGGGAAGTCTGCAGGAACAGGGTTTGAATCTCGTGGAGAGGAAAGGAGGCCAGTCAGGCTCCCTGCGAGTGGGGCTAGATGTCCTGGATGCTGAGATTCAGTAAGGAAGAATGGGCGTGGTGCTGGGACTTAGCGCAGGTAAGTGTTTGGCACATGAGCATCTCGTTAGCCTAACGAGAGAGCATTGCTTTCTCATACTGTAGTCAAATGTTACTCTGGAGTTTGGAACCGCAGAAGAACATTTGTGATCTCGTTGGCTGTGGAAGTCTATTAGGGCTTTGCAAAGGTGGAAACAGCACAGAAGCACCCAACCTGAAGTAAAATTAAAGGCATCTGGTTACAAAAAGCAGCACATTTCAGCAGTGTTGCAGATCAGAGGCCCAGCTGGATTAGACACCCTCGTAGGGTGCCAGCCTCCCTTTCCAGCTTCAGGGCTTCTCGAAATAGCCCATGCGTAAAACCAAACAGCACAAACTTTCAACTCAGTGGACCGAGCAATAAATTGGCACTTTGGCATCCTGTGGTTCAAAGCAAAATCAATTGGCCAACGTTTTCAGTATTCAAATCCTTCTCCAAGTGGGTGTTTCTCTGTTCCTCCTCAAAAACTTTCATGGTAAATTTTCACATGAATTTGGTTTCTCTTCCAGCGTTTTCTTTCAGTATCACCATATGGAAAACCTCGACACTTTTGTACCTTTCTGTTCTTTTCTTACTAAAAGTCAAAAGTTTTGTTGTTTTTATTTTTTAAATCATTGCTAGCTTTGAGATCGCCTTAAAATTATACAGAATTTTTAATATCACGTTAGTAAATATTTGACTTCTCATAGCAGTTTTTTGTAGCTTGTCTAATTCTTGTTTCATTAACAGTGTAATGTTCTGAATATAGCTAGTATAGATGTGACCCTGCACTGCTGACACTGTAGAATTTTTTGTATTGCCACCCAGAAAAATATTAGGGTATATTAATATTAATGCTCCACTCGCTGTATACCCATAACTAGGTGTTACTGTTGTCATTTTGTGGCACTGAACAATAGAATTGAATCTTCTAGATCTAGCTTGAAAGGTTTTGCATTGCTTATCCTGGTAAGCAGTAAAATCTCAGCTCTAGGTGAGAACCACCCCAGAACCTCGTCTTCTCCCAACAACATGGAATTATAGAGGTGCAAGAAGTGATTTCAGTCTGATTTCCATCTGATTTCCTTTGTTCTTAATTGTTTAATCTCATGTATTATTATTCTTTGAAATGCTAGCCAGAGGAGAATCTTTAAAAGTTTTAAAAGCTGATTTAACATAAAAACCAATGAAAATGAGCTACTCGTTGCAACTGAGCTTGAATCCGTGCCTTGGCAGGAGAATTCTGTACCACAGTTGGACGCTACATGGTGTAATGGTAAAGCAGAAGTGACCATATTTGCTTTTCTGGGTCTGGTAGCATATCCCTCATCTGATCATCAGAAAGCATTTCTATAAATGGATTGTTGCCAACTTTTTGAAAATTATTTTACTTGCAGCTGGCTTCTTACATGATTTTCATACAGACCATGGGGCCCTCTTTACCTCCTCGTACCCCCCAGGATGTTCTTCATGTGAGGGAGGCATAACAGTTGTTTTCATTCTCCCTTTCCCTTATTTCTGGTCTGGGCATCAGTGTAATCAAAATTAAGTGCAAGAAAAGATGGACATCTGGAGAGGAGATGGGACTTCAGCACAGTGTTGGGATACACTTGGCTGTATATTCCTTGCAGGAGCAGAACAGATTGGCTGTGAAGGGCTCAAATTCCACTTTTTATTTTTCTTCTGTGATAATTCAACACCTGCCTTGTTTTCTTTTTATGAATGTATATAAAATAAAAAGCACATTTAGCTTAATAATACAGTAATATTAGCTGGGAGCTTTCAAGCCTACTGCTGACCTTTCTGTTATTACCAAAAACAACAGAAAGTTCTCAGCATAATATTACTGCTATACGTGTATTTTTCAGATCAAAATGCAGTTGTGCTGCAGGCAGGCTAATACAGATACTGACAGCTAAATAACTGTACTAGAAAAGAATAATTAAAAAAAAATTTGCAAAGGTTTTTTTTCCCCCCCAGTGGAATACTGGTGGCATTTGCAGGTAGGTTGGTGTCTATGAAAAGTGGACAAGTTGAATCACAACAAGTTACCTTATGTGTATTGTACTATACATGAGAGATATGAGCTCTGCTGATGACCGGCTGTATGATTTTGAGGCATCGTTACCATTTTCTGTGTCAACTTTCCTTTCCACTTATCATCTGTCTCATCTGTTTATTCTTGAAGCTCTTCAAGGGAGTGTCTCATGTTGGGTTTGAACAGCGCCTGTAGTGGGGGAGGAAGGGGGTTTCTGGCTTGGCTGAAGCTTCAGGATGCAAACAGAATATAAAAGGTTACAAATAATGGCAAGTGATAAAAGTACATATAATAAAAGATACGCTGTGATAAACATTTTTTGTAGATTTAATCAAAGCTTTGCTTTGAGGCACAAAGGCCCTTTCCTTTGGCTTTATAAATACTTTCTAAGAAAATTCTGTGACCTGTGTACTTTGCTGCACAGATACAATCAGATACAATCTGTCCTTACGCTGGACATCAGGACAAAAATGGGACACTGAAAAGCACGTTTATTTCTTCCCGCACGTGTGATTCCTAAATATAAATAAAAAGAAAAAAAACCTCAAACAAACGTTCCTCCTCATACCTTTTCACAAGTCTTTAGTCATTATACTGCATCTAAACCAGATGGAAGAATATATTAAAAATTGTTTTTAAACCACAGATTGAGAAATGGTGCCAGGATTTTCAACCAAAAATGTGGCACTGATTCTAAAATCTGTTGACAATTTTAGAAAGTTTTCTTCTGGCTAAAGAGCTCCATTAGCGTCTCTTCTTCTCTTCCAGGAAAATAAGGAAAATCTTTATCTGAGTCATAATTTAATTAGCTTCCAAACTGGATTTGAGAATATCAGTATAAATATATTAACTTTCTCCAGGAATTGAAGTTGGGAGATAAATGGAGTCATCCATAATGTGAAAAAACCACAGTTAAAAATAAAGGCTATGACTCTCTCCTGTGTCTATATTTTGAGTCTTGCCACAGATTAGTGTGTCTCAAATTTTAACTACAACCAAGTCTTTGAAAATCTATTTAGAATTTAACTTTTTGATATTTCTTCCAAATGATGAAAATCAGCATCACACGCGCTTGAATTGCGATTTCCTCTTACCTTGCATTGAGCACTGCAGCTTTCTGGGCGTGCAGGTATTGACACAGACCGACCTTCAAAAACCATCTTTTAAAAAGTAAGTTTGTTTTAAATGCCCCTGAGAGAACTAGAAGAAATTCTGAATACCCCCAATAAAAATAAACACTTTTACATTTCCCTTTAAATAATTGTATGTGTTATATCTGGACAAAAAATTATTATTTCAACTTCACTATATGCACTATAGGGCATATATAAAACTTCCATCCACATCCATATATTTTTTAATGTATCCATATAAAACCTCCAGCTATAAAAGGGCTCTTCTCCCACAACAATGAGCTTATGCCAGATTTCTGTTCCCTTCCAGCGGTTCCAGGGAGCCTCTCTGAGGTGCCGGGTTCCCGTGCTCACCTGTTGGCCATGTGTAGGTTACACTCGCCTTTTTTTTTACAATAGAGTTGTTCTTTATTGAGGAAGCACCTGTTACCCACATTTTATGGGTAGGGCAGCGAGCATAGACGTGATACCTTTTGCCCTGTTTGCAGAGCACGTGGGGAATAAAATGCTTAACTTGATTCCTGCAAGCCTTAATCATGTGCTGTAACTCCTGTTCAGCCTTCCACGTGGGACACGCAGAAGAACATAGGTGATCCTTAAAGACAGGTTTTGGGGTGATGATTAACCAGCTGTATCGAAACAGAAAAGTACCCAGATAAATGGGATGAGAAGAATGTGACCATTTGTGTATAGTGTGGGCAGTGTACTGCTTTTAACGTTTTTCAATAGATCTTGTCAACGTAGCCTTGAATATGGTGTAATCAACCAAATCTGTTGGTCTGTCCCTCCTTTGAGATTCTGCACAGCTCAAGAGAGTAAGACATAAGAGTCCTCATGGGTAAATCGCAAGAGAGCAAGAGGGGGCTCCACGCTGACCTGGTCCTCAGGGCTGGAGAGACCTTTCAAACGAATTACCTCATGCAAAGCCTGGGCCGTATGCTGGACACACCTAATTTTGGCATCACTCTGCTTTACTGTGGATAGGTATCCAAGCTGGAAGATGTATCAGAGGTAGGCTGTACAGTCAGTGGCCCCAAATTGGATGCAGATGTCCTTGCATTTCACGTGCAGCAGTGCTCTCGTGCCCTCTGGAAGCTTATCAGCAGTCACATGTCTTTATTTCTTTCTGGTTTCTTAAGACTTGTCTCCTGCCCAATAATCTTTTCAGTTGAATGAGTATTGGTTCTGAGCATAGTGCTTTTCTACATGTAGGAGATTGGTTGATACCTGAGACAGCTTCGTGGTGTTTTGTCCTGGCCAGCAGCCTGAGCAGAGGCGTTGTGTTGTCTTCCTGAATCCAATCTGTAACAGTATCGTTTTTCTCTTGCTGTGTTTCTGGAACCAATTTGACTACTTTCCCTTCTCCTTCTCTTTCTACTGGGACATCCCGGATTGTGCTCTGCCCTGCATGCTACCAGCTGTCTTCTGTTTGCCCACGTACTCTGCCCTTGCGCAGAAATTGTCCCGTTTTCTGTCGTAGTGTTGGGAAGGGACGTGGTTAAGCATTTTAAAGGCAAATTACATCTATGGTGAGCAGCTGGGAAGGTACAACTCAGTCATATTTTGGGAATCAATTTGTGTGAGATTACTTTAAAGTAGAGACTAAAAGTCATTTATGAGATAGATCAGTGAGAATCTTGGGCAGTGTTTCTACATGATGCTAAACCCAATAGCCCAAATGTAAAATTCCCTAAGCCGCTCGATGCATTTGGTTCATTTCCTCTGGATCTTCAATTTCAAAGCCATTTAGGAAGATCGTTTGCACAAACATAAAAGTTCTCTTTAACTAAAGTCAACCAATGTGTTTTTTCAATGAGCTAGAGCTCATAAGAAAGATTCAAACATTAACTGTGTAAAGAAGGCAATTAGTGTTTGTACAATATATTGAAAATTAGCCCTAGGCATACTGGAAAAATACATGTTTTATGCATGTATATTTTCGATCCAATTCCATAGTTTATATTAGATCTGGACATAGATACTCCTAAAAGCTAGCAAATTAATTCAAATTGTGAAAGAGGTGGTGACTGTGTAGAAAAAGGTTTTTTTTAAACTATAATGTAGTTGGTCTTACTCTGTATATTTAATCACTCAAAGGAAAAGCCTTTTCTACTGCTTTAGTATATCAAGGAAGCTTATCTGCATGTAAACAGCAAAATGAGACCTCTCTTGTGGTACAGAGCTGTAACTTAGTTTAAAAGTTGAACGTTTCTAAAAATGTACTAATTATGTCATTCTGATAAAAGGAGATAACCCTCTCACTTTGTCATGGAGTGATACTTTCCATAGGTTTTAAAGCTGTCACAGGAGCAGGAAAAAAAGCCATCACAGGAATCAGTGGAAAAGTTTTATTTTAATAACTGTTGGGGGGGAGGGTCCAATTACAGGGACCGACTGCCACGTTATCCATCTTAAAGATTACGCATCCATTATCGTGAGTGTTTTGCCCACAGCGTGATAGGAATTAAGGTCAAGAGAAGGATCCTTTTCCTGAAGGGGGGGGAACAGGAGTTGGTGCAACCATGGATAGAAGTACCAGTTCAAAACTTGGGAGCGTTTTCTGAAAATATGAGTACACCCCCATGGTCTGTTAAGGAAAATACGACTTCTTTTACCATACTCATTTAGCATTTGATTCTAACAGGACGGAGTGCAAACCTAAAGAAACGGTTTGTGGGGCTCTGGTGCTATAATGGCCACAAACGTACTTTCTGCTGTTGATGATGTTAAAGTATTTGTTGTTAATATGACTTATTATCGTGTATATGGAGTGAAACCTCTCAGGACAACTAGCTGAAGCTTTCACTTTTTCCTACAAGAGAATTCACTAGAGTGAAAGTCAGTGTGGGATCTTAGAGTGTAATGGCTTGCCTTCACGTGTAAGAGGAGAGCATATGGTTTTGGTAATAGGCTAATAAGAGCAATTAACCTTATAGCGCACTCATTTGTTGGTCTCAGTTGTTTATAAACTAGGTAATAAAGGTATTTTAACATCCTATAGCTTTATAGGAGATTAGTGAAAGCAGGCTGTATTTTTCAAGTTAATGCCTAACAGTACTCAGGTGATAGCACGTGAGCGACAGAGACATAAAATTAGCAGAGAATAAAATATTCAGAGTACTTTGTGGTGTGTCTAACCAACGAATATAATCGCAAATGTATAAATACATAGTACGGTTTGAAGAAATAAAAGCGTGTTAAAGGTTTTCATTAGGAGAGGGACTGTTTTCACAGGATGCGGTCACAGATCTGTCATTCAGCTTTTCTCATCACCTTGCAAAGATTGTAACGTAAACTGTTTCTAGGCTTATTTATCATAAAAAAGAATTTTAAACTCACCTTCTTCATGCTGTGCGAATAGCCAATGCTTCTTATAACATCGTCCATGTAATTGTTTGGAAGGATGAACTTCATAAATAAGTGGGTTTCTTTTAACAGCAAGTACTGGCACTGTCACCTTTTGGGTTGTTTTGAAGGACTTGTAGAAGCAAAGTCCCTTCCTGCAGAAGTTCCAGTTTCTCAGTTAGGAGCTACTGCCTTTGCTTGGCAAACAGAGAAACTGGGTACAAATGAGCCAGTAGCTTGCTCTGCAAACTGCACCCACAAGGAAACCCCTTTTAACTTCATTCCCTGTCAGCCCCTCACAGCAGAGGTGGTGTAATTTTGACGGTTGTTGTCCAGTTGGCACCTTGCTGCGAAGGCAAGTGGCACCAAGGGTTGAATGTTCTTTATTTTGCAAGTACTTTGGTTTCTAGGTCGATGGTGTTGGGAGAAGGATGGCTTCCCCATAATGATTTTTTTTTCTTTGATTCTATAACTTCTGACAATCAGCTGCTGGGCTCCTGCTTTTGCGCAGTACCTGTTTTGCAAAGTTTTGCCTATTTATTGACAATGTCCCAAACGAGACCTCTGAATGAGCGCATTTGTGGATTTAATTTGAGCATGTAAAATATGACGTATTGTAGTTAGTAGTGTTTTGTCTGGCCTTCCTGGTTCACTGATACTTGTCTGATTTTTCCCTTATGTGCTGGTTACAGACAGTTTAGCTAGTGATAACCCTCGTGAGTTGTTGCTGTTTCTTCTTTATCCTGAATCTGAAAGTTAAGACAGTAATTTTTTTCTTCTGGGTTTTCTGCAGAAGCTTCTGTGAAACCCTTCTGCACTAATTTGTGGTCTTGGTTTTTTCTCTCTCATTGGGTTGACTGAACAATGTATTTGCTGGTGCAGCATTCACCAAATATGAGGACTCTTTTGCTTTATTAGACTTGACAGTGTTTAAACAATACTAATTCTCATACCCAGCTGGCTTTTCAATTGATTTCTGGGCTCTCTGTTGCTGTGTAAAGCAAACCGGAACATGAAAGACATCTTGCATGCTACCCTCTGGAGATTTGTTTTTCTTTAGAAAAAAAAACACAAATAAGTGTAAAATTTGCTGGTTTTTCTCCTTGTATTTTCTTCTGGATCTTTAAGTGATATTTGGTTGTACTGGCAAATCTTGTACATGTTAAGATGCTGATTTTCCAGCACGTACTTTTAAAAAGCAGTCTCTATTTTATAATGAGATTTGCTAGTTTGCTCTTTTGTTTATAGAACTAAATAGGTCTCTCTCTTCATCTAAATCAGAATATACCAGCTTTAAAATAATGTTTAAGGCGTATGTAAATGCGCCGTTTAACTCAGCTGAAATTTTGTGCATTTAAAATCTGTTTACTAACCAAAGAACGTTTGCAGATGTTAATAATTTGTTTCACCCGCTCACTTTTAACAGCATTGATGGGGCCTGATGTTTTGAGCTAAATATTGGAATTGGAATTCTTGGGAAGAGCGAGACGTGAAAAGCCTTTTCTATCCTGTAAAGGTCAATATTTAAGTCACACCTTTAAGCAAATCCAAGCCGTAAAACAAACACTCCTGAAAAATGGGTTTTCTCTGCTCTAGAGAAGTTCACCTGTGATAGGCTTCAGCCGTTGCTGAGCTAACCATTCTAGCACCAGTTTCTCCTTCCAGTCCTCTAGAGGTTGCTTAATTTCGTATTAATTTCAGTTTATTGGGAAATACCGGCTTTCTGAAACCCAAACTTGATTCCTCATCCACTTCCCCTCCCTAAACACTCAGCCCTGTAGGACTTCCAGCTCTCGGTTCTCGTGGATGCAATGAGGGCAATGACCCCTCCTAGAGTGCTGCTCAAAGTGAGGAGTGGCACTTGATTTTTAAAGTCAGGGAATCAGTGCTTTCTGATGATAATTTACAATATTCTTGGCTGTAATGTCTTCCTATAATCTTTTGCTTTGTACATGGAAGCCAGGTAGCCGTCTCTCGTGTTCTTTTTTGCCACTTGTACAAAACGTGTGCTAGTACCCGTTTCACAGAATGTCATGAAACTCCATGTCGTGCATACAAAGTCACTTGGAGTCGTTGTAGGCAATATTGTATAGATAACAAATATTTTGATGACACAGCATTTCATTTAAGCTTTTCTTTTTTTTCTTTCTTTTTTTTTTTTGGAATTTACTACAGCTGGTCTGAAAACCCAGAAGAATGGAAGTTTCAAAAGACAAGACAAACCTGGCTTCTCTTGCACATGTATGATAAAGAGAAGGTTTGTATTCACACTGCCTTTTCTCAGAACAAAAATTATATAAAGTTTTATACATTAGTTATTGCTATTCTTTATTAACCAGAAGTTGCTAGTACTAACCATGCACTTTTCTAATATTTTACAAATAATTTCTAAATAAATTACTGTATTTTTAACCAAAATACTGAATCATTGTAATTGCTTATAATTATTTTTTTATTTTGTTGGTGATCATTCTCCTGTGTATCCTAGATTTTTATACTTGATAAATGTCAAGCATAAATAGAGCATGTTTCATATAAATCTGGAGCTTACTGAGACCTTGAGTCATATCCTTAATTTGAATTTCTGAATGTGGAACCCGATACTGTAAACCATGATTCTCATATTGCTTCAGGTATCTCTGGCTCTGTATAAGATGCACAGCCATATTGCCAGGATGTTAAAATAGCTTTCTCATTAAAATATAAGTGAAACCTGATGTTGATTGTAAAAAGCATCAAGTATAACCAGAAGCTAGGCTTGCATCATTACTCAAATCCATTCATTTCATAACTTAAAACCCAACATCGATGGAATTTCTAATAAGGGCCTGACCATCGCGGTATTGCACAGGGGTTTCAGGTCATTCATTTGGTTGTGTAATAGAGCAAACATGCAGCCGTTTGCACTGTGCCTTGCTTATTGATTCGTTTAGTTGACACTCAGTTAGTTTCTGCTGATTTTGTGTGTGCAAACGTTAAACATTTAAGCATTCCAATCTTCCTGACCCAAATTACTCAGCAGCTCTTAAGCTAGTCACCTGACACAGGGTGTTACCTTCGTGATTAAAAATACTTTTAGAGAACCAGATAATTAAACGCAGAGTTTCATGAAGGCAAAAATGTTCACGCAGTGTAATACTTTCAAAAGATGAGTTGCAGAATACAAATTTGATTGTAGGTACCTAGGTTGTTTGCACTGCCTTCTATTTTTACATTTCTCCTTTAAAAGTCTCTATCAACCTTTCAAAGTCAATGTATGCTCTTTAACGCTACCTAGAAATTGTTTTACAGGCAAAAAGATGTTTTTGCTTTTTTCCTGTTTACTTTGGGCTTTGTGTTGAAATACACTGGGAAATAATTAACTGTAAGCAGCGTTTGTTTTATGTATCAAAACACAGCTTAACTCCTTAGTTCTCAACACTGAAATGAAACTTTTTTTTTAAATCTGATGAAAGTGCTGTGATTTATTTAAATGCACATATTTTGTAGTTTAAGGATCAGAGATTATTAACATCTGCATCCAGATTCAGTAAAATTACTAGAACTGCTCAAGTGCTTATAATTAAGCAGATGATGAACTTTCTCTCTCCATCAGGACTGTAGGGCGGGCAGACCAGCTTCTTTTGAATATTTTTTTTATACCCCAATTCAACTTCCTGTCCATTACAGAATAAATCTGTTTGATATCCAAGCATGACTAAAATACAAAAGGAGACATGAGTTTCCTTCCTAAGCCACATCTTTGATCTCATGGTGTCACTTGGATGCCTACTGCCATGCGAAGGAGTCAATTGAGCTTCCGGTACTGCGAGGCCTCTTTCTGTATGAAATAAGTTGAGGTTTTAAAGCCCTTTGCACCATGAGGGGTTTTTTTGAGTCCCTTTAAAATCTATCTGGTTGTTGGCTGAGAGCTTCCGAGCCCAGCCTGTATACCTACAGTGTATATATACTTCTTCGGGATCCGGTATAAAATAAACACTAGATCATTTGTTGATCTTTGTCATCTGGCATGGCATTTTTTAGAGAGTAACTTCGTCAGCTGTCTTCAGCTTCTGGACTGCAAGAACTGGGGAGGGAGGGCGGGTCTGAAGGTTCCTCAGAAGGTAACGGAGAAAAACCAAGCTTGGTGGCACTAAGCTGGAATTCTCTGTGCAGGAATCTGATTTTGCTTTGCAAAATATGTGGGCATCTGCAAGTCTGAAACCCTCGAGTTACTTGGTATAATTTAAAAGCAATAACTCTTCTTTTCTTTCTACCATTCCGTAGTGTTTCCCTCCTCTCCCTCATGTCACATAGCTCCTGAGCATTCAGGAGCTGACGGGAATTATTTCACTTTGGGATGTTTCCATATTACTCTGCTCCAGTGCATATCAGCTAGGTAGAGCAGAGGCAAGATCGGTGTGCAAGAGAGAAAAAGAAACAAGAAAGTGGCCAAAGCAGTTTAACAAAAGAATAATAATGAAATCCCTTAAGTTTCTGCTTGCCAGAGCCATGGTGGGAGATCTAGAGATCCAGTTTCAAGCCTGACCAGAAGCTGATCTTTGGGAAGGATTGTGTTCCTTCTTGTGAAACCTCCCTGAAATTTCAGCTCTCGTACTACTGTATTTTAAGAATTAAAATTTGGATTTCATTAACTTTTCACTGGCACTTTCTATGTTCTGTTGTCCAGTAACTGCAAGGGCTCTATTGTGAGTGCAACATAGGAGGAAAGACTGTGATATTCTCTTGCCTACGTGGTTCTGTACTGTAAGCTCTTGCTGAAATAAAGGTAATCGATGTGCTGAAGAAAAAAATCAGTCTTTTTGAACACTGGAGCACTTATCCTTAGGACCAAATGCTTAAAGCTTTCTAAGCTTCAGGCAGCCACATGTCTGTCTGCTCACTTAGTATTTCTAAGTTTAGAGTAGGCTTTTAATTGCCCCTTCAAGCACTTTGCTTAAATGATATAATAATAACTGTAATTCCACACAGTGAGATATGACTGTACCGTGAGGTCTGAGAACAAGAAGTGTAAATTATGTAGATAATTTGGCTAAGGCTTGAAACACAGAAATGTTGCTGAGCTTTAAAAACATGGTACTGAGCATCTGCATTACAGGAGCACTGTCATGCTGAAATTGTTTGTGCCTGAATGTTTTTGTCTGTTATTAGTACCAGTTTACTGTAAGAAGGTTTCAAATATATAGACTTTTTTTTATGTTTAAATGTTTGATTCATATATTACAGCAACGTTCCATATATCATCCATTTCAATGTTACTGTAAAATGAATACTTTTTTTGTATCTGTATTGTTTTTTTAACTCAAGAGTGTTTGTGTGAAGAATTAGAAGGTTTTCCATAGTGTGTAAGTTACGGGGCAGAATGCAGCCTTTCAGTTTGATTTATTACTTTGTAATATCCTGATTGATGAAGGCTGTGTTAGAATATTCTTTCTTCCTCTTCTTTTGGAGTGATAGAAGTTTTAGTGATCAAAGTTATGCTGCCAAATGGCGATGGAGGAATAAGTTGTAAATTAAGTCTCTGTTGAAGCTCTGTCTTCTCTGAAATGTTGATACTTTGCAGAATTGAAACAGCCCTCGAATAATTAGTCTCCAATCCTTTAAAGACTTACGTATGTGTTTAACTTGACTCATGTCGAGTATGCCTTTTAAAGTTATATGTGTAAAGTTAAACATGGAGAAAAATGTTTGCAGGATTAGGTCATTTTAACATCTCCTGATTCACAGTAAAAATATTCTCGTATTGGCTGAAACCTGTTCCACAGATACACAACATAAAAGTTAAGATACGCTTCAGCGTAGATCTGTTCACCTAATACTTTTGAAAACACATTGGTTTGAAACACTGAATAAATCATTCAAAAGTCTCTGCCAGGTTATTGCCAAGATTATTTAATGTAATGATCATGTAAGATTGTATGTTGTACCAGATAAGCTAAAATTTAGCCTATGACTAGTTAATTAGAGAGTGAAAGGGGGTAATGCAACTGTAGATGACTAAACTGCTTTTAATGTTAGACATGTTAGTAGAGCCTATCAGTTTTATTCAGCCTGACTTAAAAATTATTTCCATATGCCTGAATTGAATTTGTTTTTCAAATTCAATTCTATTCCTTTGTATAGGCATTCTGTCAAAACGCTTGACGGTGGGTGGTATCTCATCTCAGCAAACAGATCATTTTGGGTAGGGGCGAGGGTAATTCCAGCAAAATTCTTTCCTCAGACATCTGCATGCAATTCTCACTGAATTTAGTAAGGTTTGCCTACATGTTTCCAAAAGTGGGATTTGGCTAGTGGTTTTTTTTTTTCTTCCAACAACCCTCACAGCTTTGAGCTCACTGTCAGGGAGTGTTTGCATTTGCTGATCAGCATTTCCACATCTGCTTAGAATTTCCTCTCAGATGCTTTGCCCATCTGAGCACATGACAGTCCTCCTACCATGGTCCATCCCTCCCGGCAGCTTGAACCTTGGCAAGAAACACTTCCACTCAGAGGTGGGCACTGGCAAACACAAAAGCCCATGCAGTTCTCCTAATTATCTTTCAGGTGATGGCTTGAATGATTGTGAATGAGTATTGAGAGAGACAAAAATAAAGCAGATTTTTTTTTTTCTTCCCTATTTTTTTTTAAAGGTTCCAGACAAGTATTTCACCATTTTACTGGATTATCTGCAAGGGCTTCAAGGCAGTGCACGAGATATAACTGTACAGAAGGCTGAAGCTTTTATGAAGGAGTTTGATGGTTCTGATGCAGAAGACCCAAACCTGGTGGAGAAGTGTGAGCGCATACGACAAGTTCTGCAACTGCTGTCCTGAGGGTATTTTTGTGTCTTAATGGCAGTCTGGTGGGGAGAAGAATAGAGTGTCCTCTACAGAGACTATAAATTAGTTGTAAAGACATATTTTCTAATAATCCTAATATTAAATTTTCAGATTTTATACTCATAATTGTTTCCAGTTGCAAATATTTATCGTGTTTTGAGGTGATGAAATAAAAGTATCATATTTGGTCCATAGACGTACTATTTTGATTAAAAGTAGTCGTATCTTCAGGAAAATAAACCTCTCTTCCTTGTTAGTTTTTCTCCACTTCCCCATGTTAATTACTGTTAAGTAAGAGGAGCTTTGCAGTTCTTACTAAGAAGCGCAAAGGAACCAACAAAAAGCCTGGAGGGTCTTTTACAATGGCAGCTGTTAAAATGAGCGTCCAGTACCGTGCTTGCTCAGCCAGCTGTAATCTATCACTTTCGGCTTCAGAAGTATGTCATTTGGATTTGGGAAAGATCATTTTCAGTCTGTTGAACACGGGTTGTATAACACGCTTGTTAGTACTTCGTGCAGTGATCTGGAGATACCATCAGCTTTGTTAGGTTTTCCTTTTAGATTTTGAAGTTTTCAAATGCTTTGTGGCAATTGTTTAGATGTTCAGATAGTGCACAGATGGGAACAGATCAAATCCTGTGACCGTGTGTAGTGAAATCATCTGATTGTACCTAAACGTACCCTTCGATGAGAAGTGCTGTGCTGCAACATTTTGTATCTAGCCTGCCAATATTGCATTTTCATCTTTCTCTTGTAATTGGTGTCCAAAAGAGTTAATTTGTGTTCATTCTCTTTGACGTCTCCTATAAACATGCTGAAAACGAGGCTTTCAAGTAAAAACCAAGGACATTAATTACTCAGAAGCTGGGTGATTGGCTCATTTAATAGCACTTGTGTTCAGACAGTGTTCTTGACCTGATTCTTTAATGTTTCTGCAAACATTGTTCATACTTTATTAATAACAGCTATATGTAGTGTTTTAAAAGAGTGTCTGTCCTTGGGAATTACGCCTTTAATTTGGATGGGTGAAGGAGGGGAGAATCTACAGATATGCAGGCCTAATTTTTCAATAAGAAGCATTTGAGTGGATTTGACAGCCTTCACAGTCATGGATTACTACAAATCTTTAAAAGTAAAAAATATATTACTAGTAACAAATAACTTATGCTTTCTGACTTCTTGAAGATGATGTTTTCAACCGAAAAATACTAGAAACCAGCATGCCCTGAATGCAAATATTAACTGTGATGGAGGTTTACACAATGGTGAGCGGAATGCAGCGGCAGCGGCCAGGCTCTCCGTTGAGCTGTCGATGGTTTGTCAGCTTGTGCAGCTATTCCTGTACCATGGGGCAGCAGTTGGACAGGGGCTGCAGGGGATGCATGCTGTGTCGAAGCTTTTCTGAGGCCCAAAACTATATAAAAGAGCTCCCAGGGCAAAAGTTGGTGAAAAAGGTCTGTAATAAAAAGAAGTGATGCTGACATTAAATGAACCAACAAAAGATCTTTGGATCTTATGGTTTATGTCTGAGAATATGCAGCTGAGAAAAACTACTGTCACTCCAAGCAGAACCTGGTTCTTTTTTCTTTCCATTGGAAAAAAAAAAAGAATTTCTCAGGAATGAAGTTTTCAAAGTGTGTGTGTGAGTTTAGGATTGCATTTTAGGTGTCAGAGAAGACTGTGCTCTGAGATATTTGAAAATCACCACCGTTGATTTCCCTACCACACAAAAACGTAAGGTCCTCACTGTGCACTTAATATCTTCTAGTTTAAAAGCACAACCACATTGCAACCATATTTTGGAAGAGACTTGTAAAAAGGATTGTACAGGTAAGGTCCAGGCAAAAAAAGATGTGAACCTTTGAGGATTTTGTCAGATTTGGCAAGATTTGCATTTCTTTATCCTTGATTCTGACCATGTGCAAATGTTGACAAATCTGTGAGAAGAAAGGCTTTGTAGATTAAGAATGCCATATTTCTTTTTATGTCAATTAATATTAAAAGCACATAAGGCCTGCCAATCTGGAGTCCATGTGAACAGTAACATTTGGGAGCCTCTCACCAGTACAGTGACAGACCTCTGCGAGTGAGGTCCTGCTCTGCTCTCCTCTTCCTCAGCTGCAGTTCCAGCTTTCCCTGCAGTGCTACCAATTCCTGGCTGAAGGACATGGTCTTCAGCCTCTGCTTCCTGCAGTTACAGGAAATTCAGAAGCTAAAAACTGCGGTAATGGTTGCTATGGTTGTGTTGGGTAGAGAAAGGAAAGTACGATGTCTTCTGCCGTGTGTCTTTTGGTGTATGGTACTGTTCAACAGTCAGCGGTGTCTGGAAATTGGGTAAAAAGCTTGAAAAACTTCTGCTTCATGCTGTTACTCTGTATGTCTTGGGTTTCAAAGCTGAACATGAAATATTGTAAGCGTTGTCTTATACTTGATGTTGTAATGAAAATAGGAGAGGACACTTAATTGCATTTCTCTTGTTTACTTTGGCCCTTTTCCTAAAGAATCTTCAACTCGTTGGCAAACAAATCATCTTCAAAACACCCATAAAATGCAAAACCAAACACATTTTTGGGAGACCTGTATTCTTAAAGACAAAGTTGCGAGGACCCAGACAGCTTACCCAACACAGCGTGCAAATGCAGTAGCATCTCTGGCAATCAAATGCCGTCTTTTCCATATGCTAGCCACCAGGCCAGCTTCTGCTTCCTGCTCAGCTTGGCATTTTGATCTGGGGATTTACACTGCGGGATGAATAAGTGTAGCGAGGTTTTCTCCATCGTGTATTTTAAATGATGCATTTTAAATTATTAAGTGTATAATCAGTTATTCAATTCCTGTAGCTGGTCAGCACTGTACAGGAGATATAATTTGGGACTCCATTCACTTTGTTTTGCCATTTGGTCACGTAGAATTTTCAAATCTCAGCATTCCTTCCAGCTTAGGCAATCCTGTGGAGACAGATAGGTCTCTGCCTCCATTTAAATCAGTCTGCTGTGTTGGTAAAAATTGCATCCAAGGTTAGACGTAACAGTGTGTACAGACTGACAAATTACATCTTCATCTGCCTACTCTAATTGTCTTCTAGTTGAGTTAATCTGTATTGTGTAGCTTTGGCTAGAAGAATTTGTATCCTCAGAGAATGCTGAAGTCAGGACTTCCGAGCAAAATAAAGGAACATTAATTACTTCGAATTGCTCTAAGCTGGAACTGTGCCTCTAATGGAAGTACTAATTACTCAAAATTTGTGAGTGTAAAAAATTCCCTTTAATTTGGCAGATCCTTGCTATGGATCATCTATCATCTTGGTTCTCTGCAGTCTGCCCACAGTTTTAATTTATCACCATTGTAAAATTACCGGGTAAATGAATTCTTGGTTTTTATTTGGAAAGGGTGTATCGTAGTTGTTGAATGAGTGGTTTAATCCTTATTTCCTCTCACTGGAGAATAGCTCTACTGTGTTTCTGTTTATTTTAAAGCAAGGTGACTCTTGGCTCATCTCCCCTCTTTTCAAATAGCTTAGCAACGTGCTGCTTTGGTCTGAGCTTGGGTGGGGGTTTTTTGTTTGGGTTGGGCTTTTTTTAACTTTTGCCATTGAGTAACACAAAGTAGCAAATGTTAAAATCTACTTGCATTTCTGCAAATCAGTGTCAGAAAAAAACAATCATAAAAGAGATTGAAGTTGCAAAGTCAAGCACTCAGAAAATTAGAAAACATAAGAATGGAAATTGTCTGTGTAATTTTAATTTTACTCCTGTACGCGTATGTAGTATGATGCAACCTCTGCCATCAGAACTGCATTTTCTGTTGTGTGTAACTGAGAAGTCATATATTGCTTGCAGTTCTGCTGCTATTCCTCTTTTCAAAATTTAGGTCCACAAAGTAGTGCTAAAGTTAGAGAAGTAAATTTCCTGTGCGGATTTGATCCCGCACAGAAGAAATAAGTGGGAACTTTCCTATTCATTTAGTACAGGAACTAGTCATAGCTGTTTCATCACAAATCACAGAATCACAGAATCATTAAGGTTGGAAGAGACCTCCAGGATCATCTAGTCCAACCGTCCTGTCCCCATTACCCACTAAACCATGTCCTCAAGTACCAGATCCAACCTTTCCTCAAACACCCCCAGGGACGGTGACTCCACCACGTTACCTTTCAAACATGTTCTGATGTTCTGATCCATCTACAGTCAAAATACTGAACTAATGTTACTTAAGTCCAGTTTTGTTGACATAAAACTTTCCAGTGGCTTATTCTGGTTTAGCCTTTGGTTTCCTTTTATGTCTTCCTTTCTGTACAGCTGAATGAGCTAGTTATTTCTGTCCCTGCAAATAGAAATATTAGTTGTTTACAGTGATTCCAGTCATACAAGGACACAACTGAATGCCCTTGCCTTTGCAGGACAAGCTCATTTTAGCAGTGATTTATAATTACATTCTATTTTAAATTCTTCATAAGGACATACATAGTCAACAACTTAATAGGGTCAAAAATAATTATTTTTTTTTTAAAATATGGTTTGCTTCCCTACAAGGAGCAGGGAATATCAAACTAAATAAAACTAATGAGTAAATGGCAGGGGAAGGGCAAAGCAAAACAGTGCTTTATCTTTCTTTGTTAAAACAAAGCTGAATATGAAGCTTGTGCTGCTCAGAAAGTTTGGCTGGTGTTACAGACACAGAGGCAGGGCCCTTGGGTTAAAAACAGAACAACACTCGTACAGTTGATCTTATTAAATATTTTTTCTCCCTACATGCAGAAAATTTTTGGCATTCCCTAACAAAACCCACGAAAACACCTACGTCAAAAAGTTAAATAGGTTTCAAAATCAAATACTTAAAGGTCAAGAAATGCCACATGTATGTAAATGGCCAGAAGGATTCAAATTCTACCTCTCTGTGCCTCCAGCCTGGAGACCGAGTGAAGGGGGATTGTGTTAGAAGCAAACAAGCAAAAACCCCCAAATGACGTGAGCACACAGCTCAGGATTACCAGTTACCCGTCTATTCGTGGGAGGGTGGAATTACATTTCCTATTAGCTTTAGTGATTCAGGTTTTTTAGAGAAGGCTTGCTGCTAATTGAAATATCATGGAGCCTTTTGCTGTGACAAATCTATTCTCCTCACGGTCTGGTGTGTATTTTGTAAATTTGTAAGCCCTGGGACACAGGGTCTGTCGCTCTCACTTGCGTGTAAGTAGCTAGACCTGGCGTCAGCACTGTGAAAACCATCGCTTACTGTCGAGCTCCTTCGGACCCCAAGGAGGGTGTTGACACTGTGTTTTGCTGTACTGGTCTAGAGGTACAACAGGCTTTGGCAGCGTCCTTTGTACCAGCCAGGCTTTCTTAAGCCCCATGAAATTGCCCAAATCTGGTACAGTGATGCTGCTTATGGAATTTGCCACGCGGGCAGGGCCGTGCATCTGTGAAGCGCTCTGAGACGAGAGGCCGCGGGGTCTCGGCTGCTCAGGATGCTTGGCACGTGGCTTAATGCCTTCCGCGGCCTTGCTGCCCGTTTTCAGTCTTGGGCTGCTGAGAGTTGCGACCATGTTATTTCTGTCCTTTCTGTGGGCTTATTTTGACTAAAACAAACTTTTAAAGCTATTTTGGCATAGCGAAAGCTTAAGCTGCAGCCATAGTGTTTCTCTGGTAGCACAGATAGGCGTAAATAGACTTTATGGATTTCACTGGGGTAGGTACCCTTTCCTAGAAGCAGAAGCTCTTGCAGGATCCTGGAAATGACTGACCAGGACCTGAGTTACCTTGTTAAACAAGAGCAGCATTTCCGTGAGCTGTCACACATACGTGCTAGCAGATAGGCACGACAGCCAGGAAACCATGTATGGGCATCCAGCGCACCAGAGGGCAAGGATGAACGTCGGGAATGTAACCTCTTGAAGTTGCCTGGTTAAGGCAAAATGTCACCTGGCACAAATACCGGCTGCCGTAAGGTTAAAAATAACAAATGGTATCACCGTTACGTAAGGAAATCTTTTGTCCTTGTTTAGTGGGGCACTATGCTACGCCGGAAAGAATAAGTACGGAGCTTCTCTGAACTCGTGGTTAGTGCTTAGGGCCAAACCGGCTGAAATTATGGGGCTGGTGGTGAGCAGGTCCCTGCGTACAAACTGCTGGCGTTGAACAGATGAAATCTGGGTGAAATTCCAGTGTCTGAGCGTGCTCATCGGCAGCATCAAACCAGTCCGCTGCGCTGGTGACACCTCGGCCCAGGGCAGGACTTCTGGTCCCGTTTGGTGATGATTGTGTTGCTGTAAGAGAAATGCAGGGTATTTGTGTATTCGAAGCAGCCTGTAAAGCCTCTGGCTGGCTGCGGTCTGGGGGCCACGTTCTGCTGCTTGTTGCAATAAAATAGGTAACGGAGAAGCGGTTGAAGTTACTGTGGATGAAATTGAAGCTCCCCCCAGAAATACAAACTGTTTTCACCCCACCCCACCTGCAGGTCACTTCCAGTGCCACGCAGGAAACGCCTGCTCTGGTTTCAGGTAAAGAATTTATCAGAAATGGTAGCAACGCTCAAGTTTTTCTTCGAGTCCTACAGATTACCTTCTCCTCCTTTTATCGTGCTGAATGTGAGATGCGCTCTGCGATGAACCTGCAGCCTGTGTCCGAGCCACTCTCCCCTTTCAGTGGCAGCTTGGTGGACTGCAGAAGGCAACACTTTATTTCCAGTTCCAGTGTACCCGTCATCTCTCTGTGGGCTCTGATGCCTTTCAGGTCAGTACAGCTGTTACCTGGTTACCAGCTTACCTGGTAACCCTCACCAAAATTATTTGGAAGCTTTTGGTGCCTGATGAAAGCAGGAGCATTCATCAACAGATGGTCCTCATGTGGCCCTTCTAGGGCCTCAGCTCTACTCACACCATCTCCGTGCACCCGATAATCTGCTTCCACTATCCGTCTTTTTGTGAAAAAGTGCTTTCTGGTGCTTGTCACTGCAGCTGGGGTAGCAGAAGTGATATTGAGGATTTAAAGGTCTTGATATATCATAGTCCATAAGAACTGAATTCTCCTTAAAATTCACCCCAAATTCCTTCAAGATGGCTCTGCATTTCTATCTCCATCAGCCTCTCCTGGGGAGATGCCCCATCACACCGGTTCAGACCTCAGATCTGGGTGCGTAGTGTGCTTTCGCTTGGAGGAGCCTCTTCCCAGGCTGCGTATGACTTGGAGAAATCAGGAGAGACGCCAGGTATTATTTAAGCACTTTTGAAACTGCCTTAGATGACAAAAAAAGAAACCTTCAAACAAAAGGTCACCAGTGCTCTGATAACGCTTGAGAGCACCCGCTTCTTGTTTGGGGAGTGAGATATGTGTCGGTGCTTTCCAGCGTTCGGCCCTTGCATTTATCTCCTTGTGCTCCTTGATTCAGGTTTCTGGACAGGATCACCCCGGCAGGACCGTTCTCTAGGCTGCCCCTCAGGTAAACGAGCACTTACTGGCCAAATTACCAATGAGACCTGCTAATGAGACTCGTCCGCCCCTTGCACACTGGCTACAGCGCTGCGAGGAGTGAACGGGGTGAAGGTACGGACACGGTGAAACGCTGCTCTTGGAAGCGACGCTCTCCTCATACAGTTTGTGTGGGGACACGCCTCAGTCAGAACTCAGTCTACTGTCAGATATTTGTATTGTCAAAAAGAAGAAAACCTTTCGATAATTCTCATTTCCAGTGTTTTTAATTTGCTGGTTTATCTCAGAGATGGAAAATCCGCGGTGAGCAGATGGTTGCGTTATGAATATTGCACCAGCATCCTCCTTTCCTTCCTGTACGAGCTCCTGAGCAGATCGTAGCTCACTTTAACCCATACGCGATAAAAAGTTCCTCTGAGTGAATTAGCAAAGAAAATGAGGAGGAAAAGAGCTCACCAGAGTTACGGAGTGCAGAAGTTAGCTTTATTCCCAAATAGGCCAGCTATAGCTATCGGGATTCCGAGTCTGTGATATTTAAATAAAACTCACTTGGAAATGGTCACCTGTGCACAAATACGGCATGAAGTAGCGCTCTGCGCGTCGTTACATCGCGTTACTTTCCTTTCGAACAGCCGAGACTGCCAGCTGTAGAACTCAGTATGTGGGAGGAAAACGGCAGCGACCTTGGCGATTATTTCCAGAGATTGGTTCAGTCTTAGAAAATATTCTCTGGCTCTCTGCAGAAAGCCGGGGGTTCCCCCTTTGTTTTCTAAATCCCTTTTTTATTATTTCAGCTGTCTTTGGACAAAGGGAGGGGGGAAAAGTGACCGCAGAGGGATCAGGAGTACATCTTTGACGTTGTTTAATGAGAAAATACTGCCTCTTGTCGAATCGCTCCGTTAACGCGGAGCAGGCAGAGCGTCTCAGATCATTTTTGTTTGGGTTTTTTGGGGGGTGCCAGTAGAAGATGAAAGCGTGGCAGGTGAGTCTGGGCTGATGCCGTCCCCTGCACGAGCGTGACAGATGGGTTGCTGCTCCAAGAGAAGAACGAAGGGAACGTGACAGACGCTGTCCTGCAAACAGCACGTCTCGCGAGCTCCTCTGCTCCGCTCTGCCCACGTTCCCCTTCTCGTTACCAGCACGGCATTTCAGCCGGCAGAACGCATCAGTCAGCCTTTATTTGCATCGGGGCTGTGGGTCTTGTAGACCTCATAAAATTGCTTTAATGGTCAAATTAAACTTTTGACCCGCTATACGGCTGCAAGCCGCTGGTGGTTTGAATCGTCTGCAGGAACGCTTCGGAGGATGCGCTGTGGACTCCAGCGCCGGTCCAGGGAAAGGGCAACCGGACGCAGGTAACGGAGGACGCAAGCGTCGGGCCTGTCAGACAGGGAGCAAATTCCGCTGTAACACTGAACTGTGTAAATGCTGACCACAAACGGCAGCCCCAGCACACGTGCCGTGACATCAGATGCCGTATAACTTGCTGATACTTGCCTTTTTTTTTTTTTTTTATTGAGAGCTGAAAGGTATTTCCAGTTCAGCCAGTTCCAGGGAGATGATTACTGGTCCCACGAAAATGTTTTGCTGCAGGGATTTGACAATGACAAAATACTGTGTCCTGCTACTGCAGCCCCATGGATTAAAGTGTGCTGTAGCATTTCAGAGTGATTTTTTTAGTACTTGGAAATGATAAAATAGTTGTCTCAGACAAAGGAAGACAGATGTCTCAGCTGGCTTATCTAGAAAATCCTGCCATTTCTCTCAGACATGACCTTTACCTAGGTCATCTTATCTTTCTTGCAACTCAACTAGATCATTATAATGGGCACCGGCTTGACATACCCTTGAAATGGATTCAAAATCCGGCCCAAGCTGTTTTGTGGATGGAAGAAAGTAAAATGCTTGTAGTCCTGTTCTGACTCTCAGGATGCTAAGGCTATAATTCAAGTCATTAGGCTTAGTATATAAAGCCCTTCGTAATCCACGTCTTAAGAATCTGAAAGGTCACTTGTGGTCCAGTAATCCTGAATAGAAAATGTGAAGAGCTCATGGTGACTGTCTTGATCCTAAAGCACCTCTTAAAATAAACGCTGGTCTCTGGCCCCAAAGCATATGCACGTTATTTCAGTGTGATCCGAGAGGCTGTGCAAAGAATAAGCAGCTCGACTGACACACAACATGATGCAACACTGATTTCTTTTTTAAAATTATTTTAATAACTGGACCGAAGGAATAGATGGGATGATGCACAGGGCTTTAATCACACACCTTCCTGTGGCTGTGGTGGTTCAGGAAGGTGGTGTCTGCTGCAGGCTGCTCATCACCCAGATCCCCAAAGTCTTCCCCAAAGTCTGCCAGTGCAGCTGCTCGTGTTAATAAAATGAGCAGAATGTCTCAGACGCCAGGAGCAGCAGGGCCTTGCTCATGCCCTGGGCTGGGCAGCAGTACTGAGTCATTCGCCCGCGTGATGGGGACAGCAGGCGTGAGGAGAGGGCAACATCTGGCCAGATCCCAGGTACCCGCAGCCCAGCTGTGAGCAGCCTGCAGGCACTGCTCTGCGGAGCAGCCCGGAAAGGGGGTTCGGTCCCTGCTGGTGCAGGGTGGCTGCGTGGAAGGAGCCCCGGGGTAGTTCTGCGGGAGGAAAGGGCAAGTGGCGCCGTGGCAGACCTGGAGGATGCGGGCGTGGGCCGATGGGGTAATTAACAGGGCTGATTCCATGGGAGATTGAGCACGTGCTTTGCAATATCGCGGTTAGCTAGTTCAGTCCTTTACCCACCTCCTTGGCATCTCCTCGGGAAGATTCCAGAAGGGTAAAGAAATGGAGGTTTGGGAACGTTTAACCCCTTACGGGACCACTTGCAGCATCCCCTCTCGGTACCTGGCACTCCTTTTTGTTCACGTTTTTGTGCTGAGGGCGGTTAGATGCCAGCTGGGAGGAGGGCTGGATGACTTTGGTTTTCCTCTTTAATATCTCCTTGCCTTTCAATTTGTTCAGTGTTTGGAGTGATTTCATCTTTATATCGTATTTATCCAGTGATGCTCTGGATATGGTTATTTTTGTGCCCTGAAGGGCCAACTTGTCCGTTCCATATGAATATCTAATGTCTGTTAACGTCAGGGCATGGTGCATGCAGAAAGGAGCGCTGAATGGCTGGGCTGTACCTAAATACCTGTGACCTCTTGGCTTTCCTATACGGAATGATTATTAATGCTCTGTCCTTGCCGTATTTCATCAGCGGGTGCTGCCACACAAGGCATAGCTGGGGAGGTCTGCTCATCCCTTTATTACTGAAGGAAAAAACAGAGGGAAAGAGATTAAAAGATTTGCTGGCAGCACAGAGCAATCAGTGACTGTGCTGAAAATAGAACCCAGGCTCCTGGTTTCCATTCCCCAAATCTGGCCTCTAGACAACATGACTATATTAAAAATGTAAATGCAAATATAGAAAATATTCCCTTTTTTTGAACCTTCCTTGCTAACGTTTTGTGTCCTTTTGACTCCGTGCTTCACGGTATAAGCCGGTAGCATTTGGATCAAAGGCTCGGCAACCAGATGGGCTGCGCTGGCTGAATACGGCAGAGGAAACTGCAGCGAGCCACCAAAACCTCAGAGTGACCAGAGAGCTCCTGGCAGAAGGTGGGAGGAGGCTTGTGCCTATTTTGAGACAGAAAAGTATTCAGTAGCTGTAGGCTACGTTCAGCATACTTTGACTGCTGTATTTAAGGAAGCCACAAGTGATACTGTTGTGACAGTCGGTCCCTCAGCCTTCGTATTCTAGAAAATACTCTCTCTTACAGTGTCCCGCAAATACGAAGCTGGCAGCTTAAGGACATGCAGGCATTTTAGCTGCTTGGTATTAAGATTGCAGGTGATGGGTAAATCACACGCAGCTGAGGTCTGAAATACATAACCAGGAGGGAACAGCGAACTGAGTCTCACCGCGGTACTGCCCAGCCGCGGGGCCGCTTGCCCTTCAAGCCCGGGACGCTGGCAATACCATGCATGGCCTCATTCCTTTGGGTTTGTCCCAGCTTTATTTCTGTTCCCATATTGTTCCTCTAGGCTGTAAACAGGCTTAATGCTCAAAAAAATAAAAATAGCATGTGGATGGAGCCCGACCAGAATAAACTCCATGGGAGAAACTGAATTTAGAAACGCAGCCCTGAGTCGTGCCAGAGAGAGTCCCTGCTATGGCTCTTTAAAGAAGCAATTAGACAGCAGTCTCCTTCTGAAGCCACTGCCCTGCGCTCACTGCGGAGCCATAACCCTGCAGTCAGGGCTGAGTTCTGCCAGTCTCACTCTTGCGCATCCCCCGGTCCGGGCAGGCTGTGAGACGTGGCTGCGCTTGTCCAGAAATCCCCCGTGGAGCCAGCGGCAGCGGCGCTCGATTCACCGTTGTGTCCAGCAACACTGTGAGCGTGGCACAGCGGGACCACGGACACACCGTCACTGGGCCATCTGCAAGTGTCACGGGAGCCTGTGCAGGGGACTGAGCCCCCCGCAGCGTGTCCCAGATCCCTGCTGCTGTTAATGGCAGGCTGTGGTGTCAACCAACGGTAAAGCTCAGCTGGTGTCAGGGGGGCAAGAGTTGCCCTCAGTGAAGTTGGTGCATCTTCCCTAGGACATCTCACCCCAGAGCTCAGCAGCTGCTGAATCCCTTTCGCTCAGCAGAAGCCCTAAGTAAGTGAGATGAGATGAAATTTAAACCACAGGGGCAGGCTGAGGACATCTCCTGTTCCCTGGAGTTAGGACGCTCCTTCATCTAACAAGTTCTGAGACCAAGGGGTGCTTCCTGCAGGTCGGTCACCTTCTTGGAGAGTGGGGACGTGGTGGGGATGTGGGAACACCACCTTGCGGCTCACAGGTCTGGGATAACAGCACAGATGGGCTCAGCTTTGTTGTGGGGTCTGCCAAGGGCTGAAATAAAGGCCTAGGATTTCCTTACGATACTTTTGCGATTACAGTGGGCTCTTCTTTATTAAAAGGAGAATACTGGCCAACGCTTCACAGTGATTTAGAAGATTTTATTCCAACTAGATTTGCATTATGGTGCCTATAAAGTTGCAATGCGTGAGGTGTAGTGGCTATTTCTATCTCGACGTCGCACCGTCTCCTGTCCCACTAAGGCTTTGGTGGAGCTCTGAGACTGTTTTAATAGCTGGGAAAAGCCTGTCCAGAAAAGATCTTTCGTGTCGTCTTCGTGCTCACGGCTGATATGACAGCAAGAAAAAAGCAGGTTTTGTTAGCAAACCCGTTGCCTTTGCCCTTTTTTGCTGGCTTAGGAGAGCAGAAGCTTCGCTGATGAAGACTGTATGTGGTGCAATTTTTAGTGCTCATCCAGCAGCTTCCGAAATGCATCCACGTTTTGTGAGTTAACAACTTTGTAGCCATTGATGCTGAATTTTTTACTGGTTCAAGACCGTATCTCTCTGACCTAATTAGGCTGTTACTAGCTAATGATTTATGGAGCAAACCCCTCAGGATTTTTTTGCCTGCTTCCTGAAGAATCACTTCGGGGAAATGAAGCTGGCTAATCCCTCTGCAACACGGGCAAGCACCTCGTTCGCTCACTGCGGGTTGGTAACCGTCCATGCTGTTACCCTGGATAGATAATACGGCTACATTTTAACTTAAAAATGCTGATTGGATTAAATATTTATCTGTAACCTCAAAAGGAGCGCGATGCCCCTTTGGCTGGTGATGCAGTGCGGTGACACGTTGGCATTTCTGAACCCTACAGTTGGCAACTCCCTAGGACGCTTCCAGGGGAGGTCTGGGTTTGTTTAAACCAACCCTTGGATGGAGATGGGCTTGTCCCTCAGTGTCGCCACTCCTGAGACCACGGGTTGAAAACCATCGGCTGGGTTTTGCAGCTGCAAGTCATGTTTCAGTGCTCCATGGGTCGTAAAATACCCGAATTGGGACAGATTGAGTTACTTTATTATCTGCAGGGGACACACGTACTGTCGCCTTTTTTGGTACGCCTGTTAGCCATCACTGCGATTCTGCTCTGGTTTCTGTCACAGCCTCGTGGCCTTTGAACTAAACTTTTCCCTTTTCCACCTGGATTTTCCTTCTAGAAATGAGGGATAATGATAATTCTTTTCCTGGACTGCACTTCACATTCAAGTGAAGGGTAAAGTGCTGCTGCTGGAGGAGTAGCATCCCTGAAACGAGTGATGGACCTCAGGAATCTAGAAATACAATGGGGCTTTTTAAAAGACCTACTACACAGGACTGGAGAAGCTTGTATCCCACTTAACACCATTTAAGCACTTTAACCGTCCTCTGGCAGATGCCTGGCCTGCAGCTCTGAACAAAACCCCCCCCACCTCTCCAAACCCAGTAAGAGCTGGTGCTCCCGGGCTCCGTTAGGAGGCACGAGTTCATGGTAGGCATCTCCAACCAAGAAGACAAAGCTCACACGTGGATTAATGACTTAAAGGCACTTGCTGGTTTCAGGGTCAACAGCCTTTTGGCTGTGCAAGGCGTGGAGGGGTTTGGGCGGTGGGGTTTGGGCCAGAGCTCGCTCAGGGCTCCCTCGGCTTCGCTGCGCCGGGCTGTCACGGCTGTCGGCACGTGTTAATTAGCTGACGAGAAAGGTCTGAGGCAGCTTGTGCTGCTTCAAAGGGCCGTTCAGGGTAACTTTTAAAGCACAGCTTGCAAGAAAAATAAATGGAGGAGGGCTTAGTTTTTTCCTGTGGCTGCCTGCAAGCTGCGGCCGCGCAGCAGAGAAAGTGCTGCCGAGGCCACCCACGCCGGAGGGCTGCTGGCTCCTTCCCGGCTGATCGGGCACCCGTGCGGGTCCTGCAGCCCCGAGCTGATCCCACCGGCTCCCCAGGGCATGCTTCAGGGGGGCTGCATGGAGATGGGGAGGAAGAGTCCAGCCGTGGGCAGGGAAGGAAAAGAGAGAGAGCAAAGGGTGTTTTCAAGGTTGCAACCTGAAAAACCCCCAACCTGGGGACCTGGCCATTTTATCTTGGCGAGGTTGGCGTTTGTTTGGTGTGGCGCAACATGGGACTGTGGTGGTGGGAGGCTTTGCTGACCCGTGACTTTGTGTTTGCTTTGGAAGAACTGCCAGGCTCAGGCTCTGTGGATGTCAGGAAGGCAGCGGTGGCGTGAGGGTGCGTCCCAGGCTGGTATGGGGCGATGCGGGCAGCAGCGGTGGCTGCTCCTGCAGCGCTGGGGACAGCACCGTGGCTTTGCTGCCCAGGCACAGGCTCGGATGTGCAGAGCTTCCTGGGCAGGTAAATGCCATGCAGGGACAGCAGGGCTGCCCGTGGGCACCGTCAGGGAGTGCATCGGGCTGGGGAGCAGTGATTTTCAGAGAGAAAAGGGAGAGATGGAAGCTGAAATCTTCACGCAGAAAGAGAGGAGCAAAAAAGTATTTAACTTAAATACATCACGTTAATGCGTAATTAAACACTAGCTAAAGTCTGGGACTGAAGCTTCAAGGATCAGAGACTGGGCAGATGGGATGAGAATGCCAGGGAAGGAGAATTTAAAAGCACGGCAAATCCTGCTTTAAAATACCCTGCGGCTGGGTTCGCCGGCGGTGCTGGGGAGGAGGAGCCCGATGTTACGATGGGGAGCAAACCCTGGAGCCCCAGAAAGGAGTGGAAGGTCTGAGAGGAGAGTTTCTGCCGGGCTGGGCCCCAGAGAGACTCAGTGTCTGGGCCCGGCGCTGGTCAGGTGAAGGGGCTTCAGACTGGGGCTGCCCATGAGCCGGGGAGAGGACGGGGCAGGTTATTTCCTGCACGTGAAAAATGTTCTGGAATAACGGAACTGGGGGGCTGGGCTGGGCCCTGAGGCCCTTCCTCTAAAGCAGAAATTAAATCCCTTCCTGCTTATTGCACCAAGCCACCAGCTGCCCAGAAGGGACGTAAATTCGTTAGCGCTGCCCACCCGCGGGAGAGGCTGGGGACGCGGTTGCGCGTGACCGGGACTTGGCTGCAGGGTTGGGGGGCGCATCCCAGCGCGCTCCGTGTGCGACTGCTGTACGTGCTGCTGGGTGACACGACGCTTCTCAGAATTGCCAGATGATGCTGTGGGGGACAGATTATCCACGAAATCCCCAATACCACAGTGCAAGATCCTGAAGGCCCTCTCTCCTTCTGACTCCTGCAGGAGCCGGGCTCAGGCGATGCTGTTCCCAGGGCTCCTCGCCGGGGGAGGTTACAGTAGGATACATCCAGAAAGGGTGATCATCACAGTCGGAATTGTAACCCCCCCTTGCCCATTGCTGGCCCCAAGGGCACATGCAGGGAAGGAGACCTCGGTTTCTGTTTTCTACTCTGCCCAAGAGTGGCTGATTTGGAAGGGCTTGACCTCCAAATAATTATAGAGAGCCCAAGGAACTCAACTTCAAATCCATGGGTGGCTCAGTCCCGGGGCACCCTGTGTAAGGGCTTTTCTTTCTGGGCTTCCCTTTCCACAATTTCTGCGGTGACTTGTGACTTGACCCTGCCCTGACTGGGGACGTTCGGGTTTTTTCAGAGATCATTTACTCCTAGATAAAGATTAATTTTTGTTTTAATTTTTAACTCAAATCTCTTAGGTGAAAACGTTTTTGCAGGCCATCTAAGATGCTGTTATCTTTGCCCAGCTTTGCCTCTTTCACGGGCTGCTTCACCCTGCAGGTAATGAGTAACCTGTCCTCTGGCTGGACATCTCTCTGCCTCCTGCTTTTGGTAATTCTTACGGTGTGAGACGATGCTGTTCCTACACCACGTCCTGCTTACCTCCTTTCTGCACGGAGCTCAAAAACCCTCCCAGAAATGACTATAGCGAAAGGACAGGAGCTGAGTCAGCCCCAGCACAGTGGCTGCATTCACAGCCCAGCCCTGCCACAGGCTCCGGGGCCATCCTGGGCACAGCCCTGCGCTCCTCAAACCCACATAGACAAGTCATTGTCCAAGCAAGGACGCAAACACGCGTATCCAGACTGCCAGTCTCCTGCTCTTACCACAGATGCTGTTGTTTGTAACACAAGTGGGTTTGGGATGGATGGATGGTTGCAGGGTGATGCACGGTTTGAGAGAGGACTCGGTATGAGCCGAGATCACGTCCCCTCCAGTCCGTCTGTGCCCTGCCTGAGATGGATGGAGAGTCCAGGTTTGAATGTGCGTTGTGTCCAGCCTGTGAACCGTGCTGCACCTTGGAACAGCCCCAAAGCATCCTCAAGGCTGATACCATCTCATACCACAGCATGGAGCAGTACAAAATCCTTGTCGTCTGAAAGGGCTCAAAAAAAAAGTTGTCAATTGCTCTTTTCCTACCTATGGGACCATTGCACTGTTGGTGAGATCAGGGTAATTCCACAAAAGTGTGTTTCCACTAATGTCTCTGACAGGTCTCGCTCTGTCAGATGCTGCCAGAAACCAGTGGGAACGGCAGATCTTTTACAAAGCCGCCTGTGTTCGTATTGATTCGATAATCCAGCTCCCCGAGGCGTGATTTTATATCCCTTTTGTTGTGCATAGAGCGAACGTGGTGCCAGTTGACACTGGATGGGGAGCAGGAAGAAACGCCCCTCGCTGAAAGACCCACCCATAAAAGAGGGAGCCATGGAGATGACTTATGACTTTGGAGTCTGCAGCAGGGAATTAGTTTTTCTCCAGTGTCTGATGGGGATAAAACCAAGAGGAGGTCAGCAGCTCGGCATTTTATTGAGCTTTCTATAATGTAGCCCCCAGTGAGGAAGAGGAAGAACTGTGCAAGTGCCTGGTGGGATGTTTTACACGGGGCTGGCGAACTCTTCATGCCAGGCCATAGGGCTACCCTGACGCAAGAAGTAGCTTTCTGTCTGTGCACTGCATAGGTCCTCAGGACAGCTCAGGTTTAATGTCAATAAATAGGACGAGCACAGGGGTAAGAAACAGAGCTCCCAACCTGCAGGGGCAACAAACCGGTCCTGATATTTCCACCTGTGGAGATTGCCCAGTTCTGTTTCCCTTCACCAGAAGGACACGGGAAGGTGGACGAGGGAAGATGCTGTCCACCCAGCTTCACGCATGGCCTGGAGCAAGTCTCTTCGCCTGCAGGTCCTGCTTCTCCTTCGCTGTAGCCTGGGATGAGCAATGCTTGTCTACCCTGAAGGATGATTTTGGGGCCAGCATTTGTAAGGTAAGGAGCCAGAAGGCAGAAAGCAACGAGCTGTCTCCGCTCAGAAAAGAGGTTAGATGAAGAGGATGGAAGAGAGGGAGGAAGAGGAAATCTTGAGAGAAATTTCATGATCGATGCCTAATAATAAAACAGATATGGGACTCCCAGGAGCTGGGAATTTATTGCAGGCAGAAGAATCTGAGCAAGGCTTTGGAAAAGAAGCAAACTGCCCCGCTGCACTCAGCGAGGAGCCCGCCAACCTGCACCTCCATGAGTTGTGCTTGGACTTTGCCTGTTGCAGACAAAAATTCCAATTATTGTGGAGAGCTGGGGGTGGAGGGGGAGGTTGTGCAAAGTGCAGCAAAAACCTTGACATCATTTACTCTGAATAAATATAATGCGAACATTCTAACAAAGGTGTCTCAGTGGCTTTCCAGAAAGGCAAGCTCCACCAAAACATGGCTGCCTTCACACCTCTCTTCATCTGCGGGGCGTGCGCACTGCTTTTATCGGCTGCACTCTATGTTTTAAAAGTTTTGAAGGAATTATCTTTAAATTTGCCTCCTGGTCCCCTTCCTCTTCCGATCATTGGCAACCTGCATTTGCTGGACATCAGGAGACAAGACAAGTCATTAATGAAGGTAAGAACAAGAGTTCTTCATTTCTTGGGTGTTGAATGTCAGCACGTGTGTACCTACAGTTTTCCTCTGGTGACAGTGCTGAGATAATTTTGGGTGCCGAATGCATTTTTAAAAAACTGTGATGTTTTAAAGGTTTCAGAATGGCCAAGGAAACTGTTAAATCCTGACCCTGCAGGGAGTGGTGTTAAATATGAGCAGTGCTTACACGAGAACTACTCACACATTGAAAACCACGAGTATCCACAACGGATCAGACCGATGGACCTCACTTTTGGCATCTTCCTTGTGTTGTGAAATACTTTAAAATATTTGAGTGTCCGCGGAGCCAAATTGAAAGATGGATGCTTAATTGTGGTTGCCAAAATAGTTTGCATTTCTTATTCATGTTGCCAGTTTTTTATGAGAATGGGAATAAATGTAGCACAGCCCAAAGAAGAGATGTAGGAGAAACCATTCGAAACGGTGAATGACTTGGACTTACGCAAGACAAGGTCCTCTGTAGGAATCACAGTTGCCTTGCATCTGTCTTCCAGAAAAAAAAGGGGAAATGTCAAAGTATTTAGCCTCCCAGAGCCAAAATGTGGTGCAGTGTGCGTCCCCCACGTCAGGACATGGGGTGGGAATATCCTGCACCTTACACCAAACCTTTTAACATCAGGTTGCCAGCAGCCCTCTGACCTGCTTAGCGCCGTGTAGGGAAGAGGAGCTGGCTTTACCGTCTCGTTCCCATCACCGTGCCATGCGAGGGACATGCAGGGTGCCTTGGAACATCATCTTACAGCCGCCAGCTCACAGTGGGCTCAACACCCACAGCCTGGGAGGTGGAAAACGGTGTTTTTGGCAAGACCAGAAATCCTTCTGCAGAGGAGGGTTTTGGGGTGAGAAAGGGTTTTGGAGTGGTGCATGGACACATTGGGAAGAATAACCAAAGCAGAGGCTGGAAAGGAGGTGACCTGAGGACCCAGGAGCAAGGTGACAGCATCTCAGTGAAGCACAGGCCCGGGGGAAGGTACGGGGCACGTTGGCCACACCAGTGCTGTCTTTCCCCCGTTGAACTATAGCATCAAGAAGGTGACTGGGAAAGGGCTCTACTGCTGGAAGCACCCAGGAAAGGGGTCTACAGCTGCAGCTGGGGGGGCACCCTCTCTCCATCCCCTGCCCTTTGCAGTCAGCTATGGGCAGGGTGAGATTTTCTACCGAGCTTGTGGAACTGCAGCAATGATCTGACACCTGCCTGGCCAGAAGAGTTCTAAGGTATAGAATAGAATAGAATAGAATAGAATAGAATAGAATAGAATAGAATCATTAAGGTTGGAAGTGACCTCAAGGATCATCTAGTCCAACCATCCCCCCACCACCTATTACCCACTAAACCACGTCCCTAAGTACCATATCTAACCTTTCCTTAAACACCCTCAGGGATGGTGACTCCACCACCTCCCTG
>VWZZ01004819.1:278029-309704 GCA_013399095.1 Psophia crepitans | reverse complement strand
CCGACGTGCGGCGGGGCCCGCAGGGCCGGGCTCCCCGCCACTCCAGGGACCGTGGCGCCACCTGGTGGCACGCGCAGAGCAGGAGCGGTGTCCTGCACGGCGGCCACTGCTCCCGGCAGCGCGCAGGGCCGGCGGGTACAAGGCAGCCCTGGTTGCACAAACCCTCACGGCTGCTGCAGTCCCTGCGGCCGCCCATCGCCCCTCTGGGCGCGGGACCCCCGGCCCCAGCACCGCGCAGCGCTGGGGGTGGCGGGCCGGGCTAGGGGACACGCTGCCCGGCCACCCTGCGGGCTGGGTTTGTTCAGCTCTCACTTCAAAACCCAAGCCTCCTGTCCTGCCCCTGATGTTCGCCTTCGATTCAGGTCTGTGCGTCGCACGGACTAGATGATCCTTGAGGTCTCTGCCAACCTTAACGGTTCTAAGGCACAAACACGTTTCGCAGCTAGAACGAAGACCCTCAGGGCCACTGGGGAACGTGGAAATGGTGTTTCCACCCCTGACGGCCAGTATTTTCTGCTAGCTAAATCCATAGCTGAGTCATCATCAAAGTTCTGCCATTGTTTGGCTGAACAAACAAAAGGGAGGCAGGCACGCTATTCTGCAAAGATGTGTCCAGCCGTCGAATTCAGCGTGCTGGGGAGCGGTCGCTTCCACCCGTCTGCTAACACGGGCGCAAGGCGGATGCACTTTCCAAAGGAATCCAGGAAACCTGTTCCCTGTGGATGTTCACACCTGGTAGCTCATGGCTTTTGTTGACACAGGGGTATTGCGCAGTCTGCTGGATTCCTGTGCACGGCCAGCGCTGCTGCAGGCTCTGCTCCGCCTGCCAGGGTGTGCCAGTGCTGAAGGTGATGTCCAGAAAGAGCAGGCTCTGAAGGCCATGCCATGTCGGACGGGATCCATCTCTCAGCTTTGAAGCCAAGAGCCCATGGCAAGGGATCAGGGCTGAGGTTCCACCAGTGAATTCATGCAGATTTGAACCCAGCCTAGTTTTGTCTTTTGAGTTCCTATACAGTTGCCAACTGTATTCTGGGGGGGCATCAAAAATGGAATTGCCAGACGGTCCAGGGACGGGATGGTCCCACGCTGCCCTGCGCTGGCGTGGCCTCACCTTGAGTACTGTGTGCAGGTTTGGGCACCACAGCACAGAAAGGACATAAAACTCTTGGAGAGGGTCCGAGGGAGGGCAACAAAGACGATGAAGGGTCTGGAGGGGAAGGCGTGTGAGGAGAGGCTGAAGGCCCTGGGCTTGTCCAGCCTGGAGAAGAGGAGGCTGAGGGCAGAGCTCATGGCAGTCTACAGCTTCCTCCCAAGGGGGAGCCAAGGGGCAGGCGCTGATCTCCTCCCTCTGGTGCCCAGCGACAGAATCCCAGGGAACGGCCTGGAGCTGCCCCAGGGGAGGGTTAGGCTGGAGATCAGGACAAGGTTCTTCCCCCAGAGGGTGGTGGGGCCCTGGCACAGGCTCCTCAGGGCAGTGGTCACCACCCCGAGCTGGGCTGAGTTCAAGCAGCGTCTGGCCAACGCTCTCAGTCATCTGCTCTGATTGGGCTGGTTCTGTGTGGAGCCAGGAGTTGGGCTGATGGGCCTTACGGGTCCCTTCCAGCTCAGGATATTCTGTGATACTACTTTTGGAGTAGACTAGAGCAAGAACAGTCCTGGCCTCTCTGAAGCCAAAGGCGAAGGTCTTTTTTTTACTTCAGCAAGACCAAGACTTCCTTCACTGTGTTGATACGTGGCTTGTTCCCAGTTCCTTTACCTGTATCTCCCCCCCTCCCCTGAAGAAGACCCCATCCTGCTGCCACCACTCCTCAAGAGTGACATTGCCAGCAGGTGATGCTTTGGGAGAACAAGAGGTGAGAGGCTCAGGGTCCAAGGCACTAAGCAGGGGGACAGTATCAGCATCAGTGAAGCTGTGGTGAGAACGTTTCATTCAGCCTCTGCAAGCAAGAGCCAAAGACAAAAAAAATGGGAAGCCAAGGCTCTCCCCAGGAGTGACTAGTAGCCCATAGCTGAGTACAGATGGAAAGCTCTTTTTCCTGGAGACACCACTCTGCAGCTATGGAGGGCTTTCTGTTGAGCTGTTTGTTAAGTAGGATCAGGGTATGCAGCTGTGAGATACAAGTAAAACTTAGAGTATTCACTGTCACTCTGAGCTCAGGATCCACCTTTCCTGGCGTTTGCATTTCTGTGTAATGCAAAGCTGGGTGGCAGGCGTGTGAAACAGAATGAAGACATGGGATTAAAACTTTATTGGGTTCCCATGAAGGGGGAAACAAACAATATGATAAAGCACATGATAAGGTAATGCATATGGAGAAGTGTCAACTCACAGACAAATAAGTGGATAAAAACTTTGCCTGAGCTATACATCAACTGGGATAAGATTGCAGAATCCGACGGCAGCTGAGAGTGCTACAGACAGGGACAACAGCCAAAGCTCCAGAGGAAAGGGAAACAACCAAAACCAGGTCTCATCTCACCCTTGATCCCAAGTCTCCCTGTGTGTGTGCGTGCAATACAAGCACTGTGAAATTAGATACCATCTGCAAGGAGATTGCATGGCTGGTTCCACTAACCAGACCATCCCAAACACCAGATTTGCTGCTGATGTTGGCTCTTAACATTACCCAGGAGGTCTGAAGACAGGGACAGCATTTGCTTGTATCTAACGAGGTCGGGAAAGACAGAGACCCATACACCCAGAAATGAGTGTAGTGTATTTTCTGTATCATCAGCCTGTTACGATTGGTTGCTGGTACAAATCTCACCTGGCTTTGTGATTTAGACTGCAAACTTAGAAACGTAGGTCCTGTTTCATTCAGACAGCGAAGCAGTGTTGAACTTGATGGTAGCGGCACTTGCTTATCTAAACAGGTTTGCAGGCTCTGGGACATCTTTCAGAAAACTGCTCCAAGGCGGAAAGAACTTTGTCCTCATATCACATGAATCAAATTGTTTTTTAACTCTCGGTGTTTGACTTGGCTGCCTAGGCTGGTAGGATTTTGCCAGACACTAGAGAGCTTGGAAAAGTTCAGGAGGTACCTGTGGATTGTTCAAGTGTGTGACCTACAGTGTCTTTCTGTGGCTTCCAGGAAACAGAAGTGCTTCTTTTCTCAGGATTTTGGGCAGATTTCTGTGAGGTTATGAACCTCACTGCTTATCCATGGGAGCCTGGGTGTCACATCTACTACTCATGGGCTGCATCCCCTTCACCAGACCACCTCCTTGGCCCCTCCATCGGCTCCATGCAAAGTCTGTCTTGAGAAGAAGTGTGTTTGTCAACCACCATCATAGTTTCTAATTAATCATATACATCTCTTCACAGCACAGGAGCGAAGAGGGGGTCAGCAACCTATGGGCAGAGGTAGTGTTGGAGGGCAGTGGAGTGGGAGTGGATGGAGATTGAATGGAGATGGAGATGATGGGGGTGGGAAGGGGATGTGAAAGAGGGCGATGTGGCAGGATGGAGGGTGGACAGTTCTAGCATAGCTAAGTTGGGTCTAAGCAGCTTCCCCACTTGTTGGGTTGCTCTTCAGTAAGGCTGTGATTAATCACGTGGGACAGCACAGGTTGCCTGAGGCTGAGGCCTTAACGTGAAAGTCGTTTGGGGGACAGTAAGGTCCAAGTCAGCCTCTGAAACTCCTGGCTGGGGTTGAAAAGTAAATGTCTGCAGCAACCCTACAAAGAAGACGAAGAGCTCCATCTTGGCGAGGCTTTCTCCAATGCAGTTCCTTCGCCCTGCAGACGAAAAGAGTGTGTTTACTCGATGGAAAGATCAAACTGCAGTATTTGCCATGGACACGTTAGAACCTGAGATGTTATAATGGAAGTAGGACTGAAACCTTGGAACGCAGCAGAGCGTTTTGGAGCAGATGAGCCCATGTTCCTAAAGGTAGCTGCCCCAGTCACGCTGGCACAGTGTGCCCGCCTGGTCTCTTGTCACACAGCTACCTGCAGCAGCAAGTCACAGCAGGGGTACAGGGTTATTATGCACTTAGGAGGTACCCTCTTTCAGCCCTCTCAGCAGCTTTAACCCTTTCTCTCTGAAAAGCAGCCTCATAGAAAAATGCTACCTCCTCCCAAAATGGAATGCTTTGAAACTCACTTTTCCTGTGGAATTTATCCTAACATGGCACTTTTAGAGAAGACTGTGTTTCTTCCTTCCTCCCCCTGCTTTGTGCTAGATTCCCAGCCCTTCCATGATGGTCCCTGTACGGGTGAAGCATTTGGTGGACAGCAAGGGCTGGCTTCTTAGTGTCTGAAGTCACTGCTGAGGGTCTGTGGTTGGAGCACGTTCTGGAATCCCTTCAAGCCATCCTTCCAGAGGAACAGCTGGAAAGCATAAGTTTGCACGGGAGGATTTGTAGGATTCTGAAGGAAATCTCCCTTTATAGTATTTACAGGCTCCTGCAGTGTTGGGATTTGTTAAATTCCCAGCAAGACTACTGCACCCAGCTGTGCCCTCTTGTAACGCAGCCATGGAGGGCGTGGGTTGGGGACAGGCATTTCTGGAAATGAGCAATCTTTGGAAGCAGTTATGGCTGTCGGGAAGGCAATGTGTAATTGGTATTTCTCCTTTTTGGATGGCTCAGTGGAGAGTTTCTGATACATAACTACTGTTCCTGCCATTAGCTGAGTTTGAGTCTCAAGGGCGTTGGGTTTATGAGCCTCCAGGGAGAGAATGTAAATGGTATTTTGCAGGTGAAATCAAGATTTAAAAAGTAAAAGTTTGTGACTTGACCAAAATGACAGACGGCGTTAGTGTCAGGATGCCAAGTGCCCTGTCACCTCCCCTAACCATGGAGCTGTGCTGCTTCCTCCAAAAGAAAAGGTCTTGTTGAGAATCTTTGGCAGCTCTCAAAAGTGCCACTGGAAGAATAACAGTCCCAGGTGACTTTTGGAACAATCCAGGGCCTTGGATTTAAGATTTCACAGTGAGAGTAATACAATTTGGTGTACTCTGTCCCATATTGGGTCTCTGCTGGCTGTAATACCCAGCCAAGGTGCAAGGCTTATCGGGGTTCTCTTCCTTGGCGCTGGTGGGCAATGGATGAGGCCTTGTCCAAACCTATTGACATGTGGGAGTTGCCTCAAGACGGGACTTGAGGGTCCCTGGGTTGTTACCCTCACTTCCAGGAGAGCTCACAAAACCCCGTGCATAGCTATGCTGGCAGCCCCACCAGTCCTGTCTGGTTGTCCACCTACTCCTGACAGCTTGGAGGCATTTTTCCACCTTCTTTTGGATGTGATATATCCCTTTGTCTTCTCTTCTGTTGAAATCAGCCCCTTCAGTGGTGGGAGAGGTGCGCTTGGAGAACAGCCATTTGCCTGGATGCAGAATAATTGACTCCATTCAGTTGCCTGGTTGCTTATTGACCGAGTTAAAGGCAGTACTTAGCCATGACGATGCCATTAGTGTATATTGTAATAAAATGGTCCTGCCATAGCCTCAGCTCTGTGCAGACCAGCCCTTTAGTTACCTGTGGAGAAGGGCAGGAAAGCCTCTCTCTTTACAAAATTCCCTTCAGCATCAAGGAAGTGGTTGGGGTTGAACTGATGTGGTGTCTCCCATTGCGTCTTATCCAGCAGCACTGAGGTAAGTGATGGGATTACAATTATACCCTGGAAGAAAAGTACATGAAGGCACAAAAGATAGCAAAAGTGCTCTGTTTTGGTTCATTTTGTGACACAGACTTCGGTGTCCCAGGAGATTTGCTCCACCTGGGGTAGGTGGAGATGCTGAGGGTTTTATCCCATCAACCAGTAGAGAGAGAAGTCAGTGAGATTTTCCCGGCAGTGCCAAGGATTGAAGCCAAACCCCACGTGGTGCTGTGAAACCTCAAGCAGAGGGTCAGATCCTGTAAATTCCCTGGCAGATGCTCCACTGTGCAGATGGCATCAAGGAGGTAAACCAGGATCACTCGTGGAGTGAGGAAGTGCTGAGCGTGAGAGGGACTGAACTGAGTCCTACAACACCACTCTCATAGACTCAACATAGAAACTCTTCGGGGGATGATTCTGGACACCTGCTTTGGGCTTCTGTCCTATAATTCCCTCTAAAGAAACCAGTCTCTAGTGGCTCTGGTAAAAATGAGGAGGGTGGTGTGTACCTGGGCTGGAGCAGTTACTTACCTTGGGAATGAAGTAGCCCCTGAAGTGGGTGTCAACAGCAGTGCAGCGGGGAACGTGGGGCAGGAGGGTGATAAACCTCTGCACTTCGTGAAGCACCGCGTTTGTAAACGGCATGTTCTTACGATCCTCGTATGTGGCCCAGCTTCCACCTTTGACGGTTCTCCCAATCTCCTCCTGCACCTTTTCTGAAAGGAACAGACAGAGTTGGATTCCAGCAAAGAAGCCAGTTCCTAATTAATTTTTGGGAAAAACGTATTTTTTCAATGTCTGGAGGGAGAGGAGTCTTAAAACGCCAGCCTGGGCTTCCCCCTCTCTATTTCTAGCTCAGGCATGTGGATGGGTTGTTTTCCCAGCATCACGCTTTGGTCTCCACTCATCCTCTCACCCAGCAAGGCACAGGGACTAGCTGGTTGTGACTTTGACCAGCATCTAATTACATCATGTAATAATTGAGAGATGGAATTCAGTTCTTAAGACAAAAGAACTTCTGTGGATCTGAGGCCAGGCCTCTCCCCTCCCCATATCAGCCATGCCACGGATGAAGCGTAGGTGAAAGGAGCTCACTTTGAATCTCTGGATATTTCATCATCAGCAGGATGGCCCACTGGAGCGTTGTGGCTATGGTCTCTGTTCCTGCCATGACCAGGTCGAGTAAGGATGCTATCAAGTTGTCATCATGGAAGAGGCTGTCTTTCTTGTTTTTCTCCTTGAAAAACACAAGCAGTAAGAAAGGTCTTAAAACCATCAGCCTTAGTATTCAGCAAGCTTGGGAAATATGGCACAGCCTGCAACACAGTTGTCTGTGATCTCGTGTTTGTCAAGTGGGTGGTAAAATAGACCTGATCTTGAATGCACAGCATTTGCCAAAGATGGGAGCACCAAAGATGGAAGGCTTTGAGTGGAGTTTTAGATCAGCATCCATCTCCACCCAGAAGCAGGCTGAAGCCCAGGGCCAGATGCTGTTCACGGACTCAGCCTCACAGGTTTGGAAAGAGTCCAGTCTCCTCCCTGTACAGAAGGAGATTCAGCTAATCCTAGCTCCGAGGGACTCCTCCTGCCCAAGGGCAGGTTTGAATCCCCAACAATGTTCAAAATGACCTTACAGACCATTTCATGTGAATTCATGGATTTTCTGCTAGGAACAAGGAGCTGATACCACGTTATTAGCACTGCTATTTCAGGAGCGGACTGACACAGTGGCTTTCAAATCCTAATTTTGATAGAAAAATCCCTGCAGTGGATTACACCAACTGTAAGAGACTGGCATCTGATCCAGCACCACTACAATAACAGCATGGATTTCAGTAGGTTTACGTGACCTGACTGAAATCAAGACTCAGCAACTGGTTTAGGTAGAAAATTCAAAGGAGACACTGCAAAAAGTCAACAGAGCTAAGCATCAAATACCTCTTGTTGCTTGAATATCAGTGCGTCAGTGTAGCTCCTCACGCTGTTCTCGTTGATATCCTCCCTGCTTGCCTTCATGTATTGCCTTAAAATGACACGCACATCTTCTATTTTTCCAAGCATAATCTTGTGGGTTTTGAAAAGAAATCCAAGGAATGGGTAGAAATTGAAATACTAATAAGGAATTAAAAAAGAGAAGCATTAAATCTGCAGAAGGATCAACAAGCTGAAATACCTTCTTCCTAAGACATGACGTATCAGGTGAGTTTTATATTGTAGTGTTAATGTCTCAGCATCCCAGGGACTTCCTGGGCAGATTTCCATGAGGGAGGGCTTTGCGACCTTTGGGCCTTTATTTAGCGCTACCTAATTTTAAACATTTGTGCTGCTCTGTGGAAACAAATCCAGTAACAGCCTGGTCAGCCTCTCAACAGAGCTGGGGGACTCCAGCGTGCCAGGTCACTGGTCAGTTTAGAGCAGTACCTGACTGGTTAGTTTTTTCCAACATCAGTCTTGAAGGACTGGGTATGGTAGTCTGAAGATCAGCAGTTTTGCTGGTGCTCTCCAAGGAAGCATTTTTAATGCAGTCTGTGAAATCTCCCTGACTTGGACATCAACACTGAATCTGCCTTCTTAGAAAATGAAACAAGGGGAAAGAAAGCCTGGGTGCTGCAGTTATGTCGAAGAAGCCATAAAATATATGTGGAGCTGAAATAATCATGGTTCAGTTAGCACTTTAGCTCCACACAGATGTGCAGGATGGTTCAAAAGGAGAGTAATAAAGGGGAATCTGACTGCATGCTTGTGGTGACCAAGGTGGTGTGTGGAGAACTGTCACATTTTAGGTGTAATGGCTGGCTCTGAACATTTGAAAACTCCTGAACTAAATCCTATGGTTTGTGCGGCTCACGCCTGTCATGTGCCAGTGTAAAAAGAATGTTAATCTGTGGGACAGGTTACTTACGTTCAAATATGGAGATCCCAGAAGAATCATAACTTCATCAATGAGTCTTAAGAGAGTGACAAATGTTGGGTCCTTATAGTCAAACCTGTCCCCAAACAGCATGATGAAGGTGATGTTGATTGGAGCACAGTTGAAGGATGTCAGGCTAAAAGGTTCCCCTGAAAGGGGGGGGAGGATGGAATCATTAGTGAGATGTTGCAGCAGCAGTGATGCATATGAGGCTGTACAGCACCATGATGGTCTCCAGCTCACCTTTGAAGGATTTGATCATCTCAATAAGGAAGTGAAGCTCCTCAAAAATTCTCCCCTCTATAATTTTTTTCCCCATGCCAAGGTTGCGCATGCTGGATACGGTGAATCTCCGAGTTGTTCTCCACAGCTCCCCAATAGAGAAGAACAAACCTGGGGAAGCCACGAGACATCACCACTGGGCTCATGCACGGAGGAACCCCACCGCACAAAACAAAACAAGGGACTGGAAAAGGAGGGATCTCCACAAGTGTTTCTGCTGCCCAGTTTCCCACAGATTTGGGAACTACAGGTCTCCCATTTCTGCGTGGCCCATCCCTGTGTCCTCTCAGCTCCATTCTCCCAGTCTCACTGAGCCCGTAGTTTGGGAAGAAACAAGCTCCCACCCAACCCAGTTTGCCCCAGCCCTCTCCTGCGTACAGACCAGTACGGACTGGCTGTAGAGCTGGGGAGAGATGTTGGTCTAAATCAATCACGGAACCTTTCTGACCCTGTTTGGTTGCAAGTCTAAGGCCTCAAGCAACAACCTGGTATCTTTGAAGCTTCTCCATTTGTCCTATTCCAGTCATAAAGATATTTTATCTATGTGGGATGGGACAATTCGGTCTCCTCAACCCTGGCCTGGAACTGTTTTATTGAGATTCCCAGCCACACTGTATTTTCAGCAGTGCCAAAAATACTATCATTTTGTGGCGGTTACTGAGCTCATGCCTTGAGGATCACTAACACCACCAAGCAGGGATGGGTATTTCACCCCGTCAGAGTGAAAGTGAAAGAAAAAATTGTGTCAATAAACCGAAGACTAACTCAGATTGTGTCAGTTGAAAAGCTGGATTCCAGCACTTCACGTCTTCATCTTGGCTGCAAGATTTTAAATGTGTTTGCTTTTTTCTAAAAGCTATTTTAAAGCAGTGCCATTTTAATTTGGAAAGCAAAAATTCTTGCTCTGAAAATGCCAAAGCAAAATTCTAAACTTCATTTTTAATTTTTCTTTAATTCGTGCAATTTCATCTGGCTCATTCCTTTCCTGCAAACAGCTTCAGAGTCCACAAACTGGCATTTTCTGAAGAAAAAAAAGTTTCATGGGCAAATTTGTAACGACTGTTACTTAAGAGCCCCTATGAATTTACAGCTCCGGGTCACCTCTAAGTGGCTCAGACTTGGGCTGAGAAGGTAAGTGTGAAAGGACTTATAGTGCGATACTGACAGTCTCCCACGGGGATATTTTACATGTAAATTAGCTCTGAAAAGTGCTTTTCTCCCCATTGATTCCTTTTCCTTATGTAGCGATAAATTCATCTATTGATACTATGGCTGGGTAATTTAATTTCTAATTGTGATCCCAACTTCAGCCTGTGACCAGCATACAAAGCTGCCTTCCGGATGCTCGAAGCTGAAGACTCAGCTGAAGCAAAGGATAGAAAAACAAGGCAAAACCCCCTGTTCCTCCCACCAGCCAAGCCAATTAGCCCAAAGTCCTGTGAAACCACAGGGAAGGTTTGTAGATGTGGTGGTGGCAGGTAGCGAGCTGCTCTCATTGACATCTTACAGAAATAAACCCCAGAATTACCACAGTGCCTTTAAAAATCCCACTCCTCACCCTCCAACGTTTAGGATACGGATCGGCCGCAAGGGCACTAGCAGAAATGATGGGAAGCCAGGAGGTGTTGCAGGCAAGCAAGGAAAGCCAAATGTTTTCTGTCGGCTTGGCTTCAGAAGGGTCCAAGGGGGATGTTTAAAAGCCGGGCTGCGGGGATGCACGGTTAGGCTGGCACTAAGCGACGGTGTCATCCCTCCCGCCCGCCCCCGCTCATTGCTCTAGTACCGTTTCCGTTCTGAATTTGGTCAAATATTGGGATGGATGGTCTGTCTACAAACTCCTCTGTGTAGTTCACAAGCGCCTCCCGCACAACTTCGTACCCGGTCAGGACCACAACTTTCTGGAACCCAAAGTGGAGGGTGAAGATGGGGCCGTATTTTTCCGCAAGCTGAAAAAGAGGCGAGCTGTGATGGTCAGGAAGGGAGGGAGCGTGCACGGGGCAAGCGCCCGCTGCTTTCTTAAAGGACACGTTATATCCTGGTGTCCTGCTGGAAACGGCTGCGGAGCCGCTACCTGCAGAACAGCGTCTGTGAGCAGGAGCTCGTCACGATCAAACATGAGGCATTTTGTACGGATGCCTGGCTAGGTTTTTAGCCTTCTTGCCACGAAACAACCACCCCCCCACCCCCATCAGTGCATTATTAAATTATTTTCTGTTAAGGAGAAAGTAAACGAAAAACCAAACAAACCCACCTAGAGTTAAAGGCTGGACCTCAAATGGCAACACAAGTTGGTAAGCCGGAGAAGGATGAAAACAGAGAAGACATTTCAGTGCAAATAATGAAACAGGAAAGCTTTGGTATGATGCTCCTCTCATACCAAGCACTCCTGTATCCCTGCTGCTAGACCAAGGAGCTCTTTGCCCCACGCCAATGTTTAGTTTGCCCTGGATGAACAGAAATTACAAATCCATGTCCCTCTGCTCAGCCCTGGCTTTGGTACCTACAGCTCAGCCGGGCACAGTAGGGAAACCCACGGCAGGAGCAGGAGGCTGTCCCAACCACTGGCTGTCCCCATGCTTGTATACAAAGCGATGCTCGTTTTGCACTGAGAAGGCTCTGGACGTATCTTTGCCACAACATGGAGAGGCTTTTTCACACATCCCAGGACAAATTCTCCACAGCTCCCCACCTCCCTGCCTTGCCGGGTGGTTTACAAAGGCAACACAGTGCCTCAGGGGGCTGCAAATCCCTCCAGGAGCACGCGGTCCTGCTGGCGCATCCTACGTGTGCCCCCCGGGGCTGCTGTGCTCCGTGCAGATCCCCGCTCCTCTCTGCCAAGGAAAGGGGTCTGCAGCAAGCGAGGCAGGCTGTCGGAGGAACCCACGCTCCGTGAGGACCGTCGTGTGTGTGCCTGCTGCTGCATGCCTAGGTTTTACAAGGGTGAGACTGTCATGCCCGTCCCCAACCCCTGCCCTTTCCCTGTGTATCTCCTCGGTGCTGCACCGGGGACCGTGGGAGGCTGAATCCCCCTGCCTACCCTGGCCCCACTGCTGAGGCTGCATCCTGCTCCCTGGCAGCTTGGAAACAGCACTCGGGGAGAGTGTGGGATGGGCTGGAGCAAGGTGATGGGGAGCCACAGCCCAAATCTGCTGCCTAAGCAAACACACGGCGTATGCGCGCAGCCTCAGCCGCCACGGGTCCACCGGCAGCTTTTGCAGAGGAGAGGGGGCATCCCCCCATGCCCTGCAGACTCCCCCGTCACAGTGCCCACCCGCCAAACGCTGCTGCTTGCTGCTCAATGCAAGCACCATTTTTTTTCTCTCTGCGAGGCGAGATGGGGGGATAACCCCTCTGGAGTAACCCCGACGTAAAGGCAAACATAGGCAACACCGAATATAGCCTAGCAGGTGATGAAAGCACGCGGAGGTAATTCCAAACCGCCGGTCAGAGGCAACATCTGCCCAGCCCCGCTGGGTAAACTGACCCCAGCCCTGAAATTGCCCGTAACACCACCGGGTGCTGGGAGCCTCACCCCATGGCTGTGCTACCCACCACCCTGCTGCTCCCAGGAACCCGCCAGCGCTTGCTGAGCTCCAGCGTTACGGGAGCCGCATCGACACCTCGTCATGCACCGCCGCTGTCTGTTTGCTCACTCTCTCCCTGACCCCGGCGCAGGTCGATCCCCACGGGTGCTGTCTGCTAAGGCGAGAGGGAGCGCTCAGCAGCCTCACAGAAACACCCCGGGCTGCGCCAGCCCCGTCTTGCACCGAAGAGCAGTTTACCACCATACGCAGGGTAAGTTGTCTTAATTACAGGTTAATAGAAGAGCTTACAGGCTATTCATTCTGGTTCCTTAGCGCAAGTTTTCCATCCCTCTCTCGTACTGCCGACCGGGTTTTAACGCGTATCCAATTCATCGAGAGGGAAGCGGATTTTGCAGTGGGGCGTCTGGATCTGGCCCTCTCCGAAGCAGTTTTGGGGTCACTGCATCATGGAATTCCCCTTGCCAGTTCTCCAGGGAGGAGGAGAGGGAAGCAATTTAATTTCTGATTAGTTATGTCCTAATGCTTTAAAAGATTTCTGGGTGTCCGTGCTGTCAAATTAATATTTCAAATCCCACAAGCATTATCTACTTCATGTACATCACCACAATTACATGAAGAATTCCCATATTACCCAGAGGTCTTTTTTTAATGGTTGATCGCTCACAAATTACATTGCACCGACATAGACATTGGCTAGAAGAAGCCCAGAAAAAATATTATAAAGCAATTTTCACACTTTACAGTTTAGTTGGAATTAAAAAAAAAAAAGACAAAAAGTTCTCACTGATATATCCCAGGCAGCTTTAAAATCTATGAGGGTCTGGGTTGGGGAGGATTTTGTCCTACCTTCATTATTGATTTATCTTGCCTTCTAAGATCCACCAAGTGCAGGTTACCAATGATCGGAAGAGGAGTTGGACCAGGAGGAAATTTAAAAGCTGAATTTTTATAGCCAGTTGAAAAATAGAGTACAGCTAATAATACTGCTGCACACAGCAGACAAATGAATGTAGGATCAGAGAGAAATGAAATTAAAAAAGACATTTTTTTAAGTAATAATCTGGTTTTTGGGGGTTAGAAGCAGTAAAAATGCAGTGGCACTGTTCGGTTTCTGCCAGCTGGCTTTCTGTTTGCTCTCTGCGATTGCTACAAGCACTCGATTCTTATTAAGGTTTGTAGAGTACCTAAATAAATACTGCATACTCCACCCTCTTTAAACACCTCAGAGAATGTGGTCTAAGCAGTTTGCAAAGCCTGTCCAGAAGTAAAGAGAGTTTCAAATTACAACCCCATGCATGTGTGTGCAAGAACATATACATGGGAAAAGGTGCTTGGCATTCCTCTATAGCCTCCTCCTTCCCCGGAGACCTCAAGGTCCTGTATTAGCAGTGCTTTGACCCTCCAAACACTCCGCCAACACGGGGAAATGGAAAGGTTTCTTTGAACCCTGTTAGAAACCTCCAGGTTCAAATCTGGGGAGGGTTTGAGATCTCCGTGTTGCTAGAGAGAAAAATAGTATTGTTATGGGGGACTTTAGCTTTCTCGATGTCAAGTGGAGATCAAAGGTTGTTAATAATGGCAAAGCCCACGTATCCCTGGGGGCTGTAGCCCATAAACTTCTTCATAAAGTCGGCTCTGAACTGCCCAGAAGGGATGTGATTTCAGACTTCGTGTCTGGAGTAGAGGACATGTAATAGCTAGCCACGGAAAATTAGCTTGGATCAAGTGATCATGAGTGGATTCACGAGCAGAATGGAAAGACAAAATTAGATTTGAAAGTTCTGGGAGGACTCTTCATTTTGCAAGAGCATCTTCTCAGAGAGAGAGGGAAGAAGTTAATGAAATTAGTGAAGCCAGCTGACCTGGCAGCCTTCAGAAGGAGAACAAGACAGGAGAATGGGATTATTTTAAGTCAAAAATAGAAACACCTGCAGCTTGCATCTCTCATAAAGGTTTAAATCCCATACAGAAGGAAGTGAGATCTATGTGGTTGAATAGTGGTTTTCAGGAGGATGTGGGGAACAAACAGCCAATGGAATAAGATTGTTCAGGGAAGAAAGAGGTGTTTTACATGATCAGGAAGCACGAGGCTGAAGGTACGTTTATCTAAAGGTGAGATCACATCAAGGCCATTATTCAGCAAATAGGGGTCCTCAGCCTTGCGAATGCAGAGAAGGTAGGGAAGGGAGTGAACCTAATCTGAAGTGGGCCATGGTTAGCACGGTCCCAAAGCAAACGGCTGCTTGGTTGAACGCTGGAGCTGCCTGCGTGCTGCGGAGATGTTACAGCACAACAGCCGCCCAGAAGTGTGTTGCAACATTTCTGGGATGGTGGTTTTTTTTGAAAATTCGTTTCCAAGAAATGGGCTGGAGGCAACGGTTTCCCCCAGAGCATGCCTAGGATGACTCAACCCTGCCTGCTCAAGTGAGCAAAGAGGCAGAAGGGCTGTAAAGACAGGCAAGAAGGATGAAGGCTGGCACAGGGTGCAGAACGTGGGCATTGCGATGAGAACTTGCAACGGCACGTGCTCTGCACCCCGTTCGAAATGTGTGTTCCTGCAGGGTTGGTCTGACCGGCAGCACCCTGCAGTGCCAAGGTTAGGTGTTGCTGCTGACTCCTGGTATTTCATCCTTGTTCTGGGAGCTGCTGAAGGCACAAAAGGCCTTTCAGAAAGAGACTTACANGGATTGGTTTTTTTCAAGCCAGGCTCTGAGTGCAATGCATTAAAATGACAAAGGTAAGTCAAGCTCTTGCGATGACAAGAAATTCCTGTCTCAATAATGTGTCTGGTACGTGTTTTGCTTTGGAGCCACGCTGCTACGTGCTCCCCTGCCTGAGCACACAGAGCTGAGCACAAACCACCTGCCAGGCGCTGACACCGCTCCGGGTGCATTCCTGGGGCAGCCAGGCCCCGCGGGGTGCTCCCAGCCGGGCTCCCATCCTCGGTCCCTCACGGCAACCCCCTGCTACAGCCTGTGAGCCAGGACACGGAGCGTGGGCATCATGCACCGACCCCTAAGCGCAGCCACCGTGCTGCCCGTTAGCCAGCCTGGGCAGAGCCGGCCAGTAAAGCACCAGCCCGGCATCCTTTAGAGGAACTCACGTCCCCCAGGAGCTCTGCGCCTTCCCTGCCAGTCCCATTCTTGACCAGCAGCACATCCAGGACTGCAGCCTCACATAACTCCTGCTGGCTTTTACTGTGGTGAGTTCCTTTGAGTAAGGGCAGGAGTCACTGTAAGAGGGCACATCAGAGCGCGGTCCAGAGCCGCGTCCTGTCTCAGGCAGCAGCTGCGTTTGTGGAGTTAGAAATTCAATTATTTCCTTTGAGCTATTTGTGGCTATTGCTCATCTTTGCATTGCTAAACACGTCCTGGTGCACGTTGCCCCGGGATCCCTGCGCTCACCTCTCTAGTGTGGGTGTATTAAAGGTGGTGCAGCCCAACTTTATCAGTTTGACCCAAAACCAACTTCATCCTGCAACACCAGGTAGATCAACAGCAACAGAGTGAAATATTTATTTGTAAGTAGGAGATAAGGTCAGGCATGCAGTAGTTAGACTGCAAATAGAGCAACAGCAAAGAAAAAAACAACCCAAAACCCGCAAGCAAGTGTAGCAGCGAAGGCTTTCTCGTTACATCGCTCGTCAAGCAGACTCTTGAGATGTCACCAGCTGGAGCTGGCCCCGTGGTACAATGCACGTACAAGTGCAATACGTGTACAAATACAAGGTACAGTACAACTATTAGAGTGCTGCCTTTAGTTGTGTGAACTAAAGCTAGTGTGAAGAGCAGCTCCTGACTAAAGATCGCCCTACTTTGTTATCCCTTCATGTTCTCTTCCTCCATTCTTTCCTTCCATTTGCAGCACAGGTCAGCTTTAGATGACAGTAGCTTTGGGTTTGTGTTACAGAATTACCATAACCACCTTCCCAGCTTCTGTAACTTTCTGTTTTCTTTTCCTTCTTTTCATTCTAACCTGCCTTTCCTGCCTCCAAGCCAACACAAAAGCATCTTCAGTGACTCACTGCTCCCCAAGCCACCGGTGGTTCCCTGCCTGTTTCACAGCACATGAAGCTCCTCTCTTGTACCTGGACCACCATTCAGAGTTCGCACAATATCAGTGGGTGTAGCCTTGCAGGTACAGCTAGTTGTTCCTACTCCTAATGGTGGCTGCATGAAATAAATCATCAGTTGTAGTAATCAAACAGCTGCTCTAGGACAGCCACGGCCTCTGGGGTGCCACCAGCTTTCTACCAAGACCACCATACGACAAGTTAATGGTAGAGGTGAGCGCCTTGGTAACAAAGTCTAACCTGCTTCTCCTTCCAGGCTCTACTACTAGTTGTACATCTATTTTTACAGTGACTATGTTCAAAATCCTATTATCCTTGATAGTGATGCAGGATCTCTCCTGGCAGAGCGTGAGCATTATCAGCTCTGAATTTGTAACTTCGGTTCCTGCGTAAGTGGCAGAACAAGTTTTTGCAAGCACCAAATTTTCCCTTGCAGTTCTTACCGCGATGGCCCTGCTCCTGCTGCATACTGAGCACGTATAACTTCCATGGAAGCCCGTGGCAGTGGAATTTGCACAGCAGTGCAGGCTGGTGTGTTACTCTGCCTGGAGACCCTGCTGCCTATCCCTGACACCAGGAATGCCTGGGGAGGAAGACAGCTTGAAATGCCAGGGGCTATATATCTGCTGTAGGGCTGCAGACAGACAGCAACATCTTCTAGAGTTGAAGCCCCATTTTCAGTCAAATGGAAAATATTGTCACTATTCATCCCAACACATCTGATACATGGGACTGAAGTTTGAATTAGGAGCCTGTGGATGATGGTTCACCCTGCAGCCAGTGGAGAGAGTTAGTAATTTAGACCTTACGGCAATTGAACCATCCACTGAAGGATCCTCTCTCTCTCTCTGTGGAGGGTGGAGAGGATCTAGAGAGTAACTATGGCTCCTAAGGTGCAAGCAGAGAAGAGGACTGAGCCTGTCTCAGCTCTCCGATGGGAGCGTGGCAGTCCTGCTGCCCAGCCCCAGGCTGCATCGCCCTCATGCTGCCTGGGCTTGTGCCCAGCTTTAGTCACGCTGATTCAGAAATTTTTCATTTTCTGTGGCTGGTCATTTTCTGCCAGTTTAGGGATCTAAGATGGCCCAGTAAGGGATCAGACAAGTGCCAGAGCCAGCATGAAGCCAGGAGAGGTGAGGGAGTGGTAGAAATGCCTTTCTTAGCAGAAGCGGAAAGCTGCTAGATTGGCCCCATCATAAATAGGCTCTTCAGCATAAAGCACCCAGTGTGAGTTGGAACGAACCCACTTCCCAAACCACTTAGATGTTTTCTGATAACTGTCCCGTGCCTGGCTCTTGGCATCAGCCCACGTTACACCCTCGTGTCTGGGACTCTATAATAAAGATAAGGCAGGTTGTATCGCACAATGGACGCTCAGTCTGAAGCTCAGCTGAACAACCATCCTTGGGAGATTTCTAGATCCATTAACTGACTGTTGTCTCCAACTAGGCCATCACTAATGAGCTCTGCTATAGAGCTTGGACTTTGGGTTGAGAAATTCCCCATGGAGGCTCTCAGGGGAGAGCCTCTGATGGGTTACATCTATAGAGGAGGCTTGAAACCACTTCATTCTTTCAAACAGCTCTGAAAACTGCATCTCTGATGTGCTGTTCCGGGAATGAATCACACTGTTTCTGAGAGCAGTACTCAGGGGTGTCTGAGGGGTTTGCATCATACAGACACCGCAAGAGCTGTTGGAAAGAATGGCAGGAATGAGAGAAAAATAGCAGTTCCTGGTGTCTTCCTTCCCCTAAAGCTCAGGTACAGATTTTTCCCCCTGTCACTAGACTTGCTTTCAAGCTTGAAGTGTTCACCACACTAACTCCGTGTCGTTTGATCATTCATAGGGCACAGCACAAACCAGATGAGGCATGGGGTTCAAGGTAAAGCCGACATCAGCAGTGAGATCTAGGTCTGACTTATCCACTCCTGGAGGGGGTTGGAAAACAAATTTGCGGAGCAAGCCTGCGAAGAAGAGGAACAGCTCCATTTTGGCCAGTCCTTCTCCAACGCAAGCCCTTCGTCCTGAAAACAACCAGGAGAGAAGTAAATGATCAGCAGCGTAAGTGTTAGTGTTGATGTCTGAGACCTTCTAAACCGGACGTACAGTGGTAAAGAGCAAGCTGCCGAGGTACGAATTTTTTCCTTCCTTCTCTCTGTATATTAGAGGTGCTACTGATGTGTTCTCAAACACACAGAAGCCTGTAGGAATGTGAGCCCATTCAGTGACTATGGGTAAATCAGTGTCTCCTCCAAGGAAGAAGTGGTTACCTGCAGCCATGGTGGATTGGAAAAGTGACCAGAAATCCAGAAATCACTTATCCTATGTTCTATGTCACCGACTTTCACACTTTCCTGGAATCAGGGGGAACTGTGCCACTAGCCTAGCCCCAGAAGGTGCACACATTTCCCCTCTCACCTATGGAGAATGGAATAAACGCCTCTCTCCTAATGAAGTTCCCATCGGCATCCAGGAAGTGGGAAGGGTTGAACTGATCCGGGGTTTTCCAGTGTAGCTTGTCATTCAGAGCGGAGGTCAGCAGTGGAATAATCTCTGTACCCTGAAAGGGATCAGAGAAACTCACAGTAGCTGTTTGGAGCAGATCGCTTTCCTAGTTGAGCTGGGCTGCTTGCTTTGTTCTAATGTGGAGAGGCAAATAAGGCTGAGCCATGGCAAACAGAACCGGGGGATGCTTCCCTGCCCCACTGCGGCTCTGCCTGGTATCAGTAGCTGCTGCCCTCTTTTTGGACCACAAACCTTCCTTTCTTACCAAATCAGATCTTTTAAGAAAGATGCTGAAGTAGACATACCACATTTAATGTAAGAGATTCAAACCAGTGTGATTTAATTAAAGTCCCTGATTATTCTGGATTCAAACAGCTGTAACAGACCGAAGTCTGGTGCATGTTTGTAACAGCTATCCTGGAGCCAAGACAAAGGATCACATCATGGACTAAACCATGCATCATGGCATCTCCAGATTTTTATCGTTTTCTTCTTGTCTGCTTTAAACAAAACTGTAAGGAATCTGTGCAGTGTAAGCTACTAGCCTCAAAGCTCACCTTAGGAATCACATAGCCTTGGAAATTCACATCGGTAGGAGTTGAGCGTGATACACCCATTGGGACAATGTTGGCAAACCTTTGTATTTCATGTATCACTGCGTCTGTATAAGGCATTTTTTTCCGGTCCTCCAACTTAGGCAGCTCTCCTGGTTCAATGACATGGTTCATTTCTTCCTGAATCTTTCCTTGGAAGGAGGAAAGGATTAAGAAGCTGATATCACTCTTATCTTGCAAATCAAATAGCTTCCAGTTTGATCACAATGAAGAAAAGGGAAAACTTTGAGGGGTTTTTGGGAAGAGCAGAAGTGGGTAAGACAGGGCATGGCGTGACTCTTTCAGGTTTGTAGTTGAGCCAAGAGAGTTGAATGGAGTCACTACAGTACACCCCATGCCTGATTCTGATCACACACTTTGTTACCCCATAGCCTTTAACAGAAATGAGATCAGAATCAGCTCCTGAGGAGACCTGTAGTGACGTATGCCCATAGCCTGCAGGAGAATAACGATGAGGGAGCTTTACTGCAACTGTAGACTGGCCCTTTGCCTCTCCCACTTGGCTGGGCTGGTTTATTGCAATCCAGCTGAATAAAATTCCTTTGTAAAGTCAACGGTTGTTATCTCTCTCACAGTACTCGGAATAATTACTCTAGACAACACTGAATGAGTTCCACTCCCTTCCACAACCTCAGCCTTAAGCATGCAACGGTATAGTGTACAAGGGGACTTCTCAGCCTTACTCTGAATTTCTGGGTATTTCATCATCAGAAGAAGACCCCAGCGCACAGTCGTAGAAGTAGTCTCAGTCCCAGCGGCAAAGAGGTCCAGAGTGGAAAACAAAAGGTTTCCATTGTTGAACATAGTGCGGGGTTTCTTTGACTCCTTCAAAACATACAGGTAATAGCTGTAAGTTCTTCAGCAAGTGATGCCAGTATGTGACTCTTTTGCCACTTTTATCTGCATTTTAGCTTTTTGTGACTTCATATGCTCTGGGAAACTAGTGTTTAATGTTTCAGTGTTAGGGCCTGTGCCGTATGGAATTTGTCTGGTCCCTAGCGTATGTGCAGTCCCCAGGTCCAGACATTAAGTTAGTTGGAATTTAGTTACTGCTGTACCACTCTACACTGTACCACTCTTGCAGGAAGGTTTGAGATGATCTCCTCCTTACATGTGCTGAGTGGTAACTTATTTCACCCACATGGGACATCTTGACAACTAGATCCCTTCAACCAGCAGTTTCAGTGGAGCTATGGAGTCAGCACAGCACAGCTTTGATATATTCTGCTCGCTGTGCTGCTTCTGTTCCCACTCACTCCCAGCCCCTGACAAATGATCAGTCCTAATAATAAGCCAGAGCTAAGAGAACAGAAATACTCTGAGACTTAGCTTTACAGTACCTGTTGTTGCTTCATCAGAAAGGCATCAACAAAGCCTGTTAAGTCATTCTCGTTAAACTCTTCTTTGTGTTCCTGGAAGAGCTTCTGGAGAAAAGCGTTCAGTTCGCTGACATTTTGTAGGACAGTCCTGGAAGCTCCAGAGAGAAATCCGAGGGATGGGTAGAAGTTATATAACTGTAGAGCAAGAGAAGTCTTACTGTTAACTGGCATTTTGAACCCATACTGCTATCTCAAATCACACTGCTGGTGTGACATGTCCCGTGACCTGACATTTCAGGCCATAATTCCCCCACATTAGTTTGCACAGTCCAAGCAGCTATGAATTGCTGCAGAAATAGCATATTCGCTCTGTTCTACCTCTGCGTGAGGCCTTGCTAGGACTTTTGGGAGACCCATCAGCTTAATCTTCCTTCACGGCTTCTGTATGTGTAGGTGGTGGGACAGAGGGTCTCATATCTGAAAGATGGGAACATGAGCATTAGCATGCAACGGTATAGTGCCCTCAGGTGTGAAACATCCTACGGCAGAAGAAGGGACTTGAGCCATCCACCTCCACAGACAGACAATATTTCTGTGTCAGCATGGTGCTTTCCAAGCCCGTTAGCTTTGGTGCAGCACTGACTCCCCCAACTACGCTGTTCCTGGGAGCTGGACTGAGCACAGCACTGCACTATGTCATAGGGACGTACATGCTGTCAGGAGAAAGGGGGAGTCTCACCCCCATCATCCCATGAGGGGTGTGCACATCTTCAAGGACACCACTAGCTGCCCTGACCGATAATTAAACGAACACTCATCGTTATCTAGGAGAATGTCTGTAGGCAGTGAGAAACTCTGCCCTGTGGTGCTTTTTGGGCTCAGCCAGTCCGGAGTTACAGCCAGCCGCAGACCTCGGTGCGGCTCAGAAAGACGACTCCACTGGCATTCAAAGCCGAAGCTTTGTGTCAGGAAGGAATGGGCTTATATCAGCTGTTAGTGTGCTAAGATTCAGTTTCAGTACCCAAAACAAGAGAAGTTTGCCAACTTTGGCTCTAGGAGAGGCAGAACTAAGACTGTTACTGAAGGTGTAATACAAGGAGGCAGATCTGAGGTGGCATTTCTGGGCCCATTTCTGATATGAGAGACGTATTGTGCTTCTACTCTTCAAAGAGGGTAATATGGTTCCTTTTGTAAAGACTTTGGTTTTTTTCCTTTCACTAATAAGCTTCACAGACTAAGCCCAGGGGCCTGGGAATCTGTGCGTTGCGGATACAGGACTGCGGATGTGTTCAGTACAGGCTGGCTGGCTGATAGTGTTCTTGTTCTCGCCTTGAGAAGCAAGATGTGGGAGGCTAGGAGGACAAACATGGGCAACTGGATATCCTTAAAAAAGCTAAAAGCCAAACCATAAAATCAAGCTCTTACCAGCACCATAGGGGAACCCAGAAGCTTAGTATTTTCATTTAACAGCTTCAGCAAAGTTAGAAATACAGGATCATCGTATTCAAACCTCTCTCCAAACAATATAGAGCAGATGACGTTGGATACAGCGTTGTTGAGTATCATCTTCGTATCAAATGGCTTCCCTGTATTTCAAGCAAAGAAAACAAATGGTGATGTGAATTATGCCCGTTTCAGTCTGGTCTCCTATGGAAAAGGAGTCCTGAGCTCCCAAAGAAAAAACTCATTCACCACCCAGAATGCACAGCAGGGAAGTGGGTATCAATACTTTAAGGTCTCAGTTTAATAACCTACTTCAGCATATGCTGAACTTTAACCACGAGATACCGTTTGCTCTAAGTTAAACTTTGATTAATCTTTATTGTTCTCCTAGACACGTTTTCTGTCTCTGGGTGAAACTCTTGACACTCACCATGATAGGATCCAAAATATTTAATGAGGGAATTGACTTCCTCCAGGATTCGGATCTCAATGGTCTTCTTTCCCATTCCAAAATCTCGCAGTGTGGACAAGGTGAATCTTCTCATAGTTTTCCATAGCTCTCCGTGGCTGAATGCTATGCCTAAAACGAAGGTGTAACATCCTTGCACTACCCATGGTTAGACACTCGTAAGGCCTTCTTACGTAAGAAAGGCCTGCTTAGTGGTATGAAAGCTGCTCCATACCCCTTTACACAGACAAATAGCAGTCGGTAAGAGGATGATACTCTCTGCTGTAAGAATTTAAGGAACACAGACGAACTAGAAAAACCAACCAACCAAAAGGTCCCTTACCATTTCCTTGTGTCATTTTCCTAAAAATGGGTATTTCTGCTCTCTCTCCAAATTCTTCAGCATGATTTAAGAGGGCATCCTTGATGGTTTCGTATCCAGCCAGTACCACAGCTTTCCTGGGCCCAAAATGCACAGTGAAGACATTGCCATATACCTTGGAGAGCTGTCAAGGTGAATGAATATGTTCATTGAGAACCAGATCTGGACCCAAATGCTAGCACTAGCCACCCTAGGTGGTTTCTAGCCCGAAAGGACCCTCCCAGCCCTGCCTGAAGTCTCCAGGTGCTGCTGTAATGCAGCTAACGAGCAACAGCTATCAACTACCAGCATCTCTGCTTGCACCCTGTTTGCACAACAAGGTGTCTGCTATCGCCGCTCCTATCAGAGCAGAAGTCAATAAAATGCCATTGCATTCCTGTGGTGTTCTGCAGGAACAGGCCAGCATAGCGATACTACCGTTCGGAGCACGGTTAGAAAGGCCGGAGCGGGCAGGCCTGTTTATTTTAACGCTGTTGACCTGAGGCAAGCAGGCGTGCACACATCTTTGAGGCTAAAGCCACAAACACTACAAAAACAAAGCCAGACAATAACTCTTTCTTTCAGGACAGCACTTGTCTGTAATTATGGCAAGGTAGGCAGCGTTGCAGTCATCGCAAAATTATTTGCTGGCCACCAGAAACTTGAATCCGACTAGGAAGCATATTCTTGTAGACAGTGTCACAGGAGCTCTAGGCTTTTATAGCAAATTAAATATGAATCATCAGTTACGCAGAAGGGTGGCTTTGACAATCTAATCATTCACTCGGTATTTAGACTTCGTTTAAACACACTGCAAGCCATCCGCTCCAAATGTCTCCTTGTTTCCGACGTGCCTGGGTTACCATTTACTATGCATTAGATACATACCGAAAATTGAATTTGAGATTGGAAGCAGCTCCTGTTATTACACCAGACAAATTGAATTTGTTTTCATCAAACGGTGGTTTGACGGCTTGGGAGATAATATTAACACCAGTTCCCTCCTCCCCGGCAGCTCACAGGGTCTGCAGCAGAGCCAGGGGCAGGGAACCACAGCCGCCTCCCAGCCCTCCTCTGGTCATTTCTTTGCATTAGTACTTCTTGGCATCAACCCTGGGTTTTGTCAGCAACACAAGAGTTGGATGTGGCAGGTCTGAAAGCCTGAAGAACAGCTGCTGGCAGATTATAGGAAATGAGTCTGGTGCTTCCATGTGACATTTGTATCACAGAATAGAATAGAAAGAATAGAATAGAATCATTAAGGTTGGAAGTGACCTCAAGGATCATCTAGTCCAACCATCCCCCCACCACCTATTACCCACTAAACCACGTCCCTAAGTACCACATCTAACCTTTCCTTAAACACCCTCAGGGATGGTGACTCCACCACCTCCCTGGGCAACCCGTTCCAATGCCCGACCACCCTTTCAGAGAAGAATTTTCTCCTCATCTCCAACCTGAACCTCCCCTGGCGCAACTTGCAGCCGTTCCCCCTTGTCCTGTCACTAGTTATCTGCGAGAAGAGGCCAACCCCCAGCTCACCACAACTCCCTTTCAGGTAGTTGTAGAGGGGTACTGCCAAAAAGTTGCTCTTCCATACCAGCCCCCTAAACATACCTGCGGTCAGATGGGAGCTCGGGTCCAGAAGCCCATCAAATCTGGGGCTCTGCACAACCCTCTGCACCACACACCAAGGCAGGTGAATGCTGCGTGGCTGCCACAGGAACTCTGTACTTCTGCAGCTCAGGGTGCCCTTTCTCTATGACCCACTGGAGAATTTTGGTGCCTGCCCTGCCCTCTCCGGTGGGCTGAAGGAGTTCACTGGGGACTGGGTGTCCCCTGCCGTAGTGTCCGGTAAGCACACACACAGGGAATGTGACAGGTCACTCACGGCACCTCTGCTGTCTCTACAGCAACCAGAAGAAACCTGAATTCACATCGAATTGTCCCCACCTCCCTACGGGAGCACAGCAGACACTTGCTGAAAGAAACATTGCATCTGGCTTTAAAATATTAAAGTTTTTTTTTTTCTTTTAGAAATAGAAGCATCCACGGAGCGGCATAAGAAAAAGCACTTTTTTTACCTAGGTATGTAAACGCCATGCATCAAGTCTTAAATAACCCTGGCCAGTATGTGTGCAGGGGAAGGGTTGGGGACCCAGAGCTGAGCTTTGCATCGCAGCGGTATAATTAGCTTCGGACATAAATGTGCATATGCCCCCATTTCCTCTGCTGTGGGGATGATGACACCCTGCCTTCCTCCCGCTCTTCCTTCCTACCTGTCTCCAGTGAGACATCTCCTGATGGCAAATGGTCCTGATCTGCCAGCAGACCCGCTCAGCTCGAGTCGCCTACCTGCAGCCTCTGAGGGACTCGAAATACCAACAATATGGAGCTAATTGCAAGGGGTGGAGGGCTACGTGTGCGTAAGTGTAAAGGAAGGAATGTATTGTATTTATATACATAAAAATGTGTGCGCGTGTGTGTGCCTCTGACGGTAAAGTGACTCTGCCAGCCTGCCTGTACACCAAATATCTCACTTCTGCCCTCTGCACCATGCAAACACAGTCCCAGCGCCCTGTCTCTAGTTGCATTTCCACGTGTTCCTCCTGTCTGCTCGCTCAGCCCCTACCTCTGTCAGCGACTGGAACGGCTTTTTCAGGTCCACCACATTCAAGTTTCCGATCAGAGGAAGAGGTCGTGGCCCGGGAGGCAAACTGCAAACCGACTTCTTCAAGCTGGTAAGAAAGTAGAGGAGAGCGACCAGCCCTGCTGCCAAATAGAGCAGCGAGCTAGAGCCCACGTATTGCAGCAAACTCTGTATGGCCATGTCTAGATCGAAGTGTGGGTACGAGCATCTTGGGGTCCCTTTATAGCCCTTCTGTCACTGCCTGAACACACCTTCTGGGGAAGTGGCTTCATGCAGAGAAAAGAACTCTGAGGTCTTGTTTACTTCCATTTAAACCAGATGTACTTTTTTTCCCTGCTAAATAAAGCACTTTATTTTATTCCGAAACATGGATTATCTTAATCTGGAGCTCCTATTTCATCTCCAACACTGAGGAGGGTGTTTGTTTTCCAGTGAAAAATCTGTGTTATGCGCATGTTGTGGTCTACGTGATTTCAGGAGCAGGATTAAGGGACAGGACCCGTGCTGGATTGCTGTCACGGTGCCAAGTCACAGGACTCAGCTGGACCACTGGTGATGCAATGGAGGAAGCGGGATGCAGGAGGGAAAGCTCACAAAAATGGGCGGCCTAAGGTGCAGCTGGTAAGGAAGTCCTATGGGAAGGCAAGGCTGACCAAGGAGGAGGTGGAACGGTGGTGGTGTGAAGATGTTCTAATTCAGGATTGCAGGTGGTAGTAGGTCCACTTACAGGTGACAGCTCTGATTCTCTTTGCTTTCCTGCCACCTCAGTAAAATCACCCTCTTGAGCAACACGGCGTTTTCATTGCTGACACTGTTACTCATCTTCGTCCCAAAAATCCTCTACCGACAAATCCAAAATGTCACGCACCATGCCAGGGCAGGGACCTGCAAGAGCCTGAGTGACCGGGCAACAGCTCCCCAAGAGCCACCCACACCCGTTGCATCCTTGGGGAATGACAACACAGCAGCAGTGATCATGAAGAGGAGACCACAGTTTTAAATGGTGGCTCTGGGGGAAGGAGCCAATTTGAAGCTCTATCAGATATTCTCAAGTGGGGATGTTTTGCTCCCCAGTTGCAGATTTTGTCAGATTACTGGGCTGTGTTGCTGTTCAACCCTTTAGAAACCTTTAGTTTTAATAACACTTTTGCTAAAATCCTCCAGGGCCCCTGGGTGCAGGCTCCACTGATGGAAAAATGATGATTATTTATTAATAATAATAAAAGTACATTAGCTGAAGGCAACGGGAATCAATAAACTCTAACTAGATTGACATGAAAAAGGTGCCTGCATGTCTGCCTGTTCTCCAAGGCAGGAGAGTGGAGTTTTTCACCCTGTGCAGCAGAGGACTCGGCAGGGCGGGCAAAGAAAGGAGGGTGATGGATGGTCATGTCCATCTCAAGATTTGCTGCACAGCTATAGAATCATAGAATCATGGACTTCTTGATCTGCGCCCTCTTCTCTCACACATTTCCAAGAATATCCTGTTCTGCCAGACTCTTCTCTGAACAAATGGTGGGACACTGGGACTCTTGGGAGTTTATATGGTATGGTAAGAGTGAGGAAAAAACCCTACATGGGCTCAGTTGGGTACCGATGGAGGGAATTTAGTGTTTCTGTTTGCATACAGCCACCACTGAAGGGTTAAGAGTAGAGCTGGCTACTGCCATGGTCAGCAAAAGTGCCTTCTCAAGGGCTTCCAGACCGCTCAAAGCTTCAGGCTGTATCTGGTGATAATACAGGGTGAAAGCCTTTCTCAAGCAGTGAGCCCACGGACTCGCAACCTGCTGGACAGATACATGCGCCGTGGGAAACGACGGATGAGTTCTCCAGCGGGAGGGAATCCTTGCAGGTTTAAAACACAACTAACGTGATGTCCTTGCCTCCATTTCTTCCTGTCACACCCTGGCTTCCAGCATGCAGTCCTGAACGCAGCCTACGACAGTTGTTGGCTTGCAGGTGAGGCATCCCACACAGGGCCGGGGAGAAAACGTTGCTCCCTGCTCACGTGTCTTTGTCTTTCCACCAGCCCAAGCCAGAGCTGATACCATCTTCGGGTAAGCAGACTTTGCAGGCATAGCTCAGGGACGTAATCAGCTCCTCCTAGAAAACGAGCCTGGACATTAAACAGCCGCAGAGTCGTCTAACTTCTGTGTGCTCATCCGGAGAAGGACATATAATCTTCTAATGGGACAAAGGTTAATAATGTTACAGTAACAGTAGGATAATGCAGAGAAAGAGCTGTTATAAGGCCATAATTCAGTCAATGAGTTCTGATAACATAATAAACCATGAGAGTGAGCACCAAGTGCCTGTGTGCTTTGCAAGGCCCTGCAACTGATTTACAACCTCAAGAGATGCCTATCAGCCCGTGCATTGTTATCAGGGACATATAAAGCATGAGCACACCCTATTAAACATTAACATTTTTAAAGACTCAGATGTGTTAAAACTCAGGCTGCTCCTTGCTAATGGATTTTGCTCACCTTGACAAATGCCAGTGCAAAAAAAAATCAAAAGCTTTCCGACTGACCTCTTTCCATCTTTCACAGTTATTGCATCGTTTTACTGGATTACACCCACTGCTTCCCCTCCTGCAAATCGGTATTTCTATAGGATCACTGCAGGGTAGTGATCAGTATCTCAAGCGTTGGCTGTGGTCATTTTGATACAAACATCTTGTACTGAATTTTCTTTCACTGATTTTTCAAATCAGTGCGTGTTGCACATCTGCTGTGGGAAGAAAGACTCCCGAAAAACACTTTTAAAAAAATCACTATTTTACTGCAAATTTTCAATGAAAGATTCTTGGGTTTTTTCCATACTCTGAGCTGAAGGATTGGGTATGGTAGGTCTGGTCGCTGGAAGAAGAAAAAAGTATCTGTGCATGGGATTAGTGCATTGTTTCTGTGCAGAGCCCAAGGTGACAGTATTTCCCACTCCTGTAAAGCATTTACCCCTTTTAGCAACTAACTGCTCTCAGGAACTTGGTTCCTTTTAAAAGTCATCTTCTTGGACCGAATAGATGTCATTCCTTCCTGAGTCTCGCTCAGTGACAAAATACGTGGGAAATCCTGGGATTTGGTGCTGGTAATGTACTTTGTAATACACGTATCTACACAAATATTTGCAGAAAAAGCCGTTGTGGCTACAGTCAGAAGCATGATCTTCCAGACCCCACGCTTCGGCCAACGAGCCAAGGCAGCCTGACCTAGGAAACTAGCATCGAGGAGGTCAGGTTATGAAGAATTTATTTTCAAAATACGACTGAACAGATCAAATGTCTCAACGTAACTCCAAGGATCCTTTCGTTCTCGGTCTCTAGCTTCAGTCTATCTCGTGACAGTATAGCAGAAATCCTATTAATCCAAGGGCAATCTGGGGCATATCACGAAGGATGATTAGTTGGTGGGTACCTACAGAGCCAGGGGCCAGGGTCTCAGCATCTTATTTTTGGGACCCCCATCTTGATGCAGATAGAGATGTGGATTTGGATATACCAGGACTGCAACTAGCAGTGTAAGAAAAAGGTTTGCTTTGGCTTTCAGCACTGCCATTTCTACCACATTCCCCTCTAAACCGACGAGGCTTCGGCTGAGCCATAACACAGAATGAGCTATCACTCTGTACATCTTTGCAGAGCACATAACACATTAAGGCCCTGACCTTACTGGCATGAAACTGTGATTTCCCTGTAAGTGCAAAACAATAATATTTCATTAATCATTCACAACAGAAATCCCCGTTCCCCAGACTATTTTGGCAATATTCTACATTTTTGCTTGTCTAGGAACCTGAATTAAAAGGGAGAAAAATGGTTTACAACAGCCTGTGGCAGTGATGTAGCAAGAGACCTTATGTAAGGGCTGGCGGCATGCTCGCGCGCAAGGGTGAGGCGTAGGAATGAGTGATCCTGGAAGGATGTTTCTCTGAGGTGTGTTCTGTGCCTGGGCTGGGAACAGCAGTCTCAAGGGCACAAATTCCAGCGTCTGAATGTGCTTGGTCTTGTTTAACTGATTAATTTATTACAGTTATCCCGAGTCAAGCTACAAAATCCCCTAGTACTTATTCAAAGCCTTTCACGACTTGTCGATAAATTATTTTCAAATTAACTACCTGATAATTTGAATCTGTAGGCTCTTAAAAGATGCAGTGTGGTGACAGAGAGAAAATAATGAAAGTCGTGGACTTTACCCTGCCCGTAACACGGAACAAAGGTTCTGCCCTGATGCAGTGCTTCAATTCGGTGTTTCCAAAAATAATGCTAAGCGTGTAAAAACCCCTTGTGAGGGTACATTTGTACGACTGTGGATAAGAACCAATGGTGGAGTAAGTTTTAGTGTGATCTGACAACGTCGTAAAAGAGCAAACATTTTTCACAGGTTCCTTTAGTCCATAATTAATGACTAACAGCTCTGATTCAAGCAAAGGATTTCTTTTTCAAATCTATCAAACTGTGTAACTGGAAAGGGGAAGGTCCACGATCTCCCCTAGTTTGGGGAGCCTTCTAATTTAAGCCTTCGGATTTTTGGAAAGGGCTTAGGACTCCAGACTCGAGATACCGTAAAAAGCTGGATGCCTTACAAATTATCTGACCTCTCTCGTATAACGGGCATCTTCCTACTGAAAGGGCTATTTCAGATTTCCCCGGTGCCAGGAAAGTCTCCCACTTCTTTGAGAGACAGTATGTGAAAAGCATTTAATTCTCTGTCAGTGGCACTGCTCATTGTGGCACAGTTTTTATTGAATTCTTTGGGAACAGGCTGGCTTAATCTGCAAATGAGGTATTTTTTTCTTCACGCTGATTATCTAATGGAGGTTTCATTTGATCTCCTTGGGAAAAAGATATACTGAGTGGCTAAAGCACGTGTATTAGAGTCTAAGACAAACCGTACCTTTAAAGGAAACTCTAGAAGATACAACTGATATTTGCAATAAAACCATGAGGTAAGCATAACCGAACACCTGCTACTAAACCCGACCTGAAATTGGGTAACTACAAAACTTAAGACTCTAAAGAAAACCACTGGGTTAATTAATAGGTAATCAAAACATTTAGATCTAATATAATACAGCAAGTCGATACGGCCTTGCATAGGGTTGTCACTGAGTGGGAATAATTTCACCGTGGGATCCCTGCCTATCCTTTTCCTTTGATTTCTTCCTTCCTCACACAGGGAATCACCAAGTCAACCACTGTGCCAGAAACTAAGGACCAGAATTCCGGCAGTTTTCTGAAATCAAGTGCAGTGTTAAACTTGTGCAGATAAACCGAGGCTGCTTCTCCGCTGCTCGGTCCTCGGAGACCTGGGAGGCAGTTTCCTGCATGGATTTATGGAAGAGGAGTATCTCCCCTGTACCGTTAAGCGTTATAACGAAGCCAAGTGGGAAAGTGCCATTTACCGTATAATATAAACCAGCTATTGTTCGTAGCCCTGAAAACATAATAAGAAATAAAACCTTAGATTTCAGGCTGTGTAAACCAGTTGCTTATGTAACAGAACACGGCGTAATTTTCCATTTACAGTTTCAGTGCTGTAATGAGAACGCAATCAAAGCACAAACAAAGCACACTCGAAACGGGGCCGCGGGTGACATTTCCACAACGGCCGTCCTTAATAATCGCAGCTGTTTCTTTTTTGCTTTCCCCAGCCTCGAATTCTACTTCTGTCATTTAATTAAAAGAAAATCGACTTAAACCAGATGAAAGACCGTCTTAAACCAGTCGCAGCTACGGGGAAAGAAGAAATAAAGGCTCTTGACAGCGTAACCCATGGGTTCCTCGCCCTCCGGTCCGGACGGGGCTCTGCAGAGAGCCCGCCGACCTGCGGGAAGAGGGGCCCGCCGTGGCTGGGCCACCAGGGCCTAGAACCCCCCGGCGCCCCTCGGTCTGGAGGCCTCGCCGGCCCCCGCCTCGCGTGGTGGG
>VWZZ01004819.1:262915-277090 GCA_013399095.1 Psophia crepitans | reverse complement strand
CCATGGCCTACCTGGAGTGCCGCATGGAGAGGCAAGCGGGCCCCCGGCCTCCCGGGGCTGGGAGGCGACGGGAGGGGGAAGGGACCCGCAGCGGAGGTGCTGGTGCAGGAGGGTTGTGTCCGTGTGAGCAGCAGGGCTCGTTTGGGGCATCGGCGGTTCGCCTGCCTTACTCTGGGGGTGGTGGGGGTATCCAGCCCGGAGCGTGGGGTGGCTGCGGGACGTGCCCAGCTCTGCACAACCGCCTTCCTCCACGGCGAGATCTCAGATTTTGTGCTGGCTGTGCTTACAGGTTAAAAGGTTAACTCGTTTGTAAGTTCAGTTGCAAAAAGTGTTTGGTGGGTGGTTTTGCAGGGATGTTCCCATCCTCGCAGTGCGTTCTGTTCGGTGCTGGGGCGGGGAGCTCAGCGGGAAAGGCACGAAGAGCGTCACTAGGTGCGCTTGAATGGAAGGGCGCCTGCGTACGCTGCCGGGGCTGGCGGTGAGGAGGGCTGCAAATTAAAAACAGTTTGAAAATCATTGCAGCAAAGTGTAGTGGCACCACGGATGCTGTTCTAAACAGCATTCACTTAAAGATCTGGTAAATGGCACAGGTAGAAGTTTAGGAAGAGCTCATGCGTTCTGTTAATTAAGGATAACCAAAAGTCGGGTCACTTTGTGAGGAAACTCGTATTCAGTATCTAATAGCAGGAAAAAACACATTTAATTGGAAAGCTGCTGTTAAGAAAAAAAAGTATCCCTGAATGTTGCGTTCCCAAACCGAAGGTTCCAAGGCTTTGCCAAGCAGCAGTCACCCTGCCTGGCCGTCTTGGCTGTCCTTAGAGTAAATAATACTAAATGAAATGAAAAATGCTGCTGTTCTCTTGCTTATACTGTGTTCTGCATAATGTTTGTGTTGTGTTGTTGTTTTTAACTTAGGCAACTTATGGCTAATGAACCACTGGAAAAATTGGGATTTAAAGATCTGATAAATGAGAAATCAGAAGCAAAACCCGAAAAGTCGTAACGAAGAAAGACAGCTTCGCCCCTCATGTATGGAAAGCATGACTCCTGCGTAGTACATATTGTACGGTCTGTGCATTTTGCAACAGGAAGTATTTCCTGAAGGAACCTTTTTTCAAAGTTTATTTGTCCTAAAATAAGATTATATTTTTAAATGAGCAAGAGTATTGCCTTTATCCACTTTCCTCAAGTATTTCTTAACTTTTTTCTTTCAGTTTCTCTAGCCTGCTCTTAAAGACCCATAAGAACATTTTGCCTGGTAGAAAACAATTATTGCCTGAAGTGTTCTCCCTGTCTCTGTAAGAACAGTGAAGTCGTATTTTAAAAAGACAACAAAACCCACCTTTACTGTGTAGCTTTCAAAGTATAGACTAATCTTACGTGGACATTACTGATATGCTTACAGCAATTACTTATCAGGTGGAAATAAAGCTATTGTGGTAATTGCAAATTGCTTTTTATTAAATACTGGTATTAACCCCCATCTTTGGGGTGATTCCCTTCTCACCCTCTTATAGAAAACACATGGGTACCAGGGTACAGGGTTTTTATCAGACTTTTAACTTTCATCATTGTTGGGAGAGTATTTCTAGTTCCAGACACCAGTCAGGTAGTGATTCTGCCTTTATTTACCATGCCAACAGTGTTCACCTAACTTTATTTCATCATTTACCTGGGAATCTGTCACTGTGAATATATTATTTCTCCAAGCAGAGCTGTCATATGGGGTTTTTTATATCTTTATGGTGAAGTCAGTGCGGAGGCAGACATGGTATTTATTTGTGTTCTAAGTAACTATGAACTCCACTTGTAAATGTGACTGGACAATTTTATTCTTCTAAAAACAAATGTTTTATGTTAAAAAACAGGGTAGATGCAAGATTGGCTAAGAAATACAGTGTTTGACTCCAAAACATGTAGCTGCAGCCCGTACGTTGAGAAGGCAATGCAGCAGGGCACGCAGTAGGTGAGCAATCGGGTCTGGGTACGTCACGGGTGTTTGCGTAACTTACCATGAATTACCAGAGCCAGTGGAATTTCCCTCACCTCTACTAAGGCAAATGAGTCTGTCCTAATTAGTACTCACTTCAAGCCAAAATAATTTCACTTACTAGCCCCTTAGAAATATGTTTTAAGGAGACAATAAATTTGCAGATCCTCTGGATGTATTTTCTGTTTCCACTTCTGTTTCCACACTGTCTGCCCACATTTTTTGTTGTTTTTTGTTTTGTTTCTAAACCCAATGAGTTACTTCTCTGTGTGTCTGGCTCTCAAACTGCAAGCTTTAGGATCGAGGCCCGCAGGAGGCAAGACACACACTCTTTGCCAAGGCAGTTCTCCGACACTTTCTCCTTTATTAGTGTCCTCTAATATATCTCACGTTTCCTGCTGTCTGCTGTTATTCCTTTTGCTTCTGCTTCTCTCCACCATGCATCTGTTCACTCAGAGATGTGTGAAAGGGTAAAAGAACATTTTCTGCTCTTCATGTTGATGGTTGGAGCTGGGATTTAAATTGTTGCTTGGATCTAATCTGATTGAACAAACTGCAGATAGTTCAGAGCGGGTCCCTGTTTGAAAAGAGTGTTCGCTTGGTGCTGTGGGTGTTTTATTCTACTTCATTCTACTGTTTAAATTATATCCGTTGGTGAGATTACTGCATTTATAGAAGAGAAAGCAGAGATTTTATTGCTGAAACAGATATTAAAAGACTATATTAAACCACTGAACAAGAGTGTTCTTTCAGTGATACCGAATAAGAATTATTAAAATAATCTCCAGCATCTTCAGAAGCAAGAAATCAAATTTCATGCTTCTGTGCTCCCTGAATATTGTAGGGTGAGGCGAATCCCTGGTAGGTATGAAAGAACCCGGCACTGGTGGTGGAGCAGTCCGGGCTGTTCCTCTGCACTGTTGTCTGGCCGGACGGTTACTTCAGGAGTTAGGTGTGTGTCTTTCCTGAGACGTCTGGAAATACCAGTTGTATGTTCTGTTGGATACTCTGCCCTCCAGGTTATTCTAGAGTGAAATGGGTCACGTTTTTGAAGTCTTGATTGGATTTTGACTGCTGAGCCAGAGCGCGAGCTGCCGATTCACTGAGCTGTCAGAGATTGCCTGCTGCAGGAGCGGCCACTGCGGACTCTGGTTATAGAGACTGAGGCTCAAATTTTGAACCTTCTGCAGGAGGGATGGTGGGGAAAAAAGCAGGTTCAAAAAGCTTCATGGCATTCTGAAGCGAACAGTGCTGTGGGCTGCTGTAGGCCTGTTGTGTTACAGGCTGAACTGCTGCAGAGCCACCAAAATGGGCAGGGGGTGCCTCATCCTTCTGACGTAACTGCGGAAGCAATCATGGCTGTCCTAACAGGGAGCACCGGGTGAGAGTTTCACACCTTTCTCCAGCCTGAAGAAGATAACCTCGTCATCCTGTGTATTGGGTTTGTGCAGCAAGGCTTTGGGGGGTCAACCTGTCTGGCTCCATGGGTGCGTTTGGTCCTGCCTCCCAGCACGGTGAGTCCCTTCACAGCGCTGTCCCCTCCCTGCCCGGACAAGGGGAGGACTGCGTGTGGGTAGCTGAAACTGGAGGATTGCAGGGGTGCGTACGTCCTGGCTGTGGGGCACTAGCTGGAGAATATCTGCTCAGTGGAGCTGTAAGGTGAGCTCAAAGCTGGTGAGGGCCATCGGTTGATCTTGATTGAGATCTTCTAATGCAACTAAGTGGTGGAAAAACAAGTCATTAATCAATGCTGAGCCTGGGGTCAAACAATTTTCCCAACTTGCTGTATAGGACAAGTCCCTGCAATACCAAAGTCATCCGGGAGAAGTCCCGGAACGCTCTTGAATTTATTCCTGCCAACATACAGATGGTTAACTAGAGCCTTTCCATATAAACCTCTTTATTTTAGCCTTGCTTGTGGGATCCTGGTTTGTGCTGCTTTAAAATGACAGAGGTGTATAAGCCAAAGGAAAGCCCTAAGTTCATAGTTACCTTTCCTGTTCCCGTACCAAGGAGGAAGGAACCTCTCCAGAAGCCTGACACCAAGTTGGGGGGAAAAAAAATATAAATCTCTATTCTGGAAATGGTGAGCCGAGGTGTGTGTGCTGTGGGGGTCTGTCAGGGATGCTGGTTTCTTTACGGCGCTGAGCCGCTCTGCTGCGTGTGGCACCGGCAGCGAGGCAAGTCCCACGCAAGTGCATTAATCTTGATGTGAGCAGGCTGCCGGCACCAGCGCTGCCGTGAGGCACCACCTGCTGACAAACCCCGGGAGCCGGAGAGCGCCCGGTTGCGGAGCGCGGTTGGGCTGGGACTGCTGTACCAACCACCGGCGCGGCTGGAATTGTACGGGTGTTGGAGGGGCTGGCCCGAGGCAGGAGGAAGCGCGGGCTGTGTTGGGGTGAAGACCTGTGTAAGCTGTTAACGTGATGATAGAAATCGATAAGTGAGGGGGTTGTAATTGTCTTTCCTGAAGCTTTTCTTCGGCAAAGCCTCCTTCCCACGGTAGCTCTAGGCACCCTCCTGCTTGGGATCTGGTCCCAGGGAGGCTCCAGGTCAGCAGACCCTTGCATGCTGGCACTTAGGAGAGCCTTGCCCACACGTTTCCCCTCTCCTTGCTCAGATTTGAATCTGTTCAACCACAAAGCGCTTAACCTCGATTGTGGCAGTTATTTACAGAGAGAACATTGCTGCAAGCCAACCCTCATTATGCCTTCCTGGGAGACCTTGAGCTCCAGGTGTATCTCTCCAAACAACTGCAATGACCTGCAGAACAAGGAAGAAAGAGTTTAATAACATTTCCAGGGCTCTGAGCGGTCTTTCATTAGAAAAGCCTCTACAAAGAGAGCCTCCCGTGCTTGCCCTGGAAGTGGGCCATGCTCCAAAGTCCTTTGTAGGAGCACAATGAGCCTGTGCCTCTGTGCTGAGGAAGGGTTGCTGCTCCATCTGCCACCTGAAAGCAGGATGCACACACCCGCAAAGGGTGTAGCCCGCTGGCCTTCACGCTTGGTCCTCCCCTGAATCCTCCTCCAAAGCGTTCTCCCCAGTTTGTCCTGCCTGCTTCAAGGCCACAGATGTCATTGCGGCTGGGCATCACGCAGTGACTAGTCACCCACTTGGTTTCCTTTGGAGACCACAGAGTTAGTGGCCTTTCTTGGTGGTTAATTGCCCTTTGCAGCAGAAAACAATCACTTTCACTCACTGCTGCTTTTGTAGGTCTGGCTTAACCAGGACTAAGGCTGGGAGGGAACTAGATGGGTTAGAGCCCCTCCTGGATTTCACCCACTTGTGGTCTCGCTCTGAGCAGGCCTGGAGAGCACTGGGAGGCGACGCTGTTTCCACAAAGCTGCTGGAACTAAACCTGGAGTGTTGTGCTGATGCAGTTAAAGATCAGGAACGCCGAGGCAGGCTAGGAGGGGAGAAGCCTCTGTAGCATCGCTCCATGCTGCAGGCTCTGAAAAGTGCCTGGGGTGTCCTGGCTCCACTGGAGAGCAGTATGTTTCTACATTTCTAATCCACGATTCCTGGGAAGGGAATGAAGCTTCTGCTAGTGTGCAAGAGTGCAGTCATTTCTGGTAGCGTCTCCAGTGACCCCAAAGGACTTTAGTTACTTCTCTGCCTGGAGGAGACCCCTTCTGGAAGAGATCCTCCTGCTAAATGGGGTACGTGGCGTATCGTGTCAGGTTTCCCACAAAAATCAAAGCTCAACTCAGATTAATTAAAAAAAACCAAACACAAAACCCCCAAAAGACTGGAGGGGCACATGCAAGGGTCCCTTTCCCCTTCCAGGGCTTTTCAATGGAAATTGAATGTCTGATTAATGTTACCCTGGTTCTTTTTTTCTTTTAATGATTCTGCTTCTGTGAATAGCTGGCAATGTTGCGTTTCCGTCAGGATGCAGCAGATTTTCTAGCTTCCAGCTTTCAAGACAAAATGCCTTCCTGCTGGAATGAAGGTGACATATGGCTTGAAATGCATAACTGATCACTGCTCAAAATAGGAGCTTCATAGAAAGTCACCTAGAAGCCCAATGCGTGTGTGCAGAGGACTTGATGATAGACCTTGATGCGTATTTTTTTGTTTCCTGGGACCAGTGGTGGCACAGGGACCGATTTTTGTGGTTCTGATGCTTGTGCTCTCTCTGTAGCACTGCACAGACTGTTTCACCACTGGATTGTTTATTCCCATTGTTCCAGCAGAATTTGGGACTTATATTAGCAGGTGCATCAATCTTACGCTTGCTGACTCCTCCAGGGCTTGGCGGATGAAAAACACCCCGGACAAGCCTGACATTTACCATACAGCCCAGCAAAGGCCACAGTTATCTCTGCGAGTGTAGAACAGTTCGGGTGCATCGAATCTGGTGGGCTGAATCCAGTTCTTACTCTCCCATGCTTGCCCGGCTCCCACGCAGAGTAAGGCAGGTTCCCTCTGATGTGGGAGGGATGTTGTGGTGTTTGTGGCTGTGTGTCCTGCTGGCTGGTAACGAGCGATGCCTTAAACCCCCCCAGTATTTAGATGCTTTTCTGTTCAGGTCCTTATGAATTACAGCAAACTCTGTAGGAGCAATGGTGAAAAGCAGCCCTGTAAAAAGAGCGGGGATGCGTGTGAAGAAATCAAGGAGACTACCTAGAATGACCCAGACTTTTAACTTCATCTTGATAATCTTTAAAAGCAGGCAGTGGGGGCTGCTTCTGCAGCCCCGTTGGGCAACAGAGTCCTTCGACTGTTTTAGTAACCTTCTAGGATTTGACAGGCCCTGCAGGATTTCTAGCGTCCTCAATGCTAGCAAGCCCCGCTCAGCAAGAACCTCCTCACAGACCTGGTTCTGAGCTTGGCTGCAAAGCTGCGAAGCGAGGGTAGCGTGTGGGAAGGCAGCCGCATGCGAGGAGGGCTCTGCAAGGGCGTCAGCTCCAGTTTTGCTTGCTCAATTTGCATTTCTGTTACCAAACCGTGCTCTGGGTTCCAGGAGGGTTTGGAGGCACCGAATGTCTCCTTAGTGGACAAGGCAGGAGAACGGTCGTGCTACAGAATCTGGGCCACTAGGACTGCCCTGAGGACTGGGTGTGATGCTGTGCGCTGCAGCCCGCTTAGAGGAGCAATCTGCTGGCAACTTACAGCGGGCTTTTCCCTCTGGGCTGCTCCGACAGCCCCGTGGTAGCACGGCTTGCTGGATGGCCAAAAGAATTTCACCACACTGAGGAAGCCAGTTTTGGGGCAGGCAGACCCAAACGGGGAAAAAACCCTAATCCCGCTGCCACTCAGGAATTGCCCAGAAGCTGTGGGTCAGAGCAGTGCTGAGAAAATTGCCGGTACCTCTGGATGCTGAACCAAGCAGGAGGAAAAACCCCCACTGACAAATGAGCCTTCACATCCACATGAGCAAGGACCAAAAAGGAAATCCCAGGGGTGTAATGAGGCTGGTGGCTTTCATCGCTGGAGGTGCCTCCCTCAGCTCTTGCTCTTTAGCGTGGACGTGGGAGTTGCGCTGCGCTGACTTCAACCCACGACTTTAACGGGCCAGCTTTAACCCCTCGTCCTCACCACCCATCCTTGCAGATCACGCGCTCTGGGGCGTGCCTGTTGCTTGGCACATCTCCGGTGTGCGTGTGCGTGCTCGGAACGGTTGCTAAGGCAGCGTAAGTCTGTTCCCCTCTCTCTATACTTTCAAATTCCTGTCTGATCAAGAGGTATATGTGTGCTGGGTCCGTGCAGCCCAGTCCCAGACCGATGTCTGTATGGGGAGCACCGGCTGCGTCCTAGATCGGGTGTTAATGTCTGCGTGCACAGACATCAGTGTGAACGGTACAGCTGAGCAGAGTGTGGGTTCTGGTTTAGTTCTCCCCTCCCCAAACTGCTGCAGAATCCGGTGGAAAAGAGGGACTGTGCGCCACCACCTGCAGCACGGAGGGGAACGTCTCTGCCAGGAGACGCGTCCCGGCCTCCTCGTGCGGAGAGATGCTCAGCGTGAGCACGTTGCAGCACAGAGGCGTAACCAGAACCAGGTCACTGCAGGGCTTTGGCAACGTGAGATGGGCGACTTCTGGCCGAGGGGACGGAAACGCTGAGTTCAGCGGCTGCTGGGAAAGAACCAGGCGGGCAAAAAATGAGAGCGTGTCTGGACCCCTGCCTCCGTCCCTTCAGCGTGCGCGGCGGGAGGCTCGCAGGTCTGGTGGTGCCAGCTAGAAAGGCTCATTTGGGCAGAGAGAAGCCTGGATTGATGGCTTTACTTCAGCTTATTGTAGCAAGTAATAGATGGGGGGTGTGGGGGCGTGATGTTTGTCACTGAAACCAGAGCTGGCTAGTACTCTAGATCACAGCTCTAATCGGTTGGACTGACTTGGACAGTCAATCACTTTAACAGCACTGATAACACAGAGCGATGGGTATAGTAAACCCTCTATCGCAGCAATAACCTGGTCCTGCTGGTGCTTCGACTCAGGTTGGTGCTTCTGCGCTGGTTTGGTAAAGCTCCTCCACAAAAGTCACCTGGGTGGCTGCTCCGACTCCGCCGTCGCAATGGCTGTTCCCCTGCCGTTCCCCGACTGGCTGGGGCTCTTTTTATAGCCTGCTATAAAATTGTTTATTTTTGCACCTGTTTATAAAGGCTTTTTGGCCACAGGGTTCTCGTGATGTTGTTTTCATGGCTTCTGGAACAGGGCTGCTCTGTTGTTGCTAGAAATAATTGCTGTTAATTAATTCTTTGCTGATTTTTCTTTGGCAAAGCATATCGAAATAAACAAGTAAGTGAGCAGCATGCTCTGTATCTCGATGTTGTGGGAGCTCGTAGGAGGCACTCAGTGACATCCGAACAATCCCATCAGCAGCCAGAGGAAGGGTAGGACATGGTCCTCAACTTTCTGTGGACGAAGTTAATTGGGGGGGGAGCTCAATTACCACCTCCAGCTGCTCGGCAGCTTCCTTCAGGCCATAATTCCTAATCTCTTTCTAGAGAAAAATCACAGCTTTGTTTCCATCTACTGCTTATTCAAATCGCAGCTGAGCAATGTTACAGAAAGTGATGTGGTCTTGGGCGTCTGAGCCAGGCTGGAAGCTGAAGGCAGCAGTCCGTGAGACAAACCCGACTGCTGGGACTGATAATTGCACCATTTTCTTTTCTCTGTGCCCTTTTAAAATGGTTTTCTTCTTTCTGAGGGACTCGGGCTCTGCTGCAGAGACTTCCAGACCAGAAGTGATGCGCTGGGCTTCAGCCCCTTGCTCCCTGTCCCAGAGTCCTGCCTATGGAATCTCTGTTATCCCCTTGGCATGGGTCCCCGGCACGAGCAGCGCCGGCTCCCAGGACCCCCAGCGCTGGCAGCAGTTGGCTACGCCGCTTCCATCTCCACCCACAACAGGACATCGTGCAGGGCAGCCTCCCGCTTGAATGTCTCCAAGCTGTTCCTGGAAGGATGAGCCATCCAAGCCAGGAAAAGATTAAATTATTGGACTTGAGCAAAAGCAATTTTCATGATAAGTGCTTGCCTTGCGGTTTGCACGTCGAACCTGTCCTGCTGTTGTCTCTGACTCAGACTGAATTGATGATGGCCTGCTCTGAATAATCGCTTTGACTTTTCTTGGAGGAGCTGGCACCCTGACGTATGCACCTCTTAACGCGTATGTTGGCTTTCTTCATATGGAGCTTCCCCAGGCCTAAGTCTTTTCATTACTATAAATCAGGAATAATGCTAGAAGCAGTGGTCTAACACAGGTGTAGGTGAATTATTGACTTCATTGGATTAATTTCATCTTCTCTGAGAGCAGAAGAGAGCCCGTGATTAGGCTGTAGAAATCAGCATAGCTCCAGTTGGGTGCCGGGTAGCTGCCACTCCGCCGCTTCCCCCAGCTTCTCCCTCCACATCGTATTTTACGTTGTACAAAATAGGGTCGGTACAGGAGTAACAGGACTGTTGCAGCGTGGTTTTTCTTGCATTGAGGTTTCCCTGCGTACCATAGAGCAGACATGCAAATGTCCAACATCCTTGAGCTATCAATTACCCCCTCGCTTTCTGGGATGTCTCGTGGCTCCCAACCACCCTGTCAGAGTGACTAAGCAGCCCGTGCGACCGTGTATTGATGCCCAAACCAGCCCGTCACTGCAGCGAGCCTGGCCAGAGCACGGGCGGAGGAGAAACAGAGAGGATGTTATGGGCAGGCTCAGAAAAGTGGTTGGAGTTACTTTCCTTTTCACAGTGGTACAGCCGTGAGAGAGCAGTTCTCAGCTCCAGGGTGTTGCAGAAGCCTAAAAAAATGGTGTGCAAGTCAACCAGCAGAGCAATTTTGCTCTGCACCACCTTCTTTTTCTCACTCTTCCCATTTCCTCTGCCTTGCAGAGGGACCACTCTGTGGTCTGGTGTTGCACAACATCACCTGCATGGCTAGTAAATGATGGGAGTAAAGGACTCCCCTTTTTTCAACACGGGGCTTTGCAGCAGTTAACCAATATTCAAATTCAATGAAACCCTGATCTGCAAATTACTCCACAGAGAGGCGCTTTTAGAATTGCACGATGCCTTTTCTTCGAGGGCTGGTGCAGGTGCAGAGCAGCTCTGCAGGCGTAGGGCTCCAGGCAGTTATTTCTGCACCTTCGCATAATTTTCTCTTGCATCATCCTCTTCGGCTTGGCCAACACCCCCTAACCATGCAGATGCAGTGAGTGTGCTTTTCCCTCCTCTACAGGAGAAAAAAAATCTCGTAGGATCCGTAAAGCAATTTGCTCAAAATCAGGGAAAGTTGGCATCGGTATCAGATTTTCAGTTCAAGAGGTTTTAATTGCCCGGGTCTGAGCTCTGCGGCATTCCTCCCTCCCAGCTGCAACCACTCCCGATTTAACTGGATAACCCAGAAAATGAGATATATAGGTTTTTTAAAGAAAAACCTCTAGGATTTCAGTTTGGTTTGTGTTGCTTGTTTTTTTCTTTCTTTCTTTTCGACAGGAAACCATACTGCAACGGAAACTAGCCGCTGTAGCATGGGTGGCCAGCGCTATGGCTTGCTCACGCAAACCTCCAGCTGCAGGAGCTGCCTCCCCTACGGTGCTGAGGAAGCCGAGGGGATCCAGCCTGGCGTATCTACTACTCCAGAGAGTTTTGCTTGAATGCAGTTGCAGCGGCATGAATTATTGATATTTCTGTTAGGGTTTGCTGTTCACGCAGGAATTTGCAATGTCTCCCCGTGTTACACTGTGAACGTGCTCCTCGGTCACGTAAGGGCTTGAGTTTAATGCCTTTTTACTTGCGTGACTGTGACATTGATTTAGCCATTTCAGGGCTGGGGCTGCAAAATTAGATAATAGTGTAAACAGCCCTTTCATAACAAAACAAGGCAGTCCAGGGTGGCAGGAGCTAACACAGAGGGCCAAGGAGAAGGTACAGTTATGTCTGTGTATTTTCAAGGCACCGTTACAAAGATGATGAAAAGGTTTCCAGGAATTTCTGAGCATCCTTTGCCCTGACCTCACATTTCCAGGGGCTGCCCTTGCTGCCACCGTGCTTAGCACCTCGGGTGATTGCATTAATAACATCGGTTTCTAAGGCAACAACCTTCCGATTTAGAAAAGACTGACTTAAAAGCGTGCGTGTTTACAAACAAACACACTTTACACATAAATATGTAAGTATTTATATATGTATGTGTCTACATCTATATCAGACTTAACAAGTGACCTAGCAGTGGAGAGACAGAAACAGTCTGCATGAGGGTGATGCATTGACAGTGACAACCGGTCTCTGGAGAGTTTGGCCAGCGACTTTGCAAGAAGTAGAAGCAAATTCATTAAGCGTTCCCCAGCAGGTCGTACCCACAGGCAAAACCTGGGGAAAAGCTCAGATGAGGTGTTGGATCCCACAGGCACAGGTCTGACTTGGACATGCCTGAGCAGCGGTGCCCGTCACGCTCCCGGGACAACCTTCGCCCTTTACTCCATGTGGGATGGTGAACTCTGACCCTGTCCCTGCTCTGCGCCAGGAATCACAGTCCTTAGGAGCCAATGTCCACCAAGAGAGCCTCACTGCCTGTCCTGGATCAACACTGTGCTGAAGGACCCTGGAGCGATACCCAAGCTCTTAACCTTGGCTAAACCAGGAGTAAATCTCTGGTGAGACCCCTGTGTACCTGAGACTGAACCGAGCCTTTGGGTTTCCACCGAACAAAAGCTGATCTTCAGTTCTGGCTCATTCAGTTCCAACTTTTGTCCCTCTCTCTCCACGTCCCCTCTACCCATGTGGGCTGTTTGTCTCCCAGTGTGAAGTCTGGAGTAGTAATTGTGATGGGACTTAAACACTGAGGATCGCTGTTGGCTGACCCTTGCTGGCCCTGTTCTCCTGCTCTGCCTGTCCTTTACGAAACGCTCCCCTCTCATCACCGACAGCAGGCTCCGTTATATTTGATTTTATTACAAGATATAAATTTCTATCTGCAGCCCTGGCTTCCAGCACGCGGAGGAGGGAGAGGGATTGCCTAGCAACCAGGAGAACAAAAAATTAAGAGAATCAATAAGTCTTAATGGAAAGCTAAACAGAGACTTTAAAACCAATCCCCTCCCAGCCCCTGCCCTGGGTAAGTTCATGATGACGTGCAGCATCCTGGCTATCGCATGAAGAACTCTGCAAGCGCGTACGCTGGAAAAGCCGGAGCTTTACCTAGGCTGTGCTCCTCTAAGCATTTACACCGATGAGCACGAGCTTGAATGTCGCATGGGTTTGGAGGGTTAGGGCTAAAATTCTGTGCTGGAGCTGGTTTTACTCAGTGAGTGTTACTGGACAGTGCTGTGCTCCAGGTCAGTATTAGTGACACGGAGGTTGAAGGTGAGGGTCTGGATGCAGCGGCTCAACATGGTCCACAAAAGGAGGAGTGTGTGAGCTTACACCTTTGGTTAGCATGGGAACGAGCTTCCAGACAGCAGCAGCCTACACGTGTGAAACCAGCGAACTCCAGCGCGATGCGTAACGCTGCGTAGAGTCAGCAAGAAACAGTCTGGTGTCAAAACAGTCACAAGTCAACTTGGTTACAGTTGCGTGTCTGACGGCGCAAATGCAAAAGTCATTTAGGAAAATGTGTTCCAGGCAAGGGGAGTGCTGTAAATGCACCAGGCCATGACACTGCCTGTATTTAAGGGTGTATGCTATTTTCTGTGCCCTGGAACCTGCTCGGAGCCGCGTACATTTGCAGTACCAAAATGGGGATTTGGTTGTGGAAGTTTTCCAGGAGCTACTCGCACGCTCCTCCTGCAGGCACTGTGCCCACCCTGAACCTGGTGGGGAGCACGAGCGGTGTGAGCTGAGCTTTGCAGGGGAGTGCTCTGCTTTGTTGGAGGAAGCAGAGATGGACGATTTGAATGGGGGAACTTGCTTTGTAAAACCAAAAAGGTTTTTATAAGTAGAGCTGTGTGAACCACAAACAGGCCAAAGCAGCGTCACAAATGCCTGTGCTTCATACCTGAGAAGAAGGTTTCAGCAGGGGTTAGAGCAGCAGCCTATGTGAATCCTTCCTTGGCCACAGGTGTCCCACATCACCCCCTGGTAGAACAGGGACAGGAGCCTTGCCCCACACGTGATGTGAGATGCATGAGTGGCTGCAGCCTTCAGTCCCAGTAACACAGCCATGAGATGACATGGGGAAGCGGTGACTGAGCCCCAGAGGTATCTTCTCTCCTGCTAGTCCCTTGGCACCATATAGGGGTGTGGGAAGCAAGGGAAGATACCTGGAGAACGATCTTGCCGAGACACAGCCATGGAAGGAGGTGGCAGTGAGTGCTTGGAGGGACAGTGGTGGAGCGGGGGCACAGCGGAGCACAGGTGGGTACCAGTTAAAATGTTTACGAGTGCCCCCAAAAGATGCTAATGCTAGAGAGGTGCCCCAAAAGCACTGCTCATGACCCTGCCAAGGTGCTTGAGCAACGGGGCTCCATCCCCCTCTGAGGTGCGGGTCCCTGGGCTCCCCCTCCCCGCTGCCCCTCTGGCTGCCCCCCCGCGGGTGAGAGCACCCCCCCACCGGGCAGCGAGGCCAGGGGGCGGCACGGACACCCCAAATTACCCCTGGGAAGGGGCAGCTGGGGACCCCCGTGGGGATGGGGATACCCAGGGGGAGCGGGATGCCCTGATGGCCGGGGACCCCCCACGGGGACGGGGCGCCCCCGCGACGAGCGGCCGCTGGAGGTCGCGGGCGAGCGGCGCAGGGAGCCGTCAGCCCCC
>VWZZ01004819.1:189493-262358 GCA_013399095.1 Psophia crepitans | reverse complement strand
GGGCGGGGGCTCTGCCCGGGGAGGTGCCCTGTGCTGCTGGAGGCGACTCGTCCTCCGTGTCCCCTCTCGAACAGGCTGGCTTTGGTCGCTGCTGCCGCCCTATCAGTGAGCAAACAGATGGGGGGAACCGGAGGCATTGCCGTGGGCACCCTGCCCACCAACCTTTGGCCGGCGTGCCATCCATGGGTGCCTGCGCCATCCATGGGTGCCTGCCTCGCGCCGCTTAACGCCTCGCGGAGGATCGGGCCGAAATGTCTCTAGTCCCCTTGGTGCGCAGGGGAGAGAAAATCTGAGCTGGGGGCATCTTCCTCGCCCTTTGGATGGTGGATTGTTGGGGTCGGGGTGTGAGTGTACGAAAGCCTTTGCTCTTGCAAAGGGTCTGTGTGGTGTGGTGGGACCTGCCGTTGAGGGGAATCTTAGAAAATTGCATAGCACGTAACTTTCCCTTTAAAAAAAATAATAAATAACCATATAGTCACATCTACATTTGTATTAGCTTAGGCAGAATGGCTCTGAAGAGGTGTAGAGAGGGGATGTCCTTTTCAGCCTCTGTCATTCTATGGGTTAAAGAAAACCCAGCGCTTCAGCTGAACCTTATTTTCCCAGCTATTGAGTTATTTAGGATTTCAAGATCTACTGGATACCACCATCCAGTTTGTACCATTACCAACGATTGTATGTCCCTGATCTACATCTCAGGACACTGCAGTTCAGTTTCTGGTGCGTTGTGTCCCCTGGTACCTGGCTGGCAAGAACAAAGAACTTTCTGCGTAGCGTGAACTGCTGTGCAGCTCTGCCTGCTCCCACCCATCGGCTGGCTGCCCTTGCTGTGTAACTGTACCAGCCCACCTTACAGGTATCTTGCTGAGCACAGGTTGGGCTCACCGAATAGGTGTCTGTCTAAATCATTCCTTCCCGGAGACTTTACAAGCCTGGGCCGTTCAGATCAACGGGGTAATTCTCCCTCCCCCCGTGTGTAATGCAAAACCCCTCTGCAAAATGGGAAGTTTCTCAGCATCAGCAGGCTGGAGATGAAGCTGTAGGTCAGTAAAATAGCTCGTGTCAGAGAAAGAGGGTTGTTGTTAAAATGCTCCAAATGGGTTTGGAAACCAACAAAACCATATTTTGCTTTTGGTGACATTTGCATGCAGAGGTGTCTTAGTGAATCTGAAACACAGAGAGGAGAATTTGGGACAGAGTCTTTTGTAACACAAGATGTGCTATATTAATACCATTCAGCCTCTCTTCTGAACTGGGACTGGATCTCTGTTCATCAACCCAATTTCTTTAGCAATCACTTTTCTTTGGGTTCTTTGGCAAATGAGAGCTACTCGTGGTGCTGTTACATGCTCATCTGCCTGGGAGTGACAATAAACTTGAGATGCCCTGGGCTACTTAACATAAGACATATAAGATTGTGTTTGTAGATAATATATAAAATATTCAGGCTAAATTCTGGTATTCATCCTGGGCAGGTGTGGCAGGCCAAGTCTTTCGAGGTATGGGATAACGTGGGACACATGTCCAGAGAGCCTCCAGAATGGGGTGCAAGTATGTTCTTTGCTGAGAAGTGGGATGCACAGAACCATAAAGGTGAGAGCTGGAACTGGGTGGACAGCCGGACACCGGAAAAGTACCAATGCCGAGAAAATAAAGTGAGAAGGAAGAAAGAGGGAGGAGGGGAATGAACAGAAGACAAGGAAAGCAGGGTGTAGTTGGGCTTTCCCACATGTGTGTGTCATCATACTGATACGGCTGGGGGGAGCGAGGGGTTAGGATCCCTGATTAATTATTGCTGCTTCTCAGGTGGGTGTGTTTCTTTCCCTGAAATCCCCAGTTAATACAGGCTCCATGATAAGAGGTGGCCATTTAGTGCAGGGATACTGGTAACACAGAATAGGATGGGCCAGAAGTGTAACAGGAGGAAAATCTCTGTTAGTCACTGTAATTTGTGTATTTGGAAACTCACTGTGTTTTCTTTTGCTCTGGGAAATACTTGTGTCAGAAATCAGCCAGTCAGTGAAAGTTTTGTGGTTTTGTTTTTTTTTTCTTCTTCCCTGCTGTCAAAACCGGTTGTTTTCTTTTGTTACTGTTTTGGCATTTGGGTGGTGCTTGGTGGCCATAGCCCTGGAGTGACGGCTTGTCCCAGGTCGCACGTACTCATGTAACAAAGAGCTCGCAGCTCGGCATCGCTGTGGCTAAGCTGTGACCATGCAAAAAACCAGATCCCAGCGTGGACAGGGAGCACCAGGGAAAGCAGCGCTCTTCCTCCGAGGCTGCGTAAGTAACTTCATCCCCTGCAGGGTCGTTCCATCTCCGTGGGGGGAATCTAGGCAAAACCTGCCGATTCCCTGCGTCTGGGCCAGAATTCGCCACTTTGTCGTGATTGAGGATTATTTAAGCGGCCAAGTCCTACAAGCAAGGCTGCTATATTCGAGATGCGCGTTCTCCTGGTTTGTGCGCTTGCAGCTGGGTGGAACGTGGCATTGAACGTGATGCTCAGGAAGGTCAGATCTGTGTCTTCCAGCGTGTGTGTCTGGCAGGAAAATCTCTCGTGCAAAAGCAGAGCTTCCAAAAAAATCCTCCCAGATTTTGAGGACATGTCTCAGGTAGAGAGAGCAGGGTTATGGTGGCCCTGGCCATGACAGCTGGGAATGCAGGAAGGATGCTGAAGTAGAAACTGAAAATCAGAGTGGAAAAAATCCTGAGAGTTAAATTTTTCGCTTGTAGGTTTTTTAATTTTTTTAGAGCTTCTAGTTAAGTTTTCAGTAATTGTATCTTTACAGAACCTGAATTTTCAATGAAAGGGTTTTTTGAATAAAAAATGTTTCAGTTGCAAAGATGTCATCCGTCTGTAACGAATAGTGAGATTGCATTCGGTACATCTTTGGGACTGCGTTGTGGGGTAGGAGCCGCTGTGATAAAGTTGTTTTCTGGGGAATGGAGTCCCTTCTGTGTTGGAGTCAGGGTCCTAAATGTTGGTTTGTTTGTTTTGGTGGGTTTAAAGGTGTGTTTTCCCAGTGAAGACAGGATAGTAAATGCTGTCCTAAGTGCAAACCGAGCAATCTTGCTGAATTGCTGGTGCGTAGTGGCTCTCAATGTATTAGAATCATCTTTTTTTCTTCAAGACTAATGTGGCAGTTCAGCCCTTTTTTTTTTTTTCTAAATGATTCTTTGTCTCAGGCAGTCTTTCCTCACATCATGAGACGGATGGTTATCTCAGGGCATAGCAAGACCTTCAGTATTTCTCCCGTTACTCCATTTTTCTATGACGTAGGCTTGTGTTTCCACGGAGGCGGAATCGTTTTACGTTGTAGGAGGACAGTGAGGCTCTGAAGACCGAAGTGGAAAGCCCATCGAAGTCATCCTGCAGTTTAAACCCTCCGGCAGCGGTTTACGCAGCTTGTTTTTATCGTTTTCATCTTTCTTATTTGGGATGGGTTACTGGGACACAGACCCTGGGTGACATCGGCCTCTGCGCCCGCGGCTCAGAGGTGGTGGGGGATGGAGGGGGGCCTGATGTCCGAGCTTCGCGCTGCAAAGCCGAGCAGATTGGGTACTTTGGTGTAGCAGTACGTATAAAAGCCTGAGGGCGGGTGGTGCGCCGCTGAAGTGGTTGCAAACACCTTTCCTGCAGGCCCAGCATCCTCCTGTTCCTCAAGCGGGTGAAGCTTTTCCATTCCCTTGGGTTCCCGAAGCGTGGGTGGTGATGAGGGGGAGCCGCACGAGCGCCGGGGATTGCTTGGTTTGCTCAGGATTAAGGCGGGCGCTGAGAGGAGCTGATCTCAACCTTCCCCTCTCCAACCACTGGTCCTAAAAACGCCGCCTGGGGAGGCAGCTGAGCTGTCGGGTGCTGCCTCGCGCTGTCACAGCGACGTCTCCCCGTCCCCTCCGAGGAGCGCCGGGGCTCCGCTGGGCAGCCAGTTCTCCCTCCTGCCCCCACTACCTCCCACTGGAAAGCTGTTCCAGAGCCTCGCTGCTCCAATGCCGTGAAACGGGCTTTTCGTTTCCATGCTAAAAGTGGAAACTTGTTCCCGCACCTCCATTGTCCTCTCACTTCAATATTGTTTTATTATTTTTTTTTTTCCCCCCAGGGATTTGCCAGCCCTTCTCTCCGGGCATAGACAGAATGGAGGGGTAAGAAGGAAAAAAAAATAGTAATTCCACAGCAGTTGTGTTTAGCTAGATGCTGCTTTCTGCGGGGAAAAGGACTTTTTGTAACAAAGGAGGTTTGATGTGACGGTGTTCTCTGCCTGCTCCTGGTGCCTGGGTTGCAGCACAGCCGTGGGCTGCAGACAGCAAGCAGAGGGGGCTGCTGAGACCTGCCAGCGGAATAAAAATTGGCAAATTCAGTGCCTTCGCTGAAAAATTTTCCTACTTAGAGAGGACTGTTGGTGGGAGGCTGTTTGGCTTCAGTTTTAATGTCTTTTATTGTTAATTTTAAAATGCATGACCAGAGTCTGTTTATTAACCTCTTAATCTTTCCCCGAAGTAAATAGCAACCAGAGCTTCAGAGCTCCAGGTTCTCCTGGCTGGGGCGTTCGGGAGATGGGCAGCGGCTGAGCCACGGGCACAAAAGGCTCTTTGCTTGTGTCGATTGCATGAAAATCCCCTGATTGTATCCCGGATCCTAGGGCGCGAGTTGCCTTTCTAGTGCAGGGTAAAAAAAGGTTTTGAGAGGTCCTCCTCTCACCTCTAATTAGTCTTTATCACCTCAAACAGGGGAGAGAGATCAGAAAAATCTGTTGAATCTCCATCCCAGCAAACCGCTGGCTCCCACCCAGCTGGTGCGGTGGGGATGCAGCCAGGCAGCTAATTAAGGGTCAGGCGGTGGTTCGTGTGCTGGAGGATGTGCTAACGGGATGTTGCTGTGTGTTGGCCACGTTCTGGAAGATGTTTGTCTTGGTCAGCAATATACTGTGCTCTGTATATACAGCGATAACTCTGGTTTGAGGCAAAAGCTGGAGTCGGGGCATCCGAGTAAGTTTTGGGGCTCTTGTGCCCGCTTTGAGCCTGCTACCGCTCTGCTTCCTGTGGTTTTACTTGGGTTGATGGCATTTAGGGATTTTCAAACTGGAACCCTGTGTTTATGTTCTGGATACAGGAAATATTATTTATTTAAAAAAAAAAAATCCACTGCCGTTCCACCTCCGTTCTTCTCTCCTTTTGGTTTGTACAAATTGTCCCATGCCTTATGTTGATTCTTCTTGTTTATTGTTTTTCTGGGCCCAGCCTTTGTTTTTCCCTCCCTGGGCTGTTCTTACACGCTGGGTTCAAGCCGCAGAGTTCATTGTTCTCTGCGCTGGGTTTTCCTGGGACTTGTGGTGGCGAAAGGGGCTGCGTGGGGAAGCTAATCCCTGAATTTGGCTGTGTTGCCCAAGTTTTGCTTTGGATGCTCCTCCCATCTCTGGCGGTGCCTTCCCTTTCACATGAGTGAGACTGGAAAATCCCACCCCAATGCCCTTCTCCTGGGTTTAGTTTAGCTTTGTTTGTTTAATTTTTAAAATGGAGTTGCATCAAGTTTTTATTTTGAAAGTCATTATAATCTGTTTATAAGTGACTAGAAATCTCTGCCACGTTGGACAGTGAAAGCCTTCTAGAGCACCGGTTGTTCTGGAGCAAGGATGCTGAAGGATAAGAGAATTTCTGCACTTGCAAGAGTGTATTTGGGTTAATATTCCCCTTGCTCCTTGTTAGTCTTTATTCCTTTTGGCTTGACATAATGCAATAAAGTAATTTGTGTGGAACTTAGGCATGCTGGAGGGTTTTTGTTAGGCTTCACTGCTATTTGCTTGAAACTCTGGAGACTTAGAAAAAAATTATGATATATTGCCATTTCGCTGCACTTATAGGGTCTTGCCCAGATAAAATGGCTTAAATAAAATTACTGAACTCCCCAGATGTCCAATGCAACCAATGTGCTCCAGCTGTTGAAGTGTCTAGCAGCAAGGTGCACTTCACCTAGCTGTGGAGACCTCAGCTCTCCAGCCGTGCACCCCGGGGACACTGGTTCACTAAAACTAATGGTGCTGCCCCAAAACTCACTTGTCTCCTATGAAGATGCCTATGTGAACTTATTCCTGTGCTTGGTAAGATGTTGTCTTATCTCGAAGCAGTGGTGCAGTCATTTGAAGGATTGGAGTCTGTGATTATGCCGAGGCTGGAGGTTGCTGGTGTTACCTGCCATGTTCCCGAGCTGGGAATTTTTGATGTTGTTTGTGCTGGAGAGCAGAAATGAAGAAAGAGAGAGAGGCTGTGACGTGCCTGGGGAGCTCCGTAGACACTGACAGTCCCAAGCTTTACAAAGGGCTTTGGAAAAGCATCCCTGCAGAAGTGGGCGCTTGCCCCGGCCGGCAGCCATCTGCCTGGGGATCTATCACCAGTTTCTGCAGAAGATGTGTGGGCGTAGAGGTCTTGCAGCTAGGATTCTTCGAAAATGGTGTCACTAGTGCACAGAGGGAGCGAGAAGGGGAAGCGGTGTTGGCAGAGCCCTCCAGCAGATGTAGTCAGGGAATCCTCCGCCCTCCTCCTTCCTGTCCACGGGCAGAGCGGTGGCGCGGGGCGTCACAGGGTTGCACCAGCTTGGGGACTTGCATGGGTCCATAACCCTCTGTCTTGTTCAGACGATGCTTAGATATTCCTTTTGACTTTCACCCAAAGTCCAGGAAAATCCCAGGCTGGCTTGCTTTCTCAGTCAGATATCTTCAGCCAGGAGAGCAAGAGCCATGAGAAATCTCTAATAAATGATTGTAGCAGTGACATTTCAGAGAGGCTTCCCCTGGTAGATTGGTTGGTTCTGGGGGTTTTTGCTAGTTTTTGCTAAATCTGAGGGATTTAGCAATTTTTTGGATGGAGCTAACTCAGCTCCTGAGGCCTTTGAACTCTCCTCCTCCCTGGTATTCCCTTTGGCACTAAAAACAGTTGCCAAATTTGTGTAGTTCTGGGCTGCAGCTGTCCCAGGAAAGCAGCACACAACCAGCCAAGCATCTGCAACTCTTGCATCCCCCATTGCCGCATGATTTTGGATTTGAGAGATGCATTTTTAAAACCAGAAGAGCAATGAAGGGGAAGTTGCTATTAATATATGGCAGCAATGCAAACTGCTGGTCTCGGGTCTGGTGAGTCGAGTGAAGTGTGCAACGCTCGTGGTGCTCCTCAAAGTTTGCTGTGTGGGATGCCATTGGTGTTGGATGAACGTGGACCTTGGACCTAGGGAAGGAAGGAAACACTGAAAGGAAGGTGATCAGGAAGAGAGAGGTAGCAGGTCTGGTTTTATTGAACCAGCTGAGGCCATCCTTTCCAAGGGTTGGGTCACCACTGACCCTGTCATCTCCCTCTGCTCCTCTGTAGTACCTTGACCTTATGGAAATCGCGTATGCTCCTGCATGTAGCCCAACTTTTGCTTTCTTAGTTAGACATGGCTTGACGTTGTATGGAGCAGGGGGGATGCAAGTTTAAGAGTCTAAAGAAAATACTGTTGGTGTCAGGAGAATGCTTTGAAGTCTCAGTTGTGACGGAAACTCGTTGCTTGAGGTGCTGTTGAGAAGAGACTGCTTGAGTATGCATTGGCTCGGTGTTCACTGGAGCTGGAGCCTCCTCTGTCTGAGCGTGAGGATCTTCTTGCATGATGTTCTTCCACCCAAATGTGTCCTTATCCCTGGCTGGAGGAAGGTATGACATAGAATCATAGAATGGTTTGGGTTGGAAGGGACCACAAGAATCATCTAGTTCCAACGCCCCTGCCATGAGCAGGGACACCTGACACTAGACCAGGTTGCCCAAAGCCCCATCCAGCCTGGCCTTGAACACCTCCAGGGCTGGGGCTTCCACAACTTCTCTGGGCACCCTGTTCCAGGGCCTCACCACCCTCACAGTAAACATCTCCAGGTCCTGTTGCACACAGCAGTGTGGACAGCGGAGGGGTTACTTCTTCACAGGGTTTGGAAACCTGAGCCTAGGAGGTTGCAGACAATATGAAGAAATCCACTTGTGTGTCTGAGATAAATCTGTTAACATAAATTAAGGGGCTCCTGATAAAACCTGTGGAGGCCAGTGTGTGCTTTGATACCCGTTTCCCTGAGTCAGGCGCTGCTTTGATCAGATCTCATTACTCCAGGAAGGCTGGAAGCAGGGTTATTGTGGAACGGCTGTGCCGAGCACTGGGAACCAGTGCCCACGTTAGCCTCCGACTCCAAACTTCACTGCCATGGCTTCCTCTTCCTCACTGCTGCCGCTGCTCCATGGCCACCCTTTCCTTCAGACCGTCTCACCTTTCTCCATGCCTGATCCTCTGCGTGGGAGTCAGAGAGAGGTTTTTCAACAAGAGACCCTGATGCTTTCACCTTGCCTGACCTGCATCGTTTGGTCCCAAGGTCCTGGGCTGCAGTGCTGCACCTTGGACTGTTTTTGTGGTAAGAAGTTTGGCAGGTCCCAGACCTTGATTACAGCCACGTGTTTGGAGATGGGAGAGGGCAGCACGAGGAGGTAAAGCACAGAAACGTGTGTGAGTGTGGAAAACTCTTGATTCTTGTTTTCTGTGTATGACTCAACAACTGGCAGCAGACTTTGTGGTTGGAATAAGTGGGGGGTGCCTGACCTCGGGTGTGATGTGAAGCTGGGGCACCCAGTTGTTACGGGAGGAGCGGGGTGAGGGTGCAGGGATTGGGGCCGGTGGGGCAGAGCGCCCTGTGCGCTCGCTGGTATTGCTGGGTGTGGGGGGCACTTGGTTGCTTAGATGGACTTGCCTGGTTTTATATTTGCCAGGCCTGAGCTGTAGTCATCAGGGTCTCGTGTGAGGGTGGGAGATCACACGGAACAGAAAACATACACCTTCATTTGTGGTTGCTGGTCCCAGCCCTGTGCCAAGGGAGCTGCAGCTGATGGGACTTGCAGCAGCTTGGGAATTCGCTCCCCTCTCCTGGGTGGGCACCCAGCCGCATCCGCTGCGGCTGTGCATTTCGCTCGTGGGTTTTTATCTGAATGCACCCGCCCCTGGGGAACCCAATTAATTTTCTCTGGGGGAGGCTGGCGGCCGTCCCCGCGGGCAGGGGCCGGGAGCAGACCTCGATACCCCGTGCAGAGGAGCTGCATCGCCCCACGGCAGCCTGCTCCTGCTGCACTGCCATAGCCAGACCATTAAATATGTATAAGGAGGAGAAAGCACGTTCCCTGGCTTTCTATAAATAATTGCTGCGCTGTGAGGAGCAAGTGTTTAGTGTAATTACTGCGGGGGAATAAACAAATTACAACAGTTTGCGAGAAGGGCAGCCCTGCCCTTAGCCCTTGGCAGCCGGATGCAGTGTGGTGGCCGGGGGGCTCCCAGCCGTGTTCAGGGGAGGATGGGGCGAGGGGACCTCCGTCGGGATGAAGCGGAGGATTTAGTGGCTGGCTCGGTGACTTGCGAGGAAGCTCTTTCTGCTGGGGCGCAGCTGGAATAGCAGGCGCTGACATTTGCTAGTCGGCGTTCAAACAAAGATCCCTGTATTGGCTTTATTAGCGAGGCAGTGCCAGGGACACTGGTGGATGTGTCCTGCCCACACTCCCTGCCCTCCTCCGGTTCCTCTCCATCTCCCCGTGCTTCAGGCAGTGCCTCTCCCCAGGAGGAATTTGGAGGCAAGGGACTTCTGCTGAAAGTGCTTTGTGTGAGACGTCAGCTCGGGGCTGTAAACAGCGCGTGGTTCTGCTCAGAGAAAGTACAGAGCTGCCGCTGGCAGCGTTTCTCCATTAGGGCAGGGGCTGGCAACCTCCTGGCGTGGAGGACTGTGCCACTGGGCAGCCGTCGCTGCGGGAAGAAGGTCTCTCTGTGGAGCACTCCCACTGTAAAAAATAAATAAAATAAAAAATAGCAAGGCAAGGGAGCAGCGTAGCGGTTTCCCCGAGCTGTTTGTCTTAATTGTGTGATTTCAGTTCCACACAGCGCTTGGGTGGGGTTTGCTGATGGACATTCGCCTCTTCTTGTGAGCGTGGAGTGAGTTTTGGAGGTCTCGGGCACACGCAGTTGTCTGTGTACTGGGTTTTTGTGCGTAGCAGCTGTACTTGAGGTTGTAAATCTATTGTTTGTTGATAGTAGTACAAATTAAACGTGCACATGTCTCTATTTTGCTTGTATATTTATCTGATGCAAAACTCAGACCTGGTGTCTCCTGAGCTCCCCTGCCATGCCCTGTCCTGCCCCGTGTCTCCTTCCTCCCGCGCTGAATCCGATAGACCAGCCAAGTGCAATCCTCTCTTTCCTTCTTGCTTTCAGACCCAGACTGGGCATCCCACAGCCTAGGGATCTTCATCTGCTTGAATTGTTCAGGAATCCATCGCAACATCCCACAAGTCAGCAAAGTGAAGTCGGTCCGTCTGGACGACTGGGATGATGCTCAAGTGGAGGTACGTGCATCTGAGACATGAAGTACCAGTGAGTTTGGGTTGCTGCGTTTACCAGCGAAGCTGTAAAACAGCATCTGAAGATGCCACAACAAATGTGATTTCGGAAAGCATGTCTAGATAATTCCTGAGTGCGGGAATGAGGTCCGCGATGCTGATGGAAAAACGGAGTAGCTGTTTCATGAAGAGGTGGGGAGGGCTTCCCCCATCCCTATAAAAACGTCACTGAAATAGTGTGGAAAATTACTGTTTTTAAATGAATTTTCTGTCTGTCCCATTACCTCTAGCCTAGACTAGATGGTAAGCTGAACCTCTAGTCTAGCATCCCTGCCCAGCCCAGCTATTTCTGACTTCCAGTTAGCGTTGAAGACTCTTAAACTCACATCTTGAATAACTGAACCCTCGCAGCATAACTTCTCTCTGTTGATGCCACACACCTGCCTAGGTTCGGGTGGTGTTGCTGAAGACCAGCCTACCCAGGAAACCCGTATGCTTTGGCTATTGGTGTCGTTAAAGGCATCAAGAACCCTCCCAGTCACTGATCTTTATCTTGTGTGTTGTAGATTTGAGGTTTTTCTGAAAGCCAGAGCTCATGGAGTCATGTGTTTTATGAGAAAAATAGGCCTGTGTGTTTGTGTTGCATGGGTTTTCCCTTTTCTGATTTTTTTTTTTTTTTGGAGAATAGATTGAATATGTAAACTTGAGAAGATGAAAAACATGAAAATAATGGGAAAAAATGCTTAGGGGAAAAAAAAAAAAAGCTTAGCTGCTTGTTATGCTTGTATGCTTGGCATTTGATACAAGACAAAACATATGTAGCATGGCTGCCTGGAAAAGAATGGCGTTTTTACACTTATAAAGTGACTTTCATTACATAAAAATTATGAATAAGGAAATATGTGGTTTTGTTTGCAGAGTTCTCAGCTAGCCATTCATACCCGAGATCAGAAGGAAGGGAGGGCTGTCAGGGCAGATCGAATATTTATTTATTTCATACTTCAAGCGCCTTTCTGAGGTTGCTGGCATGGGCTGTGCAAAAATAAAGTTATCCTTTCGGAGCAAGTGATACGATCCAAAGCAAAGGGACAATTGTAGGAGACCCCTTCTGTGCTGGATTCCCTGGGAGCCATCTCATTCCCATGCCTGCAAGTGGGAAATGCCACCGCCTGCTGCCCTCTGCTCCTGTGGGGATCGTGCCCGCGTGGCTGGGACACGGACCTGGCCCCCGCGTCGCAGTGAGCTGGGGGAGCCCTGGCAGTAATTATCAATATTAATTTCTGAGCCCTGGTTTGCAGGCACAGCCGTTACAGCATCCCTTCTGTGCATAGTCCCGGGGGAACCTCAGTGAACAGAGGCCCCATCCCAATAATTTTGTTCCTCTCTGGCAAGAAGAGAGGACAAGGGAAAATACTGTTACGGGGGGGGGGTTTAATTTTTTTTCTGTTTTTTCTCTTCTTTTCACAGTTTATGGCCTCGAATGGAAACAATGTAGCAAAAGCAAAATACGAATCAAAAATGCCACCGTTTTATTACAAGCCAACGTTTCTTGACTGTCAGTAAGTAAATACCTTTGCTGGTAAACACCCTTTATTTGTTTGTGCAGCTGCAGCCTCTGTAATATTTTAGTTTCAGCGTGATTTTTTTTTTTTTAGCCACAAAGGAGGTTTCATTTATAAAAGGCTCGGAAAATCTTTGTTGTTCTGCACGCATATGGTAGAGTTTATACTACGTGTGGGATCCTATTTAATAACTACAGTTGACATGATGCAGAGAAGTCAATAGTTTGTCTGTTCCCCAGACTCTTCCAAGTTTCGAAAGCTGCAAAAATGCCTATTTCTGCCCATTGATTTCCTCTGCTTTTTCAGAGGAAACATCAAAACAGAGCTTGCTGTCTGCTCCATGAGATGCTAGGTTACTTGTAATGCAAAAATACTGGGGTTTAGTGCCAACATGGTGGATTTTCTTTTTCTGCTTAGGTGGCAAATAATATCCTCTGTGAAGGTGAGTGAAAAGAGATTGTCTCCCATTCAGCACCGAGTAAACCTCCCGAGTAATCTGGGGTAGGCTTTGTAGACCAAGAGGGCTGAGAGGCCAGAACGTGACCTACCATCTGGGGAGCAAGAGGATGAACTGAAATTGGGGTTTAGGGTCCCGTCCTGCAGAGTACCCAGGGGGTTTTGTGCATTTGTGAAATGAGTCTTTACAGAAGGTCTGGAGCGTGTGATTTCTAGAGCCAGTGCTGTAGTAATAGCAAACTGGTGAGCAGTGTCCCTGAGATCCCTCCCGATATTGCTGCTTTAACTGGGTGTCACTAGTTGAAGAGAAAAGTGTGGTGCAGGGGTGTGAAAACAGTGTGTGAGGCTCTGAGCAGCCGGATGATTGATTCAAGCATCGTAAGATGCGCCCAGAACAGAAGTACTGAAAAGGTTTGTAGGGGTCCCTGAGTGAGTAGGAAGGCTCTGCTGTGTTCCCCAAATCTGAAATAGTAGTGCAGGTGGGCCACAGGGTTCATCCTCAGGCAACTTTATATTTTTAATCTTCTTGTAATAGCTATTAGGAAGAATTACTGTCTTCCTACATCATGCAAAAAGCCTTTTATAGTAAAGACAAAAGACCTGTGAAGTATCTTGGTGATGCATCCACCACTATTTGACCACGTTCAGATGCTGAATCTGGGAAGGCGCCGGTGTGAGCAGCACTGCCTGGCCTGACAATAAGATCCCATCCTTTTATGCAGTCTTCCCAGATCTTACTTTTCATCTCAAATGGCCTCTGGCAGCAGCTTCCACAGTTCCTACAAGTACAGAAATGACTTCAGGACTGGCAAAGCCACTGTGTATTGTGGAGGGGCGCACTCGGAGTGCGTTGTGATTATCTTGCTAGGATTATTTTCCTCAAGGAAGAAAAAGCCCCAGCCTCTTACCTTTCCTATTGCTGTCACACCTCTGCCTTTGTTGGGGGGAGCTCAAGGAGAAGCTGCTGGAAAGGCGTTCCCAGCCAGCGTGATACTGCACGTCTGGGGTAGGAGATGGTGCAAATGCAGCTGAGCATGGCAGCGTCATCATCTATATTTTCCCTCTCTCATTCAGAGGGAAAAACCTTCTTATGTTTGACCATGTTGGGAGTTAAGGGTTGTTCAGGTTCTCCTCCTACCTCAAACTGGTCTTCAAGCATCACCCCTGGGTTCTGGCTTAGAGAAAGTGGGGAAGATGCTTCATGGGGAGACGGGGGGACACCTGAGAAGTGCTTGGGTGGATGAGGATCTGAAAAGTCAGGACTGTGATTTAGTAAGGACTCATGGAAAAATGATGTCTCAAACCTGGAGGAGGTGGTTGCTTTGTGACAGTCAAGGACTGTCCTGCCTGCTCCTGCCTGTCTGCATCCAGACAACAGAACTGCTGTTCACCTAACACAGGTGAGGCTTCCTACTTTTCTGCAGGCTCTGGTGTGACGTTGACCCATCCATCTCTGTGCATAAAATCCTGCCTCTTTCTCCCCTGACCAGCATAGCTGGCAGCCCAAGGACAGATGTATCCTCTTCCTGCAGGATTTGGTGGCCTGAGTTTTATGATGCATGTCTCAACATCCCCGTGGGGTACGTGGTGCCCCTTGCAGATGGCTCTAGCATCCCTGTGATCCCTTTTCATCAACTGCTTCTTGCATCTGGCTCTGTAACTAGATTGCGCTTCCCAAGATGGTGCATCTACAAAAGGAAAACTGCCGATAATTTTTCTCTTCCTTCTTGCTGGAGTTGGGTTGAAACCAAAAGTCTGTTGGCAGAGCATTATTTGTGGTTTTTTCCCTTGCCTTCTCCTTAGCATCTCCTTGATACGAGGAAGAAGGGCAGCACTGCCAGCTTGCCATGCTGCCCAAAGGACGGGGGGAGTTGCTGGCTCTGTCGGCAGCCAAGGGGTGGATCCTTGGGGAGCAGACAGCTCCGTGACCTGTCACGGTCCTGAGAGGATCCACCACCACGTTTGGATTGCTGAGCTCCAAAATCCCAGCAGTCAGCTGTGCTGTTCTGAGATTTGTGTGTATTTACAGTCCTAAGGATGTCGCGCTCCAGCCCTAGCTGCTGTTCTGTCCTTACAGGGCAGGGGCCTGTTTGATATCCAAGTTGTTTAAATCTTTCCCAGGAGCAGAGTCCTGGTTCTCCCCGTGCCCCATCCTACCCGAGGGAGTGCAGAGCTCGTGCTGGGGGAGCCTGGCTGGAGGTGGGGCAGGTCCCTCTGCAGCGTGGGGCGTCCTTAGATCTGGGTGTGAATCACACCCAGCTCTTCTTGCACGGGTCAGGCTGGTGGGCAGCAAAAGCTTACCCTGCAGCTCAGAGACCGCGAGCATCTTCATTCCTTCTGCTGTCGGGCTGGCAGGAGTGTCTGTGGCTGGGTCTGTGCTCAGTTGGTTTGGCTTCCTTCGATAATGCAGCTCAGGCTTTGCCGCTACAATATTTTTCCTCCTCCATCCTGCGGTGCGGTTGCACTCCGGGGAGCTTTGCCGAGCGGTGGCTGAGCTCCAGCCGCAGCCCCGTCCAAGCTGCCTGCGAGCACAGAGGGACCGTGCTGGCGCTCGGCCGGCGGCGCCGGGGCGGCCGCTCTATCCGCAGCCCTTCCTGATGGAGAGGCACGTGGATGGGATTATGGTGAGAAACAGGACTGAAGGGGTTTAAGGTTTTTTTTTTCTTGTTTCTTTTTGTTGTTGGTTTCTGTAGTGTTTTCCTCAGTCGGGAGGAGGAGGCAAGGCTAATAATGCTCCTGCACGCTGCTGCTTGTGGGCCAGTTTCTGTCCCTTTTGTGCTCGTAATTTNTTTTTTTTTTCTTGTTTCTTTTTGTTGTTGGTTTCTGTAGTGTTTTCCTCAGTCGGGAGGAGGAGGCAAGGCTAATGCTCCTGCACGCTGCAGCTTGTGGGCCAGTTTCTGTCCCTTTTGTGCTCGTAACTTGTGCCTGTTTTGCACTGGGATAATTTTCAGCCTGGATGCCCTGATTTCTGAGCTGAGCCTGGAGCTCTGCTACGCTGCATGTTCTCTGGGCTGGTGCTGCTGGGTCTCTGCCGTGGCAGCGCTGGGATAGATGTGACCTCTCGCGGTCACGGATCTCCTGACGCTGCTGCAGCACAAACAGCCGGGGGTACGTTGTGTGGTGGGAATGTCTCGAGGATGATGTGCCAGGTTGTGGTTTTCTTTCTGTAGTTAGAGGCTCTCTGTGCCTTTGGACAGATAGATGCTGAAGAAGAGCAGGGGAGTGCTGCTTTTAAAGGGGTATATATTTAGCTTTCTCTCTGCCTTGCTGCAGTCCAGTCACTGCAGTAGCATGAGTTGTTCCCGGCTCTCAGCCCTGGGTGGATCGTGTTGGACGACACCTCCAGTTACCGCTGGCGCTGTGCCGTTGTGTGCCGACCCACGTTCTGCAGCATCAAGAGGTTTTGATGCTTCTAATTAGGACGGCCAGTGCTGGCCAGCCGCAGTGGCTGGGCATGCTTTGTGGGAGCTGCCCTCAGACTCGGTGTGGTGGGATGCTAATGTATGAGCTGTAATAAGGACAAGCTTATTCGTTTCATAATGCTTCTTCTGGAATCCCTCTGTTTTGGTTACTTGGATAATTGGGAAGCTCAGAGCGTAAGGAAAATGCTCCAGCACCAGCTTGTCCTTTTTTTCTTCTTGCCTTCTTGTGTTTGCTTGGAAAATACATGGTGTTTGCCTGCTGCATCTGGCTTCTGCATCCTCCAGAAACCCCATTGTGGCTTCCTGGCTCTGTCAAACATTGGAGAAGTTGGAGGGCCACTCTGGAATTGCCCAGGAAAAAAGTTACCAGCTGTGTATGGGCAAAAAACCCCCACCCAACCAAAAAAAAAATCCCCTTCTGCTGTCTCCTCTCATCTTCTGTCTGTCAGGAGCTTGGCCCATGCATCAGGAGCAGTGAGCGGAGCAGCCAGCTTCTGTACCACTGGGGCATCCCTGGGGGTGAAATGAATCCCAGAGTCTGGCACGTTCCTACACCACTGCAGCATTGGCCCAAAGAGCCTTGAGTGAGGAACTTAAACCACAAAAACCCTCTTCAGATGGTCAGGAGTGGTCCCAGCCTAGCTCTGTACACCACGGCAGCAGACTGAGCACTGTGGAACGGCCTTTTCTGGGGCAGATACGCCGCAAGCACGGGGTTGAATTTTGGGTCGCTGGTGAACAACGTGTAGCATCGCTTCTGAGTAAAAGCAAAGAAAAGGGCTTTGTTCAGCTCTAGGCTTGGCTGAAAACTGATAGAAGAAGATGGAGAGAAGCTCTTCCTGGGCTTTTGCCGTACTGGAAGTACCCCCGTGCCCCTGCCCAGTACTTGATGGCAGTTTCTGTTGCCTTTTTGCTTGATTTGGAAACGCAGAGCATCTTTCTGCAGAGCTGCGTATGAGTGGCAGCGCGTTGCTCTGCTCCTCTCCCCGTGCTTGGGTAAGTGGGAGCTACATCTGTTCCTTACGCAGAACACCGAAATATACTGACTGCCAGTACATTTGAGTACCTTGGGAGGAAAAACGGGGCGGAATGAAATGGCATGAGTTGTACGGGGTGGCTGTCTTATCTGGAACGAGATGAGATGTCAGTCAGAGAAAGGAGACATCCCAGCGAGGCTCACATATTGAGGAGTCATCTCTATAGTCATCTGAAGAAGAACAGTTATTGGCAAAAGTGGCTTATTGTATTACAGCACAATTAAAATGTACAGAGAGAAAATTGCTTAGTAAATCCCTGGATTTTTTTTTTTCTTCTTACTTAAAGTTTGGCTCATTTGGTAGAGGAGCTACCGAGCCTACCACCTCAGTCTGGTGTCTGAAGGTCAGTCTGGCCCCCTCCCATGCACGGGGCATAATGATGGTCAAGGATGCAAACTGCTCACCTGGTCTCCTCCTTCGGCTGGTACTTTATAGATAAGGTTCTTTAATGCTTAATATCCAGATGGGTAAATTTGCATGTTTTGCTCTGGCACCTACTTATTAACAAGGGTCTTCAGATCTTATATCCATGGCTTTCAGAAATACTTGATGTCTTTGATGTAAAGCTCGAGGTGCTGCAGGGTGGCTGCTCATCAGCTCCCAAGTGGTGGAGCCTCCTGTGGTGGCTCACACTGGGCACTTGGCCTTGGGAAGTCTCTGCCTGCGCGTCGCCCTGCCGTCAGCCTGAGATCTGCCCACTCCTTCAGTCCCAACCGGCCCTGGGGTCTTCTCCGTTTGTCATTCATCTTCTCTTTTCGTTAGCTCGTAAGCCAGTTAATTCATATTGATTCCTTTAATTTCCAAAGGAAACTGCTACACGGTTGAGATAATACCGACACAGGCTGTTTCCTACGTGCTTTTAATCTGCCTTTAAAGGTGCTGAAAACCAGCATTGTGGTGAACTGGACTGTGCACGTAAAACAGCCAAACAAAAAAGGAACCAGTTAGCATTTTAACTGAGTGTGTTACGATTTTTGCATACTCAAATTCAGCTTGAACTGAAGTCCATCACGCAAGATTTTTATGCCTTGATAGCCAACCCCCCTGTCTCTTTGCTCTCCTCCAGAAGCTTGCTGTTGGCCACTGATCTTGGCGTGGCGGGGGGAGTGGATGGCCCGTCACTCCTGGGGCTCTGCAAGCTGGGGTGGTGCACAGAGCACCTAGAAGAAGCCCCCAGCTGTCTCGTGCCTCCACAAAGCCATTTAAAAGCATATCCTTACAGCCAGGATTTACCAGATAGGAAGAGATGTGGAGGCAGTGTGAAGCTAGACAGGCTTTTAGTCTGCGCTGCAGTGGCTCACCTTGCAGTCTGAGCAAAAACTTGGACTCGGACTTAAAATCTCATTAAAACAGTTGTTTGACAGAAACTTGGCATAGCTGTGGCCGCAGAGCTGCTTGTGGAAAGCAGATCATTTTTTGCTGGAAAAACCCCTGACAAATTCCAGGAGCTACAAATTTGGGTTTTGGAAATGGTACTCCTGGATGACCTTAATTTCTTTTGTCTTTGTTGGACTTGATGGTGGCTCACAAAGATGCAATCAGAGGGTGGTAGCGGATGGTGTTTGATGTCTTTTGGGCCACTTTCACCTCTGGCTGGGGCTTCGTGACTCTCATCCATCTCCAGAAAGCCATAGCAGCCATGCAGCGCCTGCGGTGTGTGCACCATGGTGCGTCCTAGGAAAGCCAACCCAGCTGAGGGTCTTGGGTAACAGTAAATTGGAGACTATAAATTTGGCTGGCCAGCACTCCGCTGTGGAGGAAGCCACGCAGCCACAGTTTGATATTAAACTGCTTGAACAGCTCTTCCCGTGGTGTTTCGCGATGTGAGTGAAAGGCTTTGATTACGTGGGACCAAGATAAAACTGCTCCGCTGGCTGCTCCTGCAGCCCTTCTTGCTGGCCCTTTGGCAGAGAGCGCTTGTTTTCACGTGGGTGGTCAGGCAAGCAAGCAAGTACCTAAAACACGATTTGGAGCTCTTGGTGTTGGCGGTGCTTTGTCAGCTGCCGGACCTGCCGCCTCCCCAGCGCAGCCCAGTTCTATTCCATTTGGGGGATGAATTTTCCCTTAATCTGTTGGAAATTTGTTTTTTCCTTAGGGTTCTTTTCTCCACCTCCCTCTTTGCTCCCAGGTTTTTATCTTGATAATTACAAAAACCTTTCTGTTCTAATTGCCAAAAAATGACACATTCCCTGTAACCAGCAGCCTGCCAGACTTTAGGTGGGCTGTTAGAGCTTTTGGAGTGGGTCCCGAAAGCTGTGCATCTCTGCAGTGTGGGAATGATGCACTTCTGTTTTTCTAACAAACACTAACAGGGTGTTTGCTATATTATCCCGTAACCAGAGATGCAATAAAATACTGTGAGGCTGTTGCTACAGTCCTTTCTGCTCACAGAACTCCTGTTGAAATCAGAGGGCTGTTTGGGTGGAGGGCCCTGTCTTTGGCATGTGATGTCCACCCTGGGTTAATTACATATGTATTCACCCCAGGAAAAATACGCTTCCACTAAAACATAGCGACAGATGTTTGAAAGGCCCCCGAAGGCATACTTACAATGAAATGGAGATCAGATCCGAGGTCACTGAAAACAGTGAAGACTGCATGGCTCGAGGGACCTCTGGGTGGTCCCTGCCCTCCAATTTCTCTCAGATCCCATATACACCAGGACGAGTTCCTGCTCCTGTTTAAATTCATCCGAGCTGTGCCAGTGAAACTAGGGTTTAAGGCCAGATTCAAAAGCAGCTTTTTATGGCAGGGTTGCCTCCAGTCCATGAGAGTGAGCGCGGTCAAGTGCCTGCTCAACTTCTGTGTCACATTGAAGGGAGACACGGACTCCTCACCGTCCTTGTTGGGGTTTTGTTTCAGTTTCTTTTGCTGGAGTTCTGCTTTCTATAAATAACCGCTGGAGCAGAAGCTGCAGCTACTGGCTGTGCTCTGAGTTGTCCTAGCTGCGGGCTGCTCTTGGTGTATCTTGTTTTTGGGGAAGTTACTGCTGGAAGAGCGTGGGTTTGTGATGGTGAGGAAAGGGGGAAGAACCTAGGAGCCATCAGAAATTGCATGTGGTGAGCTGGGAAAGCGGCACGGCTGGAGTTCCATCTGCCGTGGGAGCTGCTCGTGTTCTGGCCCAAGTGCTGGGAAAGGTTATCGAGAGCATTTGCAGCTTCTCGGGATGCCCTTCCAGGCCAGGTGCCTCGCGGCTGCCCGGTTTGTGCTCTCTTGCACAGAAGCTGTGGAGATACTGAACCACCGCTGCTGACAGCGTCACGGGAAGTAAGTCCCTGCAGAGCGGCGCTCCCTAAAGCGTGAGACCAGCGGAGTGTATCTGTTGTACTATCCGCATTGTACAGCGGGAGTGTTTTCCCACTGCTGCACATGAACCTTAATTTATGCTGTAGTTAAACATCCGTGCTGGAAGGCTGACTTCCAGAGACTGCGAACAGCTGCAGCTCCTGCTGAACCCACTGAAGTCAGCTGGAGCCGAGGGTGGTGCGAATTCTCCTCCTTCTAGTTCAATCCCTAATTGTCGTGTTGAAAAGGTCCGGGTTTGGCTACGGTGATAACGAGCTGCCTGCAGCAGCCGGGCTGGAAAAATTACAAGAAGGGTAACAAATGTAAGTATTTGTGTTGATTTTATCATTAAATTTCAGTAGCTTTGTTGATGAGCAGCAGAAGTATAGAAACAGGCAATTAAGTGCTACCTCTTGGGTCATGAGTCTTCTGTGTCTGCAGGCTACTGTGTCGTGGATATCAGATCCAAGAAGAGCATCCTGCTCAGGCCAGGGGAGCCCACCTGCACACTTCCTGAGACGAACCCAAGATGGGTTGTATCCAAGGCAGAGCATAGCACAGGGTGACAGCAGAAGGGAGATGGGCGTTCATCTTCAGAGTTCACAGTCAGAGTTGCAGATGTGTGTGTAACAACTACAGATCAGTCATGAAAACAGGAGCACAAGGGGGAAAGGCGGAGTTGGTGCATTATTTCTGCTGCAGCTGAAGCTCACAGTGGAGTTTTGGGTGCAGTTGAGCTGTGGTGCTCTCTGCACCTTGTGGGAGAAGGCTGGTGCCCCAACCAAGGGGATGAAGCTGGGTGGGACAAAATATATGTAGTTTTTTCCTCCAGGAGACGGATTACAGCCACAGTTCTCGTTGAAAAGCGCCTTACAGATTTGGTGAACGTGTTTGCCATACCTGCAGATGAATTTTGGTAAGCGGTGTTAGTACGCTTATCTTCGAGCGTTCCTGGAATGTGTCTGCTGAAAAGATAGCACTACGTTTGCGTAGTCAGCAGAAAGGAGAAGGTAATTAAGCGTATCAACAGTTCCCATTGGCGGAGAAGTTGACGTGTTGAAGTGTGATGGGTTTTACAGTACGTGCCCAACGCTGGGGGATCTTTTACTGTCATGGGTGTGGGCCACTTTGAAACGTCTGCTGTGAAGCTGGGCTGACACATGCCTTCATTTCTGCATGTGATTGCTGCCTGCTTGGGCTATTTAAGGTTCTAGGGCAATTAGGAACTAAGTGCAGTTAAAAATGGTTTGAAACAATTTCTGGCGTATTCTAGATCTGAACTATTTCATTAGTTCAAGCAAGCATGCTAAAATAGCAAAAAAGTATTTATAATCTTTGGGGTATTTTTTTTTTTCCTTTTTGGAAGTTAAGGTCTCAGTGTGTAAATCATTGGTATCAGTTTCAGTGTGAAAAGTAAAGGCCTTTATAAGAGGTATGTTTCCTGCCATGCATCATGGATTTGTTTCTTAGATTTAGCACTACGGTATGAGTTTAGAAGAGCTCTGCCAGGTGGGTTCTCACCACCCTCTGGTGTTTGGGTCCCGTGTTCCACAGGCATCAGCCTTTGATCCTCACCCAGCCATGTTCTCCTGGTCTTTCTGAGGCTTTTCCACTTTTCGCACCCCAGTTCCTTCCAAGAAGTTGAACAGGGCCTCGGGTATGACTGTCCTACGTCTCTTTTGTTTTGAAGGGGTCACCTCTCGCTTGAATTCCTCTTGTTCCTCGTTTGGGATGTGCATGACACCCTGCAGCAAGCTCTGTGTTCACCAAATCACAAGTGTCACCCACCCTTGGGCTGGGCTTCCCCTTGCTGTCACAAGTATAATTTTAACCTGATGCATCATAATTTTTTTTAATAGCTGTCCATGCGTGACAAGGAGACAGTATCTCTGCAGCTTTGACCCCCAGAAGGCCATCGTATATGTGCGTGGCACAGGGCATACACGATTTCTGCTTCCGTATCGATAGCTTCAGGGCAACGATTTTTCTTTTGTCTGCAGTTTTTGGTTTTTTCATTTGCTGATCCCATTTACTGAAGACTGATGTCTGAGGAAATTAGGTTTAAAATTGTTCATATACTGAGGGAATTTTGTACAGAGGATGATGGGGTGGGTGGGAACGGGCTATTCTGCTAAGTCTGTAAATTTTATTAATAAATTTTCCAGTAAAATGTATGTACAAGGAAACGCTTGGTTGTTGTGCAACAGTAAACTGAAGAAACGCTTGGCTCCAGACTGGGCAATGCAATTCTTGGAAGACTTTTAAATCACACTTCTAGTTTGATTGAAGAGTTAATGATTCTGGATTCTTCCTTAGTGTATCTTGGACCATGTTTCCTTTTCTCTGTAATTTTTTTTTTTTCCAGACTTCTGCGGGAACAGTGGATCAGAGCCAAATACGAACGAAGAGAGTTCATTCACAGCGAGAAGCAGGAGCCTTATTCCGCAGGTAGCAAAAGGCACTTTTGACAGATAAGTTTTTTGATGTGCAGCACTTTCCAGTTTTCCCATCGCTGTTTGTATGTTGTTCATATTGATTATTGCTCGGGTGCCGTTAAGTAGGAGGAGAAAGTGTGGTATTTTGGGAAAGACCCCTCCTGCTATCCCCTGTATTTGACTGGAATATTGGGAATTTTAATATCTGATGGAAATAAATCAGTTATCAAGAGTCCGTCTGTTGACTTCCATGGGCTGTTCACCAACGGCAAGTGAGATAAACGACTGGTGAGTTCACTTCTGGTAGCGGGAGGCGTGAAGCTGGATTGAAATGAAGATAAGGGTGTTCGTCTCATCAAGGTGACTTTTGCTTTGGAAAGATGCAGAAGGATTATTAGCACGGTTTGGTTAGTGATGGATAAGTGTGCCGGATCCTCCGCTCTTCCCAAATCTCTTGTTACTGTCTTTCCACAATACTTCAAGTGTGGTCAGTGGGACCTGGTCTCCTTGGAGCCTAATAAATGCCCAGTGCTTTGCAATTGCAAAGAGCCGGCACACGCACCAGAGCTCGTTCCAGCACGGAACGATGGGCAGGGTGACGGTGGCCTTGCACAGGGGCAGTGTAGTGGAGCAGTGGATCGGACAGTTTGCTTGCAGAAGGGTGGAATGTGAAGAGGAGATGCAGAGCTCGACCGTGTTTGTAGGGCGGCTGTGCCAGCCTAAGGAGCGGCATGAAATCAGCTGGGTCTTTCTTTGCTATATGTAAGTGGCACTTAATTTATTCTGCATGTGAAGCAGTTGACACCAGCTATGTGCTTGGATGACTCTGCGATAATTTTATTAGCAAAGACCATGTTACAGATGAAAGGTTAAAATATTATTTTCATGCTGCTTTTCAAGACTAATAATAAGCAGGTAGCTCCAGCAGTTTGCTGTTATTAAAACCACAATTAAAATCTGATCTCATGTATTCTCAGTCTATGTTTAGAGCATTTCTGCTCTGCTATTTTGTGTACATGAAGCACGAACATAGTGTGTGTGGGGGTATCTATATTCATATACAGTACATTGTGCACATTTTTATTTTAGGTTTTCAAAGTGGTCTGCTGGAGTTGGGCATGTTCTATTAACAATGAATAGCTTGATTTCTTAGATAATTTTGGAATATATCTGCCTATGTGTGTATAATGTTCACCCAGGAATAACGTTTCCAGTTTATACTGTGCAACTTCTGGATATAAAAGCCTGGATTCAGCTAAGTACTGCGGGCACGTACCTAATTTTAAGCACATGATTAGTCCTTTCGACTCCAAGAAGAGCGCGTACCTGAGTAAAGTGAAGTAGGTGCTTCAGTGCTGTGTGGGAAGAGGGGCAGCGTATTCTGAGCTCTCTGAAAACTATTACAGGAAGAGTTCAAATGGGAGGTTATTTTAGCAGCGCATTTCGTAGGTGTTCTTCAGTAATGTGGCTGCAGGATACTTAACTGCATGGTGAAGCGACAGGGTTCTCTCACCTCTCTTTGAAGTTCAAAAGCCATTAAGTGCAGAAGAGAACGGAGTAAGCCATTTTAAATGAACTGTGCTCTTGGGAGGAGGCGCAGAAGGGAAGCCCGGCTGGTGGGTATCATGTAGGTTGTGAATGAGTGCTTTTAGGTTGTAGGTTGTCTTTGAGTTGTACCGTCATTAAAATCCAGCTTAGGAGCCGTGCAAATGACCTGTGCAACCCAGATGTCATTTGTTGATTCTTCTTGACAGTAAATTCACAGGAGAGCTTTGGCCAGGTGGTTCCTCCTTAGCGTGACCACGTTGGTGGTGTAACAAAACAAAGCTGGGGGGGCACATGCCAAACTTCCAGTGCCAACTTTTCCCTTCTGCTGAACCACACCAGCCCCCCGGTGTGGCTGCACACCCGTACTTCCCCCTGTGCCCAGCACTGCTCCTTCTTCTGGATTGCATGCTGTAACTTGGGATGAGGTTGTTTTCAGCTCTTGGGTTGTCACGCCAAGAGTTGGTTGTTTCCCAGACCGAAGTGAGTAGGGAGCCCAGGGAAAATCCTGTGTCCTGTAGGAAAGCAGCACGCTGGAGATTATAGAATCATTTAGGTTGGAACAGACCTTTAAGATCATCAAGTCCAACCATTAACCTAACATTACCAAGTCCAGCGCTAACCCGTGTCCCTAACAGAGATGTTTGGGTGTGCGCTGGGACAGTTCTTGTATCTCTCGGGTGCAGTGGGGATGTGTCATACACGGTGCTGGACCACCAGTTTGCCCAGCTGGTATAAACCAGTGCCATCAAAGCTGGTCTGAACCATGCCATTCATGAGACCTCCAAGACAGACTGGACCTTGACGCTTGCAGAAGAAGCTCAGCCATGCCATGTGTCCCTGCGCAGCCCTTCTCACTGCATGCAGGGGTCGATACCCCTTAGTGGCCACACCAGCAGCGTGCAGGATGTACCCTGTGTGGGGCAGACCTCCTCCTGTGCCTGATGATGCCGGGCTCAGGGCAGCTGGGAACCAGAGAGTTCTGGGCCCTTGCTTTCCACTAACGACCTCCCAAACTGCAGGTGAACGCACCAAGGTGGCACCGACACAAGGACGCCCTCCTGCCCACCCCACACCCATTTGTGTCTCACTTGAATGTATGTGTATCTCTTTTTCTTTCTAATGCTTAGACCATTTTTTCTCACCATTCTGAATTCCCTGGAGGAGTGTTAGATTACCGGTTTCTAAGCATGAAACATTTTGTTGCTAATAGAGACGTCAGGATCCGTTTTCTCATGTTTGTTGGAAGATTTAATTCCATTCTCCAATCCCAGGGGCAATTTTGCATTCTGATATTTGTTCAATAATTGCATAAAAAAAAAATTAACCAAATGCTATCTTTGAATAGTTTTCAGCAACATCCTTTTCCAGGCAGCCTGCTGAAACCCTGGTCAGAAATCCAATGTCTTTCAGAATATCCTTTGGGGAGAGACTGTCTGGAGCCTGTAGATGCCAAGCAAAAGCTAGCGTAGCCGAACTGACAGACTTAGGAGAAATGGGTCTTGGGACGAGAGGGTCAGATGTGCGGGTCAGAGCTGAGATAGTCGTGCAGAAAAGCCTGGCAGGAGGATGCAGCAGACTCTTCAGCTGCTGGTGAAAGGTATAAATAAGACAATGAGAGGCAGCGTGGGATGCAAAAGCAACAGCTGCCCCCAAAGGTGTTACATGGCCCCCGAACCGATGGGAAATGTCTGCCCTGCGAGATCCAGAGCGATGCGAGGAAGCAGAACCAGAATGGGGAAACAAAGACGCTTTGCACGTGCAGAAATCTGTGGTGTGGGGAGCACTGAGCGTTGAAGCCAGCTCTCGAGCCTCACCCTGGAGCAGGAGCCGTGGCTGGAGATCCGTGGTCCTGGTTCAGTCCCCACATCAGATGTCCCCTCTCAGCCACGTGCCATTATACGTGTAGTCACAGCCGTTCCCTCTCTGTAGAAGATTGCCATGGAAATTCCTGTAAGGGGGGTTTTGGAGAGCTTCTTGCTCTCCCAGGAAGCCTTGGAGCACAAGCCCACGTGCTATTCAGAGCTGTCAGCTCCTCTGCCCCCAGCTTTTCAAACTCTGGTGGTTTCGTTCCTCCAAAAGAGCTGTCCTTAGTGAGTATATTAGCGCCATTGATTTTAGTGTGAGGAGTCGGTTTGAGTTCAGATAGTGCAGGGAGATTAGTAAAACAGTGATTAAATGCTTCGGTGGTCCATTATCGATTCTTAGATACACCCTTTTATACGTTTGAGCTCTTAATTCAGCTAAATAATTTCTCGTCCCTAGCCAGACTTTATGAAGCAAAACATCAGCAATCCCAGCTAACACCGTGGTCCACATCCCTTCTGCCAGTGATACGTTTGTGGAACAACGGCACAGAATAATACCGGTTTTAAGACCCTCACATTAACGTGTTTCAGGTTGTCTTTATCTCTTCTGATAAATGAACTGGCTAAATTACTGTCAGTCTCCTGCTAATTATCCTTTTAACAGAGTTTAATGGGGCACGGGTGCTGAATTCTCCTAGAGACGGAGGATGGCAGTAATCGCTGTCAAAGTCCAGATCTGGATCTCAGGCTGATTGAAAGGTCTGATAATTTTTAAAAGATTTTGATCAATTTTTAAAAGCTGGGACATTTTCCCCTACTCTCGATAGGCAGCCGTTACAGCAACACTTCCCAAAAGTCCTGCTGAAAGTTAATTCATTTGGGTGCTTTTGATTCCCCTTAATCGAATGGATTTATTTTAACCAAGGGAGGCATGCAGGAAGCAAAATGGAACAGTATTTGCAGGGCTGGAGCACTATAATATTATAAACTGGTGAAGGTGCAGCTGCTGTAACGCACGTCAGGCCACAGGCGAGAGAATGGGACGTGCGTGTGGCCGAGAGGAAGCAAAAGGGAGTCGCTTGCTCCTTCAGCTTGGCTTGGGCTCCTGATGGACCCATCTCGTTAGTGCCGGGCCGCCAGGAGGCATCGGTGCCCTGGCACGAGCTGAAGCCCAGCCTGGGAGAGGTTGTGGGCAGGGATAACACATCTTTGGGTCTTGGCTTTAACATTAGCAAATGAAACGCTCTTGACACCGGGTGTTTAATCTTTTAATGCTTGTCAGGAAAAATGGCTTAACTTCACTGATAGGACCGTGAAAGCACCTGTCCAGGGGATGGAGGTGGCTGGTGCGCTCAGGAAGGGTGAATGGGTATCTCCAGAACTGCCAGGCTGCACAAAAGAAGTTGCCACCCTGTCCTTGAAGGCATTGCCTGAGATAGTTGAGCGATGATTTATAGGCTCTTAGACCAGGGTTTAGGCGCTTTCTGGCGAGGCGCAGGGTAAACTGGGCACAAACCACAGCCTCGTTGAGGGCAGCTTTCTGCAGCTTTGCTGTGAATGCTGCCTTCTTGTCTTTCCTATAAATAGGCCAGTAAACCCTATTGCTGTTAATTTATCAGGTGGTGGAGGAGCAGTCAGGAACGGGAGGAGGTTCACAGCAGGGTACCGCTGATAGAAAGTGCTGCTGCCAGCTCTGCGCACCGGGACGATTCCCGGGCTGGGGAACAGCGGTTTGCCATCGCTCACGGCAGATGCTGTTGTGTATCTTTCGTGTTGAGACGTTTGGTTCCCAAAGGCATTCAGGGTGGGAATGCATCACTTGCAAGGGAGAAGGTCCAACCACGCCAACGAGCATCGCTGCTGTGGTTCTTTAGTCGCGGGAGGTTGGAGCTCCCCAGCTGATGTAAACTGTCATAGGTCCCATAAAAGTGGTGGAGGAATTTGGGTTTACACCAGCTGAATTTAAACCCTATCGTTTGGGGTAGAGGTTGGAAGAGCTTTGGTTCTTTGGTAGTTACACAGCTGTTGGACTGCAGGGTGTGAGGTGATACGGTGTTACTGCAACCTTAAATGGCCTGAGAGCTTCCATCGGAGCTTCCATCGGAGGGGCTGAGAGAGCTGGAAAATACAGACAAGATTTGGGGCATATTAGCAGAGTTAAAGACGATTGGGGCTTTAGCCTCTGTTGGTTTATGCTCCTGTATTTATAACACTGCGGGCTAGATCTTACTGTCGTTATTCAGCTCAGAGAAGGGTGAGCTCGAGGTTCACCCAGGTGGGTACAAGGGGCAGGGTTTGTCTGGAGGTGCCCGTTTGCTTGTACTGTCTTCTGTCAGCACCCTGAAGGTTACTCGGCTTCTGTGTTGTTTGTATTTGTCTGCAAATGTGATGGCAAAATAAATTGTAGGACATGAAAGAACACCCTTAAATAGTAAAATCTGTTAATGTGCACTTTCCATTCCATGTGGCTCTTGCGTAATTTGGGCAGCAGTCTGAATTAATTTTGCCTTGCATTTGCAGAGCTGGAAAGACCTCTAACTGCAGAGGACTAGAAAAAAATGCACGGGACATAAATACCCTCCTCCTCAGCGTGAGAAAGACATGCTTATTAGCTCAGTCTGGGCTGCAGTGATGTAACGCGGTTTATTTGGGGCCTGATCAGACAAAGCGGTGAGCAGCGTTGCAGTTAAAACCCAATTATTTCAAGTGACAGACCTCATCCTCTGCTGTCTCTTGCCCCGTCTCAGCGAGCTAGCGGGGAGCTACGAGGGTCAGAGTGACACTGGCTCCGCCGTGTGTTTTTTCACAACCTTGGAAGCAAAGATGCTCTGTCCTGCCGCTCATGCCGCTGAATTACAGGGCTGAGGAGCAGCGCCCGGAGAACAAACTAATGGCAACCTAAAAGGGCACAGGTTCTATTGCACATCAGACAGCCCGTAGCACGGTGCGGGGGGGCGTCTGCGAGAGCAAAGAAATAAAGCATCGTCTTGAGGGCTCCTGGTGACGTTTTGCTAAGCCCTTCGTGCATGTGGTCTTTAAGGAGATGCTCGTGCAGAAGGGAGAGCGAAGCCATACGTGAACCTGCACCGTCCCCTTCGCTTTGCGAACACACGCAGTAAAACCCGTCGGTGGACGCGGCGCAGGGGAGAGGAGGTTCGGTCGCGTGGTGTTGGTGGGACGGTGCGTGTCTGGGGACAGGCGGTGTCTTCTGAGCTGCGGCTGTTTGCGAAAAGAGAAGATGAGAGCGCAGAGGGGGGGTGGGAGATGGGGGACCACAGGGTCGCAGCCACTCAGAACTGCGGCAAAGGGAAAGTGGTCAGGAATTTCCCCGCAAAACACTTTTTGTCCTTTTTCATCATAAATTTTTGCAGGAAATGGCCAACTTCAGTGAATTCACCACTTCAGAATGCAATTAGAGAATTAACAGTTCATTTGTGAGGGAGGGAAAAAGTATATAGAAAAGTTCAGGTCAAATTGCTGCTGTGAGAAGTGTCCAGGCTGATGGTTTTATTCCTGAACTGTGATGTGCTGAGAGTTTCTGAGGGGTTGGTGTATTCCTGTAATATTCTTTCATCTCTTGAAAAATACCCCGTCTTCCCCAGACAGTAGCACTCCCTCCTTCCAGTTATTAGCAGAGCTGGGGGGGCGTGTCTAGGAAGGGCAGCTGGGGAGAGGAGAGGGCTTTGCGGTGGAGGAGGGTGCACCCCGAGGAGCTGGGGGCATGGACATGGTTCAGTTCATCAGTGCTACAGCCTGCTCTGGTGGGATGTGGTCCCAAAGATGGGTTGTGCCCGTCAGCCGGGATCAGAGGAGGTGAGAGCCCATCCCAGCCCTACAAGGACATGGTGGTCCGGTGATGTTGGGAGGGGAAAGTCTGGAAGCACATCCTTGGGGATGGCGGCTCTTGGCCTTAGGAAGAGCAGGACTTTCACACGATGTATTTGGCATTACAGCTGTTCAGAGTCAGTGGAGCAATCACCAGTTATCCACCAAGCTTTAGGGCTGGCAGAGCCTGCTGTGTGTCTGGTGTGGGACTGCGAGAGGAGGGGGGTCCTTACTGGGACCTGCAGGCGCAGGTGAACAGGGCACCTTCTGTGCAGTCAGCAAGATTTTTATGCTGCAAACCACCGGGGATAAAGCAGTGAAAGAGAGCACGCTGCTCAAAGGAGAGGCATTTTCTCCAGCATCCTTTTATATACGCATACTTGCCTGTGCCAATAAATCACTGCCCTGCAATACAGCTTTCTCAGGCTTGGCTGCAGCTCCCTTGTGGGGAAGGATGGTTGAAGCGGAAGAGAAATTGATACTGGTGAAAAGGCTTAAAGAAAGAGACATCTGCAAAGTCTCAGTTCAGGGCCCCATAGTGGTGCCAAGGTCGTGGCAGCAGGCTGTTCCCGGATCCAGGCTTCCATGAGAGGTGCGAGAGTTGTTTGTTGGGTTGTTTTTTTTCCTGCCCTATTTCTGCCTTGCCTGGTGAATCTGCATTGCTCTGTTGACACTGGTGCTGCTTTATGCTGCCCGAAACCCTTGATGCAGGAGGCTGCTTCCTCCCATTGGACCTACTCCGTGGTCCGAGCATCGTGTCGCGGGTAGTGAGGTGCCTTTCCTCGCGCAAGTCCTGGCGACGGCTGATGAAATGGTACTGTGGGAACAATTCGACTGGGTGACACAGAGCTGTTGTGTGAAACCATCTCCTTGCAAGCAGGGAGAAGTGCTGTAGGTGCTTCCTGTATAGTTATTTAACTGCTGATGAGACAAGCACGTGAAGTAAAATATTCGAATGGAAACTCTATTCTTGTGAAGGCGTTATCAGCTAAATCAAGAGCTGCTTTTAGCACTGGGGGAGATTTCAGCCAGCTAATGTGTGTGGTCAGGACGGTAGCCAGCTGCCATCTCAGCTGCTCTCGTGCAGGCCAGCATGAACATTATTTCATTGTCATTTTTTCCCCAAATGCATCCCACGTCCTTGGCTGATGTTCCTGTTTATGTTTCCACCGACTCCAGGGAAGTTCTCCTGGCTTTTCGCAGGTGAAGGTCTGCGGGTGGTCAAGGTGATGCTGTGCTAGGCGCTGAGCAAACGCAGAGCAGGATGGCGCTACAGTTGAGTGTAAGGTAAGGGTAGATGCCAGCCCCTCAGAGGAGACAGAGGCAGCGCCCTGCTGCAAGGGTGGTTCTGCAAAAAGCAGGGATGAGGCTGTCTGTTAAGCATGTAAATTATCCTATTGCTTTATAAGCAAGAAAGAGCGGAGCATTTAGCTGCTACAGGGAGCTACGTCTGGCTGAAACTGTCCAGAGGGGGAGATGGATGGACGATGCTCGCACAAGCTTTGGTTCCTTAGGAAACCGAGCTTGTGAGAGCAGTGAGGGAAACTGCGTGATGAAAGCAACCGGTTCTGAGTTTATCAGCAATAACCCGCCGGTGCCGGAGTAGGCGCCGGTGCACGGATGGAGTAGGCGGTGCAGAACAAGGTCACCTTCCCGGTTCACCCCTCGGCAGCAGCGCCTTGCGAGGCACTGGGGTGTGCAGGAGCATCCCCCTGCCTTCGGGAGGTGGGGGGCATTTGGCTGGTTTGGGTTTGCTGTGTGTCTGAAATAACGTACCGACATTTCCCTGCTGCGCCCAGACAGCAGCGTGGCTGCCGGCGTGAGGGCGGGTGTACCTGGCCACGGTGCGGGGCAATGCGCCGCCTCTCTTATACAACCCGATAAGGTATATAAATACTTCAGCTTCTTTTTTCCCTTCCACCTTCTGTCCCTTCCACCAGTCCCCCATGAGCTTACAACATCTCCTCATGATCCAAACAGCCTTTGGTGCCAACGCGGGGCTGAGCAGAGCTGCCGGCGCTCTGCCCACCCTTTGAGGGGCCGTGGCACAAACCCGGGTCAGATCCCACAGACGTTCAGTCCTGCAGCAGATCCGCTGACTGTTGCAACTGGCTTTGCAGTAGCAGCTCGGAACGCTTTGCAGTTGGGCCATGAGCACTTTGCTAGGGAAAAATCAGTGTGCGCTCTCCGCTACCTGTTCGGCGTGTTGGGCGGTGGAGGAACCTCTGCAGAGCAGTTGCGGTGGTTTGTGTTAATGTACCCGGGACCTCGTGATGGCCATGGAGGCACTTCTGGGCACAGCGATGAGATTTGAAATGTCACTTTATAAACGTTGAGTTACACTAGGCTCTGGATACCAGAATAAAAGTTTTAGAGCCACATAACGCTGCGGAATTATAAGTCGCCTTTAAAGCCCAGCCTGCGTTATGTGTCTGTAAGGTGAATAGTACCATAGAAATAGAGAGTTTATTTTCCCCTCATTATGTTTTTTTTCTGGCAAGTTTCCCGTAATGCCAGTGACTTGCTTCTTGATTTACACCATAAACAGAAATTTAGAAAAACTGATTATAACTGGCTCTTCTGACATTTTTTTGAGCAGAACTTTTGAAAATGCTGGCTACATCTGTAATCTCAGTCCAAAGATCTGAAATTTTCAGGAGTTTCTGTGAGTGTTAATCTCTCTCTAATATCAATGCACATGTGCCTGGTGGGCAAACAGAGCTGTCAAAAGCTTCAGCAGGCCTTGATCTCAGTCCATAGAGAGGAGTTTTCAATATAAAGAAATCAGTTAATTTATTGCTCCGTATTAGCCTCAAAGAGAAGCTGGTGCTTTGCTCCGACTGCTTTTTAGTGTCACTGTTATCTGATGCTGGTTGTAAAATGGATTAAATTCCCTTCTGATGCTCGAAAGACTCAAGTATTGCGGCTGGGCTTTGAGAGACGCTCGCATTTTCTGGTGCTGTCCCTCTTTGGTGGGAAGTGCTTGGTTTGGAGATGCAGGGCTGCAGCACACGTCAGGAAGATGCGGCTGGCGTAAGATCTGCTGAGAATCCCTCGCTGTGAGGTGGTTTTTGGTACTGCTGTCTTAGCTCCTCTCTCCCATCCCTGTAAGCAGACACCTCGTAGACCTAGAGTTGGAAATAAAAAATAGTAGTGTGGTTACAAAGCAGCAAAAATCAGGATAGCCCAGTATTTTGTTTAAAATTCACGTAGACATGTATGAAACAGAGATTTGGACATGAAAGACGAGATGTTTTGTGGTAGGAAGTCGTGACACCAGTTCCCTGCAGTGTGTGCTGGTGCTTGGTGTGCACGCGAGGATTGCATCACTGGTGCCTTCTGTTAAATCACGGTTTCCAGTAAATTCCCAGCAGCCGGTTCCGGTATTTGGCTGAACCAAAGCACCAGGTTCGACTCTTACTGGTTTTCAGCAAAACTGTGCTACAAATCTCCGTGCTCGATCCTGCCCTTGTCTGTAGGATCTCGGCTGCTCAGTCCCAGCGTCTGGGACGTTTTCACCCTCCGCAGCTGAAACCACAAGCAGTCCCTCCGCTTGGCACTGATACCCCCTGCAGTATGTGCTTGCACCCCGGGGGAGCTGGAGATGCAAAGATGGAGATGACCTCAGAAGGTGGCTGCCCTTGTGTCTGTATGAGGAGCACAGGGATGCTGCCCCATCTCAATGTCCCGGAGTATAAAATGATTTGGGACCGTGCTGGGGGATTTGGCTTCTTGGCTGAGTTTGGCAGCCTGCTGCGAGCTTGGTGCTGTGCCACTCTGCCAAAGCGTCTCTCGTGGTTGGAGCAGCGGGGAGTGTGGTGCGGGGGATGCAGGAGAGCAGACTCAGCAGCAGCTTAAGTGGCAGTGGGGCGCTGGCCCTCTCCAAAAAGGGTGCAAACGTCATCGCTGTTTGCACTTCGAGGGAGAATAAGAGCGGTTTTGCACTTCGGGGGTGCATAAGAGCGTTATGCATGGATTGCATCCAGTGCTGGGTGCTGTACAGATGCACTGAAAAAAGACCCCTGGTCCAGAGAGGTTTTAATCAAGGAGCGTTTAGCTGAGGTATGTGAGTGACTGGATGGAAACTGCAAACCTTGCAGTTCTCCCCGCCCAGTACCAAGGTTACTGGAGGCTGATGCGCTGTTGTCAGGAGGGGGTTAAAGCACAAGGATCCATCCAGCGAGCAACCTTGCCGGGGACAGAAACCTCCTTCTCATGCTGCTGGAGCCACAGAGAGGGCTTCTGTTCTCTGGGCACTGACATCAGCCGCCGGCTGGGACACGTGTCATGCTGGGAGCCAGGCTCGGCGGGCGCTGATCCCCGGGAGCTGCCTCCCCGCACCCCTGGGCAGGCTGTCCCGCAGCCGCAGAGAGCTGTTAGACGTCTCGCTTACCATGGGCATGGTGCTTCTGTGGAGCACACGTGCTCCTGTGTTAAACGCTGCTTGGCTCGGTGGGTCTGAGCCCCCTGGCTGGGTCCGTGCCAGGGCAGCCGCCCACGTGCATTGGCTGCGGTGTTTGCAGCCCAGAGAGCAGGGCAGGGTGCGATGCCCCGGGGGGGGGTGCCAGGTCTGGTATCTGCACCATGTGCTGTGGATTTTGGGTGTGGAAGAGAGGGGCTGAGGGCTGGGGTTCTTTCCCTCCTCCCCCAAATTTTTGTCTAATGGGGAGGATGAAAGGCTCTGGAAAAAATTGAAATGGAGGGAGGAGGAAACCCTGTGGAAAAGCACATTCAGCTGAAGCAGACGGGACCCCGTTTGTTGATGCTCAGTCTCCTTTTCATGTCTTTCCAGTATAATGCTGCATTTAACGTTACACAACTCCCTGTCAGGACTTGCTCCAAGAAACCTTTCCCCATCCCCTCCTTGGAGGATTGAGGGAAATGTAGTCATTCCTTTAAAACAAATGACTACTTCTTCCTCGGTGTGCCCTGACACCGCTCCTGTGGGAGCGGACGAGGCGGGGGCGGGCGCGTGTGATGCTGTGCAGGTCACCTCTCCTGCTCTCTGCAGCCTCAACCAGAGCAGAGTGAAAACTCATGCAACAGCCTGTCTCCAGGGTGAATAAATATTGAGCCAAATTGCCTTGGAAGGAAAGGGATCCATCTGGGGGGGGAGCACTAAAGAAACCAGCAGCAGATATAATCCCCAGCCGGACTAACGGCATCTGCCGCAGCATCAGCTGCGAGCCCAGGCAAGGCGGTGGAGAAGACGGGTCCTCCTGGAGAGCTGCCTGCAGTGGGTCCTGCTCATCCCTCACTTCATACAGCGACTTTGCAATACGAATGATTTAACATCAAACGTGGACTTTACTGCAGGAAAGATAAAACACATCAAAGAGCTGTTTAACAAACCCAAGTAGGGAGGGGGATGGAAAGGGAGGTCACGGTGTGTTTGTCTTATTATTTTTTCTCCTACAAGGGGAGCAGGCCTGTGGCAGGGACCCGCAAGTGGCGGCGTTCCCGTGCCGGGATGCGCTGATGTTTCAGCGAGGCAGGCGTCATATGACCAGGACCCGGAGCAGCCTTGCAGTGCCTTCCAGCAGCGTTTGGAAGTGCCGATTCAGGCTCAGTGCGGCCCCTCCGAAAGAGTAACGCCGCCTCGTGAGGCTCCCTTGAAAGCGAAGGAGGGTGCTGTGCTGTTTCCCAGCCCTGCTAAGGGGGCACCACACAAAATCACCATGAGAAGACAAAGGAGAAAAAGGGTTCCAAATGAAAAAGCTTTTCTTTTAAAGATAACTTTGATGCTTTTTTTTGTCCCTACCTCTCTGGGCCATGGTGAGAGGCCGGGAACTGCTGTTACGCTCTCCAGGAAATGCATGAACATTGCAGTGACCTAGCAATGGGGTGGAGATAAATCAATATTCCCCTTACGGATAGCTGCTGCAGGAAGAAAAACATATAGCAAAGAGAAATACACTGATGTCTTCAGCACCCCTAAAGCAGAAGAGCATTTAGGCAGCCAAAATAGCCGGCGAGGACCTGTGGATCCGAGCTGGAGCAGTCAGCCAAGCAAGGCGCTGGCAGCCGGCTCCGGGGAGGGGGTAGCACCACCGCGAGCTAAAGCTGGATGTTCTCAGCTAGTTTAGGCTCCAGCTGTAATTTTAACAGCTGGTTCTGTCAAGCTGCCTTCAGCGTAGCTCTCATCCAAGCTTCTATAATTAGCCACAGAGCAGCAGCGCTCGTGTGAAAAGTAAAGCAGCAGCGATGCTCGTTGCAGGGGAAGCGGAGCAGCACGGGAGCGAGCCTTGCTGAAAGGGGAAAGGGCTGGCCCCCGAGATTTTAAATAGCTGGGGTTTGGTCTTTTTTTTTTTTCCTTTCCTCCTCTATTTAAGCACTTTGTGCAAAACGTTTGGTTAGGTTTCTTCCCCTCAAAAAAGCACACCTAACAAATATTGTTTCATTTTACATCATCCTTAACAGAACTATTTACATTTTTCAACTCAAGTCAGAAATGTTTAATTTGTGGTCAGTCTGAGGTCAGTTGCGTTTGCTGAACTCCTACAGTTTCTCATAGGCGAGATGGTCTGAGACCCCCCTGCCCCTGGATTCCCCTGGCAGCTGAATGCGCTGCCTGTTTTGAGATGCTCCCTGGAGATTCCCTGAGCTGTCGTGCCCCCCCGGAGAGTCAGTCCACCTGGTGAGTATAGGCTGTAAGATCAGTAAGCGTATGAAACACCCCAATTACAATTAGCGTGAGTGAGTCCTGTCCTTGAGCTTTCCCGGTTTGAGGTCAACCAACTTGACACACTATATTTTGACATTGCTCAGGCTGCCTGGTCCTGTACCCTTGGGTTTTTTTACAGTCGGTAGTCATGGAATCCCAGAATGGTTTGGGTTGGAAGGGACCTTAAAGATCATCTAGTTCCAACCCCCTGCCATGGGCAGGAAAATGGATCTATGCTAATTGGAGGGGGCTAAAGAGAAGTATCAGGCTGGTTCTCCGTGTTTTTGATAAGAAACATTTGGGGAAAGAACAGGGGAACCATCCCTTTCTGGTTTTGATGGTTTCTGAAGGTGGTTCTCAGTGTCCCCGATCTCCCAACGTTCCTTGGTGATTTTATGCTGTGTACGTTCATGTTCCCTGTGTAGTGATGCAGGACCGAAAGACTGGTGCATCTTTCCTTCTGCTCATGAGAAGGGAGAGACTAGGAGGCAACACAAAGTACATGGAAAAGGCTGATTTCACGGCAACTCGTCCGAGCTTAATTAAATTTCTATTAATGGAAGATCCATCTTACGTTGGAGGCCTGTGCAGGGCCAGGCAGTTTCTGTGTCTTGGCAGATAAAGAACGTATTTCTAGAGTGAGGTCATGTCTTTTTCTGGAATTTGCCAAAGATGTAGTCGAGCTGTAGGTCAACCTCAACGGAGAAGTGCGAGCGTTTGCTGATGCTTCGTTCTGACACCAGCCTGTCTCCGTCTGCATTTCCCCCTATAGTGAGCTCGCCTGAGTTTTCACCTTGAAATGTCTGATGCAGCAGAGAAGTCTGCAGCAGCGGAGTTGTCCACACCCCACCTCTTGGATGCTTACCGAGAAATTGGGCTGGCAGGTGCCTCCCCGGCTGCCTGAATAGGACTGGGTTTAAAATCGTTGCCGCAGTTGAGGTGGGGGCAGAGCAGCTACAGCCAGGTCTGTAGCCCTGGAGGGAAGCAGTTATGTGGCACATCAGTAACAAGCAGTATATCCCCAAAACACCTAAAACGCGAGGAGGCTGCTCAGCGGGGAGTGACCTGCAAACTTTTATGCATTGCAGTGGCTGGAAGGAAAAAATCTAGCTTAGCAAAGTCAATGGGAGTTTTGGTCAGTGATTTATCGTATGAGAGTTTAGCCTTGATGTGTATAATTACAGGAGTTCGTAAAGTGGGATCGCATTCCTCCAGGGGATGGGGGTGATAGGTTTAGGAAAACCGAGGCGTGCAAATGGCGTCGTGCAGCCTGGAGGCCGTGGCTGCGCTGCTGGATGCCCCTTCCTGTACGCCTCGGCTGCCGGAGCGTCCTGCACGGGCTGATTTCTGGGGCAGCTGGAAAACCGGCGGCCAGGAGAGGAACGAGGAGTCCTGAATTAACAAAATTCTCCATTCCCTTCATAAAGCAACAGCTTGGACTGTAAATGTGTCGAATGCTCAGTAACAGACGATCAGGAGCCGTTAGCTCCGCAGCAGATGTGCTCGGAGCCGTTTGGATTTCTCTTCAAAGCAAACAAAGAGGAATGTTATGTGTGTGCGAGGGCAGGTTTCCGTGATCTGTGGTTGTACGGCCACGCTGCCGACGTGGGGGGAACGCTTTATTCTGGGGTGCCCTGGAGAGAGGGTCCTAAACGCGTCTGGAGTCAGCGGTGAGCTTCTCCGCTGACTTCTGTAAAGCTCTGTTGGGGGATTAAATTAATCTCATCCGTGCTTGGATTGATCTCTGTGAGCAGCTGCATAGGCTGAGATTTTATTTACTGGTGTGGGTAAGAAAATACCTTAAAAATAGTCAGGGCTTGGAGGATATTTCAGCCTGATCCCACGGCTGTGGTTTGAGGCTCTGCAGGACGCCTGTATGCAATCCAGGCCTTCAGGTGGTTCCTGGCAACCGGCAGCTCTTTGGAGCAGAAGCCTCAGCAGCAAGAAGGTTGGCGTAGCCCCTCTGTGGTGCGTGTTGAGGGTGTGAAGGCTCCTCATCCCCAAGTCTTTCGGTGTCTCACCTCTTTGCTTTCTGTATAAAAGCCGTTGTGGTGGCATGCAGGGCTCTAGGTGGGTTCTCCCTTGTCCTGCAGAGGTCCGGGCAGGACCAGCTCTGTGCATGGGCAGTGCTGGGCAGGGGGATGATGGCTGTGGGACGGTGGCTGCGGTTCCTCCAAGTGCCAAGAAAGCTGCAGCACATCTTCCTGTGCAGCTTCTGTGCGGGTAACTTGCAGTGGCTGCAGCAAGGACTTTTTGGGGTGTTTGCGTCTTGCCCAAGGAGGATCCTGGTCTCTGGTTTGCTCTCGGTCTTCGGTTTCTGACAGCACACTGCTGTATGAATATCATTATGACTTAGTACTGCGTGCTTGTCCTTAAATGTTTTCTCACCCAGCTTTCAAGCTTAATCAGCCTTGGAGTGCATTCAGTGCTGGTGAAGGGGATGAGCATCACACTGGGAACCTCTCAGCTTTCATCTGCCGTTTTATAGTAAAAAACTGGCTTCAGAAGATCAAAACCTGAAGGTTATTTACCGGTACCGGATTTTTTTTCTCTGAGCAGCCAGCAGCTCTCAGGTGGATGTGTGGGGATGCCACTTGAAGAGGAAGCATTTGATTTCCAAGTAAAATTAGATTCCACGTTCGGTTCTCAGTAACACAAGCACAAGACTTCCAGTAAAGACATTTTCCGTAGCAGAGGGTTTTGACATCTCCCAGCAGATACAATCAAATTGCTCGGCAGCAGCCAGCTACTGTCTTATCTTCGATATGTAAACACTTGCTTAATACTTAAGTTACCATGGAAGTGGTACTGTGTAGATGGTCAGTTATAAGATAAACTGATAAAAGGGAGGATGTGGCTGTGTTCTCCATGGTGGACACTAAACCTGATATGCCTACAGCGGTCAGGTGAAGGCTTGGGAACTGTATATTTTGGTACTTTCTCCTGATATTTGTTCCCATGCAGCATTTTCAGGGGAGGTGAGCGCTCACCGGGAGATCAAGAATCAAGTTGCTGAAAGGAGCTTTTTCTCTGGCAAGCGTCCTTTGTACCACCTTACCTTGCAGTGGCTCGCCCAGAGGTTGTCACCTCCTGCTACCTCAATTTCCCACCTTTCATCCCGCTCACGGCGTCCCCGCGCTCCGTGGAGGCACCTGGCATGGCTTGCTTCTGCTGCGCTCAGTGAGTGCAAGGGGCAGTGTGGTCCCATCCCAGACACCTTCTGGGAGTGTTAATGACTGCATTAATGTCTTTGTCACCTGAGAGCTACTCCATAGGGAATGTAACATGTGATTAAAGGAACCAGTTAAAAACAGCTTAGGAAGCTGGATTAGGTACATGATCTCTTATTAAGGCTCCTTTTAGCTGACAGCCCAGTGAAAGAAGGGGGGTCTGGATTACATGGGGAAACATCAGACCTGACAGGAGTGTTTTCTGACTGTTAGGCTTAGTGGTGTCATGTACGATTTTAATCAGATTTAAATAGTGGCAAACATCACAGGCTTAATGGATTTCAGCTTTATTATTGGGGCTTTGCTTAGAAGCAGTTTGGATTTTCAGCTGTGAGCCAGCGATGCAAGTGTGTTCGTGGTGACATTAAAAGGGACTGGAAACCTAGGGACCAACCTTGTATTTAAATACCATGTGCCTCCGTATGGAGACAGACCTCAACTTCTTTCCATCAGGACCTCGATGTGTTGTTAAGCTCAGCCCCACGTTTTTTCCGTAGAGATGATGTATCTGGCTCCATGTCACGTACCGATCCTAGCAGCTGGATAGCTGAACAAATGACTTCTTCCATTTCAAAGACTTTGACGCTCAAGATGAAGCAAGGTGACAATGTGTTTTCGCAGTGATCTGGAGAGTTTGGTTTCCATGCTTGGCTTCAACCTCGAAGTTATCCTAAGGAAGATCGAAAAAAGGTCTCAGTCCTCTGTTTTAGGTGGCATGGGTTGGTCTCCTTGACCTTCCCATGGTGAGGCTTTGTCTTGGCTGTGCAAGTTTTGGGTGATTTTTGCTGAAGGGAAAACACTCACTGAGGACACTGACACATGTATTGCTACAGAGCCATGTCTCCGAATCTGATCTCTCTGGGTGGCTTTTTTTATGTTGTGGGAGAAGACACCTTGTCTTGACGCATCTTGTAAAACGTGTTTGACTTGGCTCAGTGGATTGGTAATGGGAGACAATCTTGTATGTCAGTGAAGGACTGCCTACAGCCGTCAGGGACAAAAGCCACCATTTCATGACAGTTGGTCGTTGAGGTCTCTTCATCTGGTTGGTGCTCCCAGTCCTGCATGAGCAGGAAGAGGGGGGGAAAGGGGAACATCGGGGCTTTTCAAGTTCCCCTTAGGAGTAGCATGTGGCATTGTTCCCTTTATCAGTAAAGGGAAACATATGTGCCACCTAAAACCACCGGCCTGAGGTTTCAGGTACTTCCAGCTCTGAGCTCAAAATTGCGGATGATGTTTTCCCTTAGAAGGCCGAGGAGATGTCTGTAAGGTTTTATCTCAATCATCTACTAAATTCTGGCTTTCTGTCTGATGTAGCTATTCAAGTGCTAATTGCCTTTGATTAAGTCAATCATTTGCAGAGTGAGTGGGTTAATTGGGTATTGTGGAAGCAATCAATCTAATCAGCTGCTTGCATCCATAACTGAGGCGCTACAATGCAGCAGGACAATAATTGTTTTATGAGCTACTGGAAGGCAGCAGAGGCAGCCTGGATGGCAACAGGAAACCCTTCTCTGCAAAATGGCCTGTAGGAAAGGTAATTTGCATGCTAAGTGCTCATTAGGAGAGGACTGATTGATTAAGAGCTGGGAAATTCTTGCCTCTGAAACGTGTGTACATGAGGAAGTGGTTGGTGTTGGTGTCAGGGTGTGGGAACATGGGAGGTCTTGTGCTCCTTGGCCTGGCTGGGTGAGATGTGATGAGGATGTCTTGTCTTAAGGGGGATAAGGGAGATTAGTCCCTTGTCATACTGGTGAGAGACTGTGAGGTGAGACGTGCCAGGCACCCACGCTTACATAAGGTGCACCAACAGCTTCACTCTTAGGTGTCCTTCTAGGGACAAAGGGACTGGTTTGTGGGATCACTGAACATGTTCTCCTTCGCTCCTTGCTGAGGCTTTAATTTCCTAAGCACTGAACTGTGCTTGAGGAGTAGCAGCTCTTGGTGGCTCCTCACCTGGTCTGTGCAGGAGAACACTTGGGGAAAGGGATGCCCATCTCATCAGCAAGCCTCTGAGGTCCCCTCTGCCTCCTGCACGTGTGGATGCTGACATTTCCAATATGCTGGTATCTGCACTGCTGAACATGTAACCAGCAGGAAGTGTATTTATCGGGAGATGATTGCGGAATCATTTTCAGGGAAGTTACAAGCTTCTCAGCACAGCTGCAGACAGGAGGGGAAAAAAAGAAAGCAAGCTGCTGGTGCTGTGTGGTGGAGCAGGGGAGCGTTTGCAGCCTTGACTGCAAGCTTCAAGTTGTTCAACCAACCTTGACACTGCTTGCAGGGGGCACTACCTTAGGTATCGGGAGGATGAGTTTCAGAGGGTCATAGAACGGTTTGGGTTGGAAGGGAGCTCAAAGCCCATCTAGTTCCCACCCCCTGTCACTGGCAGCGACACCCCCCACCAGCCCAGGGTGCCCAAAGCCCCATCCAACCTGGCCCTGGACACTGCCAGGGATCCAGGGGCAGCCACAGCTTCTTGGGGCAACCTGTTCCTGTGTCATAGTGAACAATTTCTCCCTAATATCTAATCTAAATCTCCACTCTTTCAGTTTAAAGCCATCCCCCCTTGTCCTATCAGTCCGTGCCCTTGTAACCAGCCCCTCTCCAGCTTTCCTGGAGGAGCACTGGAAGGTGCTCTAAGGTCTCCCCAGAGCCTTCACTTCTCCAGGCTGAACAACCCCAACTCTCTCAGCCTGTCTTTGTAGGAGAGGTGCTCCAGCCCTCAGATCGTCATCTTCATGTCCTCCTCTGGACTCACTCCAACATCTCCATGTCCTCCTTATGTTGGGGGCCCCAGAGCTGAACGCAGTACTCTAGGTGGGGTCTCATGAGAGCAGAGTAAAGGGGGGAATCCCCTCCCCTGACCTGCTGGTCACACTGCTGGGGATGCAGCCCAGGGTATGGCTGCCTTTCTGGGCTGCACGCATGTGTTGGCGGCTCGTGTTGAGCTTCTTATCCACCAGCACCCCCTAGTCCTTCTCAGGGCTGCTCTCAATCCATTCTCCACCCAGCCTGTAGTTACGTTTGGGATCACCCCAACCCACGTGCAGGACCTTGCACTTGGCCTTGGTGAACTTCATGAGGTTCACACGGGCCCACCTCTCTGGTCTTTCCAGTTTAGAGATAAGGATGTCATGTATGACAGCATCAAATGCTTTGCTCAAGTCCAGTCTCTGGACAAACAGTGATGTTTTCAGTCCATGAGAAAATTTAGTAATCCTTTTTTACGTAATTTTTTTATTGGAATGCAAATGCTTGAAAAGTTCAAATTGAAGTCATTGCAACGTCTTGCTTTGGTGGTGACTGAATGCTGCAGGAAGAAATATTACATCTTACAGCAATCAAACCAAACGATTCACACTGACGCAGCCAAACGAGAGGTGTACAGTGCTGTTTGCAGCGCTGTGCAGCGTCCAGTCCATAGGGAAGCCTGCGAATATACCGCCTGCTCCGTCCAGCCCTCTGGCTATGGGCAGCGTGGCTTGTTTCAGAAGAACTGTCCTTCGGAGTCTCTGTTTTAAAAGGAGGTTGTGACATCTGACGTCTGTCAGTGGTAACACGGGATGTCAGGGGTTCACTGCTCAGAATAATTACGCGATTCCTTAACCTCGCAGAAAAAGCAGGCACGTCATCTCCAGTAAGCACCTAGTTACCTTTCTGGATTAATTAACATCCTGCAGTGTTGATATGGCAGACTACTCAGCTTCTGCCATACAGAGAAGTGGTGATGCACACCTTGCAGTCTTAGCAACAAAGTGATGTAGTTGTATTTAAGTCTTCTCCAAAGCTCTGAATTGGGGTCAAAGCACTTTAACTGCTTAGAGGAGACAAAATCTGCTTCTGTAGGTGGAGGTGCCCTGCCTGCACTCTAGGGAAATGTGATTGCTCTTGGGTTTCATACACAAGTAAAATTTTTCTCCTATTTCAGCCTCCCATGCTTTGTCTTGCAGTGAAACAAAGAGACAAGAAGCAACACAGTGATGCATTTCGGCTTGGGTATGGCATTGGCTCTGCTGCCATGCTCGGTTTTGGATACACTGACATGTTGCTCCTAAAAGCCTTGGACCAGACCTGGTTTTAGCACAGCCCTAGAAACAGCATGGAAACACGCAGTTCTGATGCCTCTTTCCAGGTGAAATTGCAAAACAAAGCGCCAAAGATCCTGAAGAGCAGATGTGGTTTAATTCCACGTTTATAATGCTTTACTTAGGATGACAGAAAGCAAAATCCTCACATGTTGTTGGTTTGTTTCCAAACCAGTGGATCTGATTGTCCTCCTCACAAGAGGGTTTTCTTCTCTGAGAACAAAGGCTGAAACTGAAAGAGTGATTCTGGGTACTTCCTATAAATCCACGTTCTCAGAGACCAAGAACCCCACCGTTAACTAAGCGCTGATAATGGCTGTCTGAGGTGGGGAAGCAGCAATATCCCTCTGCTTAAAAAATGGGGAACTTGAACGAATTGCTGGCTGAGGTCAGATGGAAGACGGTGTCTGTGTCAGATTGTCTCGATAGAAAATCCTCTCCTTTGCTTCCTCTGCGGTCTCTTGGACAGCCAGAAAGCTGGGCCAGTCTGCAGCACCCAGCGGGTCCTGCCAGTTTTAGATGCCTGGCTTGGAGGACCTCCAGCCCACCAGCTCAACAGAGCTGGCAGGAGGCCGTGCAATGTCTTCTGTTCAGTCAAACAACGTGGTGACTCTGTTGTTTTGCCCTGAAGAGTTTTAGCTGCGGTGATGAAGTGAGTGTGGAAGCGACAGTTCCTCATTTTACCTTGGAAACTGCGTAATGGGTCAAAAATGCCCATTTGGGCTGTGTGATTTCAGGTTATATTACGTGCCATTTGTTGGTTAACTTTGCACAACTGCATGGTGCTTTTTTTGCCAGTGTCACGGGTTTGTGCCAGAACTGCCTACAAAAGCAAGCGATTGGTTTTTCTTCTTGGCAGGCAGCTGGAGTGATGCAGAAAGCTTCAGGACCGAGCAACAACAGTGTTAGCGATGCGAGGGTGATATTTATAAAAGGTGCCTGTAGGTGCTGTCTGGCTGGTCTTCACCAGGCAGTCCTTTCTATGGTCACGTTGGGTGCTGGTGATCAAATGGGGTGATGACAGGCGGCCGCATCCCTTGTTCTGCGCCTTGGAAGAGGAAGCAAACGTATTGGTGATGTGATGCTGTGTGGTCCAACACCAGCAGTGAGCAAGTGTTGCAGGGCTAGTGGTTGCTTCTGCATAAGCAGAACAGCCCTGGTGAAGGTCTGAATTTGGCCAGATACCTCCAAATAAGAAGCTGTTGCTAACGTAGCGCAGCCCACAGAGGTGAGGAAGAGATAGTTTAGTTCTCCAACTCCGATGCCCTCCGGTGTGAGATCTGTTCCCTGTTCAGCCTCCTGCAGTTTTGTTTCTCAACACCTTCTCTAGCTGTTTTCACAATCCTTTACACTGTGAAAATGTCCTTTAGATCAGGACATTGAGGACGCATCTTGCTGACATACCATTTGCCCGGGGAACCTGGGTGGGTTCGTGTCGGGTTCAAGTCCAGTTCATGGTGTTTTGCTCTGATCGGTGTTGACAGGGGTGCAGGCAGCAGGTCGGGGCAGAGCAGAGGAGCAGCTCCTGAGGATGCAGCCCTGGAGGAAGGAAGGAAGAAAGAAAAAGAAAAGAAGCAAGCAAAGGACTTAGGAAAATCTGTACCAAAGTACCATGAAATTAGCAGCTGGTTCTGAGCAGCCCGCAGCTCTCTTGCAGAGTTCATCAGTCTGGGAAAGGCATGTGAACTACGAGAAGGGATAACGCTTAGTGTTGTGTTGGATTTTTTTAATTCTTCCTTGGAGTGGAATTTGGATACTGTGTTTTGCCACAAAAACTTGGGAAGAGAAGATAAAATGATGAAATGTCCCTGTGTCAGAGGGCAAGGAAAGCTGGGTTTCCAGCCTGACCTTGGCACTGCCTCGCAGTCTTGTCCTGGGCAGCTCACCAAACCTCTCTGGGCTTCCCTCTCTTTGTATATAACTGTTATGATGCCCATCTGCGAGGGGTGAACGTTAGATGGACTTCACAGATTTATAATTCTTTGAGATCCTCTTTTGGGAAATGCAGAGTAATTTTATTCTCCATCCCCTCAGTGTTGAGAAAAATCACAAAAAATATGTTGTGGAGGGGAACAAGTTTAATAAGGAAGATGTTTGTAATGAGACACTCGAGATGAATGAATGGATGACACCCACAGCCAAGACTTGTGGAGCTGAGCTTCTCTGAGATGGAGCCACCAAGAGCTGAGCTCGAGCAAACCCCAGGTGGGGATTTCTGAAGGAAAAGTTGGGCTTAGTGGGTAATAGGTGGTGGGGGGATGGTTGGACTAGATGATCCTTGAGGTCACTTCCAACCTTAATGATTCTATTCTATTCTATTCTATTCTATTCTATTCTATCACCCTGCGTTTGCATCTGGAGATGTCCTACTCGCATTGTCTCTCTCATTTGACACCGATGTCCTTTCCAGCAAACCCAGCCCTCTCCAGCCCCCGATGAGATGTTAGTGTTCCCCAGATGCCAGGCACTGTGAGGCAACGGAGAGGCTCTGGAGCCATCCCTGCCACTTAGTGAATAGAAATGGCTTTTCAAGTACCGTCCCGTTGCTCCGACCGGCTTGGCATTAAAAATCGGCACCCTGTGGGAAACAGCAACTGCCTGTCCTTGGTTTCTAACCTGCAGGCTTTGAGAGCACGCTGCTGAAGGGTTCGCCGTGCAAGGGAGCAGTCAGCGAACGCCAGCCGTCAGAGCCCCAGCAGCAGCTCTGCCTGGCGCTAAGCAAATCTTGCATTTTATAAACGTATCAGCCGAGCATCACCTACTGCCTGTCTGTCCCCTGCCAGAGAGGTATTATTGCTGTCCAGCTCCGCCGTGTGCAGCCCGCTATGGGCTGTGCAGCGTTTCTGCTGATCCGAGCCTGGCAGGTAGCGGCTGCCCTCGGCTGGGTTTGGTGCCTTTCGTGGCTGCCTCCCCGAGATCCGATAGTCCTGCTCCCTGTGAGCTCTTCTCTTTCTGACCCTGCTAGCGCCCTGCAGCAGGTTAGCTGTGTCTTTGTGCTAGAGAAAGGGTGCAGCACGCCCGCAGCTGGGGCAGGGTTGGACTGAGTTAGCTAGTCCTGCTCGTGCCTCTGGGGAGGTCTCTTCTAGGGTGGACCAGAGGAAGAGCTTCAGACCTGTGATTCCCTTGATACGCCTGGTGTTGGTCCTCTGGGTTGCAGGGCTGGTGCGCGTGGGTACACACCGGTACGCGTGGGTAGCGTTGCTCGGCACGGGGCAGAGCACTCGTCCTGCGCTGGGGGGATGGCGGGCGGTGGCGTGGCATCACCGTCTGGCTGTGGGATAAACAAGGGTTTGGGCTGCCCCGTCTGCGTCCCTGGGCAGCGACACGGCCTCGGGTGCCGCCGAGTCTGCCTGGCCCTGGGGAGCGGTGGGTTGGTGGGAGTGCGGGCAGCAGCGGCGGCTGCATCCCGTGGTGCGCGCCCTGCCTGTGCTGGGTCCCTGGCGTCAGCGAGCTGAGGGAGGGCGTGAGCAGGTTGTGAACTGAGAAAGGCCCACGCCGGCTCCCGGGGGGCAGCGCATGCCCGTTTCTGTTGCAGAGGAAGGAATGCTTTTTAAAATACAGCCCTGCCGCAGCGCGTGTCCCGTGTAGAATGGCCAAACAAAGGAAAGCCGTCCTACGTGGGAAGTTGAGGAGCATCGCTGGCGCCGGGAGCTGTGCAGGGACGCAGCCCCGCTCCTTGAGTCCTTGCCAGTGTTGCAGCGTGGGATGCGCGGTGGGAATGCCCCGTCACTGCCCTGTCACGGTGTCACGGCGGGGACATCTGTGGAGCTCGGGCTGTTCGAGAAGAGCAGGAGTGGAGTGAGAAGGGCGAATCTGAAGGACAAGGCCTGGTCTGTTCATGCCTTTAGCAATCCGGCCGCACGTTTGGCTTGCTCGGTTCCGAAGTCAAAGGTCTCCTTTTCTTTACCCGATCTCTTTTTAAACACGGTGTTTTATCCCTGGTTCTCAACGGTTGCTTTCTGCCGCAGGGTACCGAGAAGGATTTCTGTGGAAGAGAGGACGCGACAACGGGCAGTTCCTAAGCCGAAAATTCGTCTTATCGGAGAGGGAAGGTGCGCTGAAGTACTTCAACAAAAACGACGTGAGTACCTGGGGTTGCTGCATGCGGACAGGGGGTCGCAGCTGGAAGAGCATCTTCGAACAAGCCATTCCTCAGCCACCGCTTTGTTTCTAGTTTTACAGTTTTCACAAGCGTTGTGTCCCTGATCGCTCCAGGACAAGGGCGCCAGGTACAGCTTACCAGGTTTTTTAGTAGGGTTTGCTCTTGGTCCACCACAACTGTCATGGTGAGACACCCTAACGGGCCATTTTACGCATTCCTGCTCTGTTGAGTCAGTAAGGCTCTTCTTCAACTGCTGATGAAGTTCTTCTCAGCTCTGGCTCCGCATCATGCAGCTGACGTGGGTTTCGTATTTGTGGCTACCTTCAGCATGTCACAGCAGTCACTGGGGTGTGAAACCACCTTTGCATGGCATGGCCAGCGATCCAGAGGAAGAGCTCCCTGGTTTTCTGTTCCAGTGTCAAGTGGTGGAAGCATTTGTCTTTTTCCCCAGAGCACGTTTCATTTACTCTAAGTGAGAAATGGAGCTATTATCATGAAAATTGCATTTGTGATGAATGAATCTAGTACTCTGCATCGCGTAATGGAGGAAGCCAAGGTGTTTTCTCTGACCTTTGAGTCTCCCCTGAAGATCGCAGCTGAAATAGTCCAGGCCGGAGGTACCAGCCACTTTTCTCGAGCAGTTGATGCAATCACCGTGTCATGATGACCCATGCTGTGCAGAGGAGGGGAACGTCCAGCCACACTTCTCCATGGCCAGGGGCCAGCTTTGATAGTGCTGTCTTCTCCTTCAGCTTGGTGTGGTGCAATTGCATCGTGTGGACAGGGCAGAGCCAGTCATTACCAAGGGAGAAGTGAAAGTGCCAGGCCTTGCTGTTGACTGCTCTGGTAGTTTAAAGCTTCTTTGCTTCATCGTTGACCATAAGCCATGGTGGGAACGGCGCTGTCTAGACACATCTCCTTTGCTGGGATTTCCCCACCATGGTCACCCACGGCAGCTGTGTGTCCAGGGCAAGTCCCCAAGTTCCCAAAGTGGTGCTAGGATCTCCGCCAGCTCGGGCACTTCCGTGTGATGCTGGGAACCATGGCACCACTGCTGACCTTCTGCTGACCCCTGGCTGTGCCCTAGAACTGCTGTTACCAAGTGCAGAATCTGTATTTTTGGGGTGTTTTATTTAGACTTGCTACTTCACTTCTCAGTGAAAGGGTGGTGAACTTCTGGAGATGTTTTATAGGACAAACCATGCTACAAAGTGTGTCCTGCCACAGAGGGTGCAGGCGGGTTTGGTGCCTGGGAGGGCCTGATCCAGGCTCAACGCTGGGCTACCCTACCCAAGAAATGGGCTGTAAAGTGTGTACTGATCCCTCTGGAAAGAAATTTCCCAGTTTGGAGGGCAAACAGGGGAGCAGAATCAGAGGCCAGTGGCACATGTGAGAGGATGGGACTGGTGGGAACACGGGCACGGTGCCCCCCGGCAGCCTGGCACCCAGGTCTGACGTTGGCAAGGGGGATAATCCTCCATCTCTTGGCCAAGGATGACCTGGCCGTGAGATGCAGAAAGCGTCCTGGCCTGGGAGTTAGCAGTCTGCACTTCTTTTGGTCTGGCTGAATGCTTTTCTTTCTTTGGTAGCGCTCATCCTGGTGTAAGTCCTGGTCACACCGTTAGGTAAAGAGGCTGATCTAGGAGTCAAGAGAGAGGTGAAGAGCGGCTGGAGCAGGAGGCATGGTGACGATGCTTGTCTTCATAGCACAGCGCCCTGTCGTGACACCTAGCCTGGCGTCTCGCTTCTGGGCTGAAACCTTTCTCCCCTTGAACTCTGCTGAATTTTGCAGACGAGCAGAGTGTTCTCCCAGGCTGGCAGAAAGCACTCACTGCAAAGTCTCTGGTGTCTCATCTCCAGGCAGTTTTGTGGGCTGGGAGTCTTTTTTTTCTTTTTTTTTTTAGCTAATGGCCTCAATCGGGAGTTTTTTCTGACCAAGTGAACTGCTTTCTGGTCTGAAAGCCAACTCTCAGGTGTTTGCTCACTCAGCTGTGTTTTCCAGGCAAAAGAACCCAAAGCAATTATGAAGATTGAACATCTAAATGCGACTTTCCAGCCTGCAAAAATCGGGAACCCGCACGGACTGCAGATCACTTACTTGAAGGACAATAGCACAAGGAACATCTTTGTCTATCACGAAGATGGCAAGGTGAGAGCGCGGAGGTGAAAAGAAGGGTTGGGTGGTGGTCCTGGGGGGGTGGTGCTGTTCAGAGCCAGCCTGTGGCGCACCAGGCTCTGAGCGAGCTGGGGATCGCCGGTGGGGTGGGAGAGGGGTGGGGGTATGGGGAGCACAACCAGCTCTGAGCGTCTTTGTCATGTCCTTCCGAGCAGGAAGGTTGCAAACCGTGTCTTCTGAATAACGAGATGCTAACGGAAGGAATTGCTGTTCCTCTGCCTGCAACTAGACACAGGGGCAGAGGCGTTTTTGAGGTGGGCTCCTCCGCGCCCAGAGAAGGAGACGGGGTGAGCGGAGCAATGAAAGGTGGGGGGACTCGATCTGAGGACTCACAGAAGGGGAGCGAGCGGGGTTACAGGGGAGCTGAGGAACCGGTGGTTTCTCTGCCTGTCTCGTACTTGATAAAACACAAATCTGCACGTTTGTGTTGGAAGAAATCCCCTTGCTTTGATGCCCTCGTGCCTCCGAAGGGAGGTGTGAAGAAGGGGGCTCACGTGCCTGGGGTGGTCGTTTGCACGAGGCCAGCAGGATGCGGAGGCCAGGACGGACAGGGGGGTCCCAGCGCTCCTGGAGGGCTCAGAGGGGTCCCAGCCTGCGGGGCCCCCGTGCAGAACTGCGACAGTCACCGCGCTGCCCGGGGGGTCTTGTCTCCACGGACTGGTGTCCGTGCAGAGAGCAGGCCCAGCTGAGCGTGCACTGGGTGCCATCTCACAGCCTTATTTCAATATCCTTCCTCCTTTCTTCCCTGCCCCAAATATTTGGGGCTCCCCATACAATATCAGCAGCCCTGGAGGGGCCGTGAGGTCGGAGCCTAAAACTGGCGTGTTCATATTGTGCCCGCTTTCCTCCGCCCATCGCATCTCCTTCAGCCCTCGATGCTACGCCCCGTTCAGCACCCTGTCTGTCAGAGGGGCTTTCCGGGGGCGATCCCTCGTGGACCAGCGCAGCAGGGATTTGCAGGGTTGTCTCAGTGTCAGCCCATTCCCAGCCGTTCACCCCGGCACGGCGAGGCAGGCAGCCCTGCTGGGGCCAAGCAGTCTGTGCCCATAGCAGGGGCGCTCCTCTCCAAACTGTGTAGGCCAATAATGCCACCAAAAATCAAGATGTTCTTCACTTGTGGCTGAGCAAAGCTGGTCTCCCCTCCGGTGCCGCTCAGGGGCTGATCTGGCTGGGCTGCTCCCGAATTTACAGACGCGTAGGGGTTGGGAGGGACCTCTGGAGGTCATCTAGTCCAAAATTTACCTCCATCCACTCTGCCTGGTGGGACATGCAAGTCCCATGGCATGGAGCGGGCAGCGTGTGTCATCAGGTGCTGCTTTAGCACAGCAAAGGATCACTCTGGCCCTCTTGGGTAGCTCCCTGGCCACAGTTTAAACCAAAAGAAGAGGAAGAAGCTCTTTTCTGTGAAAGCAGGATGCGTGCTGATGCTGATCTGGCTGGCTTCCCACCAGGGTGGGATTTGGCGGGGGGCTGGTTCCACCGAGGAGCTCGACAGTGATCCAGAACGTGGCGTGCTGTTCTCCTCTTGGCTCTTCTGCTGCAATACCCCAGATGTTGATCCGAGGGCTGGAGCACCTCTCCTACGAAGACAGGGAGGGAGTTGGGCTTGTTCAGCCTGGACAGGAGAAGGCTCTGGGGAGACCTTAGAGCACCTTCCAGTACCTAAAGGGGCTCCAGGAAAGCTGGAGAGGGGCTGGTTCCAGGGCAGGGAGGGACAGGATGAGGGGGAATGGGTTTAAACTAAAGGAGGGGAGATTTAGATTAGATATTAGAAAGAAATTTGTTACTGTGGGTGTGCTGAGAGGGCCTCCATGCAGGCTGCCCCATGTCCTGGAGGCACCTGAGCTGCTGCATCTCACCGGGGCTGTCCCTCCTCTGGGCACAAGGCTGGACCCAGCTTTCACCTTCCCCCAAACCTCCATCCGGGCATGGGAAGTAGGAGAGCTGCAGAAGTGCATTTCCCACCACCCTGAGCTCCTGTCCGGGGCTGAAGCTCCCTCTGCAGGACTTCTCCTGGAAGCCACCGCAGGAGTACGGCTGCCATCCCTGGTGCTACCATCGCCCTTAGGGTGCTCAGGGGTGGGCTGAGTCTCCAGGAAAGGCCACCCTTCAGGGTGCAAACCAGGATCTTTGGATTTTCTCTGGACAAATCAGCAAAATGGTCTTCCCCAATGCTCCTCCTTTCCTGAGCCGCCCCCGGAGATTTCAGGACTGGAAGAGGTAGCGCAAGGGGTTGATCAGCAGCAGCACAGCGGCTCGTTGCTTGGGCTGCAGGGATTGAGGAGCAGGAGGTACGGTGAGAAGTTGTTGCATTTTTATTTTTGTTTTAATCTGGGGCTGTCGGTCTGAGACTGCCCCGGCAACATGGGTGGCCCCGGTTCAGGATGGAGACTGGAGAGACACCAAGGTGGTACATGGAGGGGGAGTCTGTGGTGGCACTGCAAATGGACCAGGAGGAATTTGAGAGCCTGGAAAAGCCATTGACAGGCAGTAGTTCATTTTCTCTGCTTGCTCTGAGACATAAAGCAGTGAAGGGAATCTCTGCTAACGAGCTAATAAGACGACACCTTCCCATCTGAATACACTGAGCAGTTTGAAGTTGGTTTAATACATCAGACATCATCTCCTCGCTCTATCTGAGGCATTGCTCCTAATGATACGCGCAGAAAATTGTCAGGACCCGAGCCTGCCGGCTTTGCCTGCGCAGGCAGGGGTTTGTGGAAGGGATGGTGCTGGTGCCCCTTCCTTCGGCGGTGGGTGGCCGTACTCTACGAAGCACTCGGCTGTTGGAAGTCCGTGAGGGTTTCAGCCTCTGCTTTTCTCCAAGGTGAAACCCTGTGTCGCATCACGCCCAAGGAGGAGACCCACATGTATGTGTGTCGCCGTCTGGTCAGTGACTGTATGAAATATCGACGTTTTAACCTTACAGCTGCTTTTTCATGGCCCCCAGCCTGGTTTGGTCATCGCTAACTTGGGGAGCGGATTCCTCTCGCTGATCCTCTGTGTGCCGCTGTCCGGGGTCTGCCTCGCTGCTGAGCGTGGGCGAGCAAGTGTAGGTCAAACCTCAGTCAGGGAGGTCAGAGTTTCCCAGAAGGTTGTTTCTGTGCATCCTGTTCTGTGGGGTTTCCCCCACACTTCAGGGAGATTATCAAGCCGAAGCAAAGCCTTCGAGCTTTTCGAGGGTGGCTGTTCACCGTCTTGGGGCGTTTTTGAGATACCTCCAATTCATCTCCTTAATCCTGACATCTCCAAAATTACACATAAACCCCTTTTCTTCTCCCCAATCATTTTTAAGCATATAAACGTTTAAATCTTACTGAAGGCCGACTTCTACTTTGCTATGGTCTTCCTTAACGCTCCAGCAACCTCACCTGGCAGGGCTGGCAGTCTTCATTTTAGGATCAAGTCTGGCTCATTGAAGGTGTGAAGCTTCACGGGCGTTAACGGCAGCCGGGCAGTTCAGCCCCCGTCCCGCCGCAGCGCAGCGTCCCGGCGCGGGCAGCTGCTGCGTCTGCCTCCCCTTTGCCTGGACCTTCAGACCTCACGGCAGTGCTTGAGAGCTCCCCGTGAGCATCACTCGATGTGGCATTCTCAGTGACACCTTGGAAAAGGCACCCACCACAGCGCGAGCTCTGTGGCTGCTACCGGAGACAAAGGAAGAGATGAGGTTATAAACAAAGACATTGTGCAAACCAGCTGTTTCAGGGGGGAAAAAACCCCACCAAAACCCCAGGGATTTCTGCCAAGGAAAGGCAGACATGCCAGAGCGCCTGGGAATGGAGCTGGGACTTCAGTGTCACTGTGCTTGTCCCTAGGGGGGTTGCAGATCTGACTGACAGACCAGAGTACACGTGTACAGAGATGTTTGGCCGCTCTTTTAGCAAAATGCTGAAATGTGTTGCTGAGGCCTCAAAATTTGGGTGGGATTCAGCCATTCCTTGCCTGCCGTCAGCTTGTGGCTGCCGGGGACGGGACGGTGGGCAGCTGCCGTGGTGCTGGGCTGGCTGGGCGTGTGTAGGGTCCAGCTCGACGCCGCACTTGATACCCCAAATGTTGGTTTTGCTGGTTCAGACGTGCTTAAACCCTTCCCTCTGCCGAAGAGCCCGTGCGGCTCGCTGGGGGCTGTAGGGCTCCGTGCACGTCTTGAAGCCTGGGACGGCGGCGGATGTTCCCCGTCCTTCACCCCTTTGCTGCTCTCTCTTACGTCTGTATTTAATTTATTTTTTTCTTTTTTAGGGCTGCTGCTAAGCTGCGCTCTGTCACTGGGGACAAAGTGAGGGAGATGAAACGCAGCAGGATCGTGTTATTTTATGTGCAGACCGCACTGCTCACTTTTCTTTCTCTTTATTAGGAAATAGTGGACTGGTTCAACGCCATCCGGGCAGCACGTTTTCATTACTTACAAGTGGCGTTCCCTGGAGCCAGCGACGTTGATGTGAGTTTTCCTGTGCCTATTTAGTTTTTTTTTTCCTCCCCTCTTGCTCATTTTTAGCATCTCGTTAACAAGCTGGAAGGCTTGGAGAGCGCTCCACCCTCCACAGCGTTTTAGTTACCAGGCTGAAATTACTGTGTTGGGCTGCAGAGCCCACGTGCAGCATCTGCTCCCAGCAGCCAGCCTTGGGAACGGCGTGCGTGCACACGCGGTCACGCTCAGCGTGCGAGCCGTGCGTGTGAGTAACTCCAGCGCTGTCATACGCACAGAAGCTGGAAGTGTCTTTCTCCAAGGTTGCTGCTATAATGTTAGAAGCTGAAACAGAGGCTGGAAGGTAGGAAGGATGGAGGCAGAGGAGCGTCGGTGCTGTCCGAGCCCCTGGTCCAGGCAGCCTGTGGCAGGAACCTCTGCCCTGCGTTGTCCGGAAGCTGGGACTGCTAATTGCATTGTCTTCTGCTAATGTAATAGCGGAGGCTGTATCAGCGCAAGCTGGCCGTAAGGGCCTTGCGTTGCAGTTGCTGTGTGATGTCACCGGCTCTGGACGTTGTGTTGCTGTCGGTTGCGCTGTTACCTCCTTGGCTTGATAGATTTGTGGAATCTAATTGCATTACCTGCCTTCTCTGACTGACCCGGGAGGGTTCTGGCGGTGGTCCGGGGCTGGCTCTGGGCTGCAGGGTGGCCGCAGCCTTCCCGCCGCACCCACGCGCCGATGTCCGCTGCCCCAGAGGGTCCGAACCCCTGGGGAGGATGAGGGGGGAAGAGCAGCAGGCGCAGGGCTGGTGACCCCTGGCACGAGGGACTTCAGACCGTTTTTGGATGAGAAGTTAAACTGGGCAAATACAGAAAAACCCGTAAGAGCAGCCTCGTTAGCCGGCTACAATACCGTCGCTGTGCGGTGTATAATTCCCTTAATCGTTTCTCCCCCCTCCACATCCTCTACTGCCATTAAAGTTGGGTGGCACAACCGAATTGAATTGCCCCAAAACCCCCCACAGACCCTACAGAGTTATCAGTTGTCCAGCGGCTGGTGACGGGGTTTATACGCTCGCCAGCTGCCAGTGCCAACGGGACATAAGCTAGTTATGTTTCTACTTATCATCCCCTTCCCCTCAATTATTTTTTGGGGGAAAACAGAGGAGCGTAACGTTTAGCAAGGTTTAATTATGAGCACAACTCAGAGCGTTCAGCCTGGGAACGGCTCTGCAGAGATGGTGTTATGTACGTGAGGTAGCTCAGTCCTGGGTGCTGCCGTCATTTGCATCTAATTTATGGTTCCTTTTCTCTGCCAGAGAGATGAAAAGGGATTAAATTCAAACAGGAGCCAGGTTAAGCGCAGTGGGGAGGTACAAATTGCTTACACCACCCTAAGGATGCCCAGGCTGCCTGCAGCTCCCAGGGAGCGAGGCTCTCCAAGGATGTTTCAGGGACCCATGTGCAGGTGGAGGAACCTCTCTGAGCCGAGGTGACGAGCTCCTCGCTTAGCAAAGCGCCCTCAGCCCCGTGCCAGGGCTGTGAACGCCGCAGAGCCCTGCGCTGCCTGCGATGAAGCTTTCGAGATGAAGATGCTCCTGACTGCTGCGGAGCGCCTGCGCGATTCTTTGGGCTGTTGTGTTTTGGGATGTCTTTCCCCTACAAGCACGCAGCTGCTCGACCTCAGAGCTGGGTGCTGCAGGAGCGCCGATGGGCAGGCGGAGCCGATAATAACCTGTGTAAGTGAAAGGCAGGAGCAGGGCTGGGCAGGCAGAGCGGCACGTGGCCGGGCTCCTCAGCCCCGGTTTTGGTGAAACTCGGCATTTTTCAAGGGCTTTTCAGAGGCACCTGCAGAGATCTCACAGCTACTGCCTTGTCTTCACTAGGCGGCGTTAAAAATATCCCCGACGCCGGTGCCTGCCGGCAGCAAGCTGCAGGAACGGGGAGCGCGCAGGCGGCGTGTGCTCGCGGGGTTTGACAGGCAAATGGTGCTTTAGGGCTCGCGTGAGGCGCTCCCACCGCGTCCGGGAGGAGGTGCCTCGCCAGAGCTGACCGGCGAAGTGGGGTTTGGCCCAGGGGCGTCTCTGGAGGCAAAGTCCTCCAAGACGCTTCGTGTTTCTGCACCCACGGCTTCTGAGCGCTTTGGAGGAGTGGGACCAAGCGCTCAGGTGGAGCTGTCGGGTGGGCTCAGGGCTGGGGGTGAGCTCGGCATGGGCTTTCCGACGGTGACCCCCCCAGCTCCCTCCATCTGACCTTGCTCTCTCTTTTTCTCTCCCCTCTGGTTGCTCCAGCTGGTGCCAAAGCTTTCTAGAAACTACCTGAAGGAAGGGTACATGGAGAAAACGGGGCCAAAGGTAGGGTGTAAAATGCTGCTGCAGTTCCTCCAGACATGAGTCTGGGAAGGGTCCGCTGGTGGCACAAACCCACCCTTGCCGGAGAGGCAAAGCCTTCATGCTGGGAATGAGTTAAAAACAAATCCCAAACCACCTCACAGACCAACCACCCCACCTCCCCTCTCCCTGCCCATTGCTGCAGGACCACCTGGTGTGGCTGGCCAGAGCCTGGCTGTGGTGGCCCAGGAGCTGCCTGTCCCCAGCTCATGCGGCTCCTCCGAGTCCCTGTTACTTCGGGGTTGTGCCTGGTAGGAGGGGGGTAGCGCTGCTTTGGGGTGTAATCCGGCATTTCTTGACTCTTCAGCAAACAGAGGGATTCAAGAAGCGATGGTTCACCATGGATGACCGACGGCTCATGTATTTCAAAGATCCCCTGGTAAGATGAAGGTGCCTGGGCTGTCTGCTGGGAATGATCTGTAGGAGGAGTAGTAATAATTATCATAATTAATCATAAGTGAAGCTCGGGCTGGTGGGAGAGCCGGGGGGACACTGAGCTGTCACTGCTAGGTGGATCTGCGCGGTGTCCAGCGTGTAGTAGCCCCGTGCACAGAGATTCACCAAAAATGCTGTGGAACGGCTGTGTGCCAGCTGCAGGTATTTCTGCATCTGGCTTTTGGATACCTGGTGTTGGGGCTGGGAAGGTCCCGTGTCGTGGGTGCCCCTGGGAGGAGCTGGACTGGGGCTTCCTGGGGTGGCTGGTGCTTTCCACCTCTGGCTGCTGCACTTTGCTGATGGAGTTTCTGGCCGGTGCCGAGCGAGCCGTGGCCTGGCTGCCCGGGTGTGGAGCTCCCCCTCGCCGTCGTGCCCGCCTGACCGCTCTGCTGTCTCCTAGGATGCCTTTGCTAGAGGAGAAGTCTTTATTGGGAGCAAGGAAAACAGCTACAAGGTCCTGGAAGGGCTCCCACCATCCACGCAGGGAAACCACTGGCAGCACGGGATAACCATCGTCACCCCGGATCGGAAATTCCTCTTCGCCTGCGAGACGGAGGACGACCAGCTGGAGTGGATTACGACTTTTCAGAAGGTTATAAGCCGGCCGATGCTGCCTCAGGAATACGCTGGTGCGTGCTGGAGGCCAGCCCTGGCCCCGTTGCTTCCCGTGCGTTGGAGGACGGGATGGATGGAGGGGGGCGGGGGATGCAGCCGCATCGCGCCCTCGTGCACGGGGAGGGTGCAAAGTCTGTCCAAGCAGAGAGGGACTCACCCTGGGAGGAAGAGGATGGTATTCTTCCCTCGTCATCATCCTCCCATCATGTCCAGGGTGCTTTAAGGATGATCAGTCACCCAGTACTACGGATTATCGGGGCCACGGAGCATGGGCAAGACAAGGCCCATCCGCAGGGAGGGCCTGGGCCGGGCCGTCGCTGCCTGCCTGGGCTTGTCCTGCTTTTAACTCCATTTTCTCTGTTTTTTGTCTTTCAGTGGAAGCCCATTTCAAACATAAACCTTAGCTGGGACTGGCTGGGCAGACCTGAGGAGTGAGCTTCTGTTTACAACACAACGTGGTTTTATTTGAAATGTTAAAAATAATTAATAATAATAATAACAGTAATAATAATAATACTTCCCTTTCCCCTCATCATTCATTTGATCATCCCAGAAACCAAGAAGGATGGCAGTGAAATGTCGGAGAAGATGCTGATCCAACCCGGAATTCGGCTCTGTGGCCGCTCCATGGGATGTGCCGCTGGGACGGGGGGGGTCCTGTGACCCCATCACCACCCCCCACCCCGAAAGGGGTGTCCCACCTGGCTTCAGCAGGAGAGCAAAGACTGTTAGTGCTGCGTCTCGGGGGCCATGGGACTTTTCCCCACGAGCTGGTCCCTGGGGGCTGGAGGCGCATGAGCACCCCGCAGCCCCAGCCCTCCGTGGGTCCCCGATGTCCTCGGGGACGTGAAGCACCAGCCGAAACGGTGATGTGTGGAACGGCATCGGAGTAAATGAGAAGTAAATGACCTCGCCTGGGAGCGGTGCTGATGCCGAACCCAGGCAAGGGGCAAACAGGGTTTAGGAACAGGGGAAATCAGCGTCGTTGGCCTCGTTACCTGTTAACGAGGGGCACGGCAGAGGGGTGGCACCCCCCAGCCCTGCAGCGGGGACACTGAGCCACGAGAGGATGCCGGGGAAGCAAAGGTTTTGGGGTTNNNNCTTAATAATTCTCTCAAATTTTTATGTTGATTTTTTTTTCCTGCCAAAAAAAAGAAAAAAAAAAAAGGAAAAAAAAGAGAAAAAAGCTGCTTGAAGTGACGTTTCAGCGCTGTGTCGAGCACTGTAATTCCTGCGGTCGGGGCAGGCTGGGACCTGCACACCATGTGCTGGATTTTTACCCAAAACTGAAATTTCCATCGTCCACTGACGTACCAGCCCCAGGCACGGCCCTGTCCGACGCGTTTCTTACGTTGGTGTGTGTAAATGAGAGCATCTCATCGGCTGTGTGCATTCGTTCTGTCACTGGTAAGACAACTGTGGTACTAAATGTCATTCAAACCAATAAATTATTATGTCCAGAGCTGTGGCCGTGTGGTTCTGGGGCAGGGCGGGGGAGGGGGGCTAAAAAACAATGAAAACGAGGAGGTGAGGGTGCAGGCAGAGCCCTGGGGGTGCGGGACACCCCCAAACCCATCACCCCCCCCCACCAGGGCTGCCCAGCACGGCAGCTGCACGCCCACATCATATAAATTATACTTACTTGGGGGGGGGGTGTGTATTACAGTGTATCTTGCATATGTATTTTATAGATGTCCATTTCCAAATCTCTAAGCTAAAGGTATTTCATACACACATCTGTGTATGGGGACATTTTTTAATAATTGGAAATTCAGAAAAGATTTAATTATGAATTATATACACATGTGCATGCGTGATATAAATATATTTATAAATTACATACTTGTATTTATATTATAAATTTAAGAGAAATATATTGCAGATAAACATACATATATCCATGTGCATATGTGTATGTATAACTAGATAGTTTATATTAAAAATATTTATAACTAACTTTATACACACAGTTACTCACTTAAACCCCAGGGAGAGGCCAGGCTGGGCTCCTTGTGTTTATAGCTAGCTATAAAGATTGTTTGTCTGCACGTATAATTAAGAATAATATAATTAGTATTAGAAATTACATGCCATACAATTAATTATTTATAAATGATGATACATGCAAAAGACTCTGTGTCTATGCAGCGGCTCCCTGGCTCTGGGGTGCTGTGGCCCCAGCAGGGCTGGGCACACACAAGGTGCCAAGGGGGCGAGGGGTGCTCCGTCCCTGCCGGACTGCTGCGCACACCTTAGGCTGCCCCGTGACGTGGCTCTTACCCGCCGCCGGCGTCCCAGATCATTTATCAATGTCTACGGCATCATCCCGGGTAGGGGGTTCTTCCCTGCATCGCTGCGACTCAGCACAATCCACGTCTGGTCCAGGCGCTGCAAAAACCCGACTAAAACTTTGCCTTTACTGCACGGAGGTGAAGCTGCAGCCCCGAGGTCAAATGCGGAGGGGGGGGGGAAAGGAAGGCAAGTCAGATCTCTGCTGGTAAAACCCTTAGAAAGCAGCAACAGCGCCGATCCTGGTATAAAGTGTTTATTTGAGACTTCACAATTAACACAAAGTCTTCCTTTCGATGCCTTTTCTTTTTTCATACAGTCAATAAATTTGCATTAATCCCTCCCTCCCCATGCATGATTGCTGTTTATTAATCTAAGCCTTTTTATTTTCATCGTGAAAAAATAAAGCGTTTCCCCACCATTTCATCTGCTCACTGTACCACTGCCATCCGCTGCGCTGCGTTAAAGAGGAGGAGATGTAGAACAGCTATGCCTACCACTGGGGCTGAAGTTACTCCATTATTTATTGATTTATTCTTTTTTTTTTACAGAAAGTGTTAAATGAATCAATCACCCAAGAAAAATAAATATATCACAAAGAACCTAAAGTCCTGCAGTATCCCTTTTCTTTACATACAGCTGCAGTTCAAACACACACCTTGCTCGCGGCACATCATTTCATTCGCTATAGCGCCGTCACCTTTACGTATGGTCGTGAACTGACACTGAAAAAAAGAATCTGTTCCAAAGGAGTAGAGCCACGAGCCAAATTTTTATGCCTAGGCAAGAGAGATCCACAGGGAAGCCAATTACCTACGTTCCACTGATTGGCTTTTACTTGAGAGCAATTCAACCTTGTGCTTTTCAGGCAGTACCAGCTAACCACCCGCGTGGGCTCGGCCAGAGCCAGCCCTTAAGGAGGGCGAGAGGCAGTATGAACGGCGAGCGCGACACTCACGGCAGCGAGTTCCTGGTGTCAGCGTCTCTCGGATGCGCATCTCAAACGATGCCGCTTGGCTCGCCTCGCAGGACTTTTGGCACCAGCCTCGCCAATCAGTTATTTAATTGCTCACCCTGCCTTTTGAGATCTTCCTCGGAGACGGCAGAGGTCGAGGAGGCTTTGTCGTAACACAGCCCGCTTTGGTAGGCCCTGGAGGACAGACCCACACCTCTGCTTTACTGAATCACTGTGCAAAAGGGAATACTGCATCAGAAACCGTAGAAGACTACACTTTAATCAGGCACCAGCCGCTGCATCGGAAACCCGCTAACAACTGCTCCGATTGGTTCGTTTGGCTACTTTTTTTTGTTGGTTTCTTTCTTTTTTTTTTTCTTTTTTTTTTTACATAAATAATATAGACCAAACATTATAAACATTTCAGCAACCATTTTTAAAAGACCGGAGGAGCCCTTTTAGGCGCCAAGAAACAACTGCAGGATTCAAATTCCAAAACTGTCTTTGGAGTCATCGAATCATCAGATTTACACGGCACCCAACGACAACAACATTCAGTCGAGCTCGATAGGACTGCTGTCTTCCTGACCATCTTCTGCCTCCTCGTCTTCTCCAGTTCCCATCAGGCTGTTTAAAAGATTTCCTAGAATAAAATAGAGGACAGTCAAAATGGCTGGTTTTACATTCTCACCTCAAAAAATTTCAACTATTCTCCTTTTTTGCCGCTAGGGTGCAGATTTCAATAATAATAATAAAAAATAAAATAAAAAAGGAGGAGATTTTGCAGTAAGAGTCTCAGCAAGGCATCAGTATTCCCACAGCGGTTTCCATTAAGAACGTACTGATTTGGGAAGAGGTATTTTGATACTGTTCCTTCTCTAAGAGCACACTGGGAAAACCCTCCCAAAATCACATACTTTTAGGGACTACAGCTGCACCGCAAGAGGGAAAAACGCATCCCACAACCGAATGAGGAAAATCCCACCTCCAGCAGCGAAACTCAAAAAGCAGCAGTGGCTGCACCTCGCTACACAGAACGTGTCTGAGACCCGAAGGCATTTATGTGCTCGCCCTGTTTCATTCAACTGAAAGAACCCCGAACTGCTGAAAAGCTGTTATTGACACATGGGATCCGTGATGCTCGTGTTTTTCGTCAGACTTCGGGCATCAGTGAATTGACATGCGCAGGTAAAGCTTCAGGTCAGTTTACAAACAGAAAAGCTTAGTTCCAAAGAAAAACATTGGATGTTACAAAAGTAATTGAGTTCGAATTGCTCACATTTCACTCAAGAGCCAGGAAATGAGGGCTGAATTTCTCTATTCCCCTTCATTTCTTGTAGAAGGGCAGTATGAATTTTGGAACTTCTATTTTGGGAATGTCCACTCTATACGAGCACCCATTAAATCTCTACCAGAGTCCCAGACTTGACTCAAGGAAAATCAGCCGTTGAAGTCCGAGGAAATTAAGCTTTAACACAAGTAAGATTTTTCTTTACATTTGGAAATTGTACCATAATGTCTAAAACTAACCCTGAGAGTCACCTACATGCTTCTCTCCTTCTCAGAGATGAAAAGCACTGGCTTCACCAAATTAATTTCACATGCAACCAATTCATCTTGTATTCTGCAGTAGGGACTGTTTCTACAGGCTACGAAAAAACTGCTATATCCGTTAGAACAAATTATCTGTTTCCAGCACAGCCCTTTTATATAAGCCACTGCTCCAAAAAGACTGGTGGTATCTATAAACAATGGTCAGCATAAACCTTACCTAGTAATCCTCCGTAGGACGATGTCTGCTTGGGCGGGACACCAAAGAAAAGCTGTCCTATTCTATCTAGGTACTGCAACGACACAAGATGAAGAACAATGTCAGCTGCTTCGTTTGCAGGAGGAAATACTGGTCGCAAAACAGGAGACAATGGGCTATTATTTAACTAATTCTGTAGGTTAAACCCCGTTTACGAGTAACTCACCTCATTATACATGGGATCTCTTTTCAGTGAAGGTTGATACTGTTCACACAATACTGTAAATACTGTTAGTTTTCCTCTACAAAGGAAAAAAACCAAAGATGTCATCTCAGTAACAATTTAAAAAGAAACCAAGAACAACATGAGAAAAATGAGACTGTACCCATCAACCGCCAACAGCAGAAACCAGATGAAGTTTAGCAGTGGTTGAACAAAGGGCGGACCCTTTTCTATGGAAGGATGTTTCTGTGTGTATGTCGTAAAAACAACTGATGCGCTGGTCTTATTTTTCAAGCAGAGAAATCTGAAAAAGGAAACAGAAGAGGGCAAGTTAAAAATAAAAGGCAGAGAAGTAGTTTTCAATGCAGAAAGGAAAAGGGAAGCCAAGTGCTCAATAATCTCTACCTCATTTGTGCATGGAAACCATCTCAGGCTTAAACTGATGGCAAAAACTCGACCTGGCAGAGGTGTGCACCCTTGGCTATCAACCGAGGAAGGGGAACATCGCTACTAATTACCACTGTGGAGTAAGTGGGTTGGGAGGGAGAACTGGCATTAAATATTAATAGAATGAGTTTAACCAAGATGTAGCAGATCGTATACAGGACAGTTACTACAAGAGGGCAGCAATTAAATCAAAATGTGGAAGGACTGGCCACTGGGTAATTCAAATTAAACATGACATTGCATTTACTGGTCCAGAGTTTACAATGCTGAGCTAAAAGCCTCATCAAAGACCTCTCTCCTGGTCCCACCCACTCCCAAACACATTTCCTTTCGGTATGTATCTGCCAGTGTCCAACAACTGTCATTTTATCAGCACAACACCTCAGAATAACATGGCATCAAGATTGCTAAGAAGTTTGATACCCACGTCTAAAACTCTCCTAATAAAGCTGCATTTCCAGGTCCCAAGCTGTTTGTCACCAGCTAACAGCCCGACTTCCCAAACCGATCAAATCTTTGTTCAGGTCCAGGTAATTTAACTGGCAACCTCTGCAAGTCCCGCAGGCCTAACGAGAGGCTTTGCCTGGGACAAATGCTGCCACACGCACTGGGAGGGCAGCCAGGAGCAGCCTGGCGTTTGGCCGCAGGCTGGCCGCCAGCGCTGCACCCTTACACGTGCAAGGGCATCGGGCTCTTTCGCCTTACTGCCGAGCACGGAGCTGCAGTTATTTTCATTAGAGTACAAACTGCTTTGTAAGAGGATTTAGTACAGTAAGAGCACTTGAGATACAGGCTGGTAAAGGATGCAGTAGTAGTGCTGTATAAATACTGAAAAAATAATCTCTTACTCATACCTTCTGCCCAGAACTTCCCACCTTCCAGAACAAAGCCCCATAAAATTGTTGCAGAGTCCTGCATAAACTGGGTTCCCATAAAGGATTTTCTGCTGCTCAAAATCACTGCAATCTGTATCAACCAGCTACGGAAAGCAGGACAAATCTGACATGACAGCTCACTGCTGCCAAAAGAGAGGCAGACTTGCTCTCACCGCCTCCCTCTCCCCCAACACCTACTCCCTCCCTGACTCCCTGCTGCACAGTCCTGTTTCCACCTCCTCCTCAGACTCCTCCGTGAGCTGCTTTCCCTGACTGAAGAAAGCCATCAGCTGATTAAACACAGTAAAATTGGCTTTGTCAACCTTAATTGTACATGAGCTCTGCAGAGGCACATAATAGCTCGCATTCCCACCTCCTACAACATAAATGCTGAAAGTAAATGAAAACCAGCAGCAGCTCCACCAAATGAGGAACAATCGCACTGCTGCTCACAGACCAGGGTGACCCAAGCAAAATTGTGTCTTGGGACAATGAGACTGAGAGCAAGTGTGATGCTAAAAGTAAATATGGAGCCTATTTAGGTCCAGTCTTGGTAAGAACATCACGGTAAGCCCTAGCTAGACATAAAGTGGTGTTAACAAAGCTAAGAATTGTGCTTTCAGGGTCAAACAGATTACATTAATTCTTCAGGCACCTAACGTGATTTCAGGTTTCAACCTTCATGAGTTGTTGGTTTTTTCCTCTCCCCAATCTGACCAATTCAACACACCGTTTTTGAGATGGTTTTCTCCTGTTGTTACCACACCAAGCGAGCTTCAGAAGCTCTGGCCAGTTTCACAGTTTCTTTTGTAAAGGATGCATGGTTAACCTACAGTTATCACAATTAAATTAGATTGGCCTCAAACACAGTGTCATCTCAGCAACATAGTAAAAAAAAAAGTGAGCACCTACTGTAGTACTGCCTGTGCTACAAACATGTCCACCTCACTGCGATATCCCCTGGACGAGGAGTATTCTACTAGCATATTTGCACATCCCTCGCCATCTGTGGAGTGCAAGAAGTGATACCGAGATTCACTATAGTTTTGCTCTACAAAAGGAAAAAGAAAATGGCTTTTAAGAAATCAGTTCATCATATCTGAACACAAAACCAAATTTGTTAGGCTTGTACACCGCAGCTGACAGAAGAACAAGAGCTATACACAAGGTATTATAAACTACACCACTAGCAGAAAAGAGAGTGGGCTTTTCCCTCTGTAAGTTACAGACAATTTGTAAAGGGAGATAATGACAATAAACACATTTCACAGTTTATTCAATGCCACCACAAAACACGGTCACCGCTGGGACGAACAGCTTTGAGCTGTGGCCACAGCACTCTGTCCAAGAGCACGGCGACACTCCACGTGCTGTCGGCAGCGCTTTGGGGGGGAATCGGGTTCCACATTAAAGCATGTGCACCAAGAAGCCAAACAGCACCTTCGGCGTCCTGCTTTCTAAGTGCACAGAAAGAAGGAGTTTCCTATTTTTAGCTTAGCCCACTCTCGCTATCAAAGTTAAAATCGCTTCCATATGCTGAACAGAACAGCAATCACACAGAAAAAAGGTGTAAGAAATGACAATGATTCGTTAGAACTTAACTTGAAGCAAAGCATCATGCAAAATGACGGTGATGACAAATCAAAACTGGAAAGCTGCTCGTTTCTGGAATTCAAACGCTTTGTTTTAAAAATCTGAGCCTTTTCTGATGAAACTCTCAAAAACTACAGACTAAAATGACGTATGTGATTCGCTCTTCAAAAGAGCGGTGAGCACACAGCTACAAAATGGGGATTTTTACTTTCAGAATGCAACTGTTTCTTATCCTAATCGTATCTCAGCTTCTGACTGAAACGCTCTGAGGAAAATTCTCCCTCTCTGGCTGGTAGCAGGCATCAAGCTAAGATAAGCCCCATGAGAACAGCTATGGGATTGCATATGGCACGGAGAGAGGCAATGAGCTGGAATGTTGACCACTGAGTCAGGATTGTTACATGAAACCACTATCATCACTTTGCAGCTACTGAAAATTTAAAATAAACAAACAATCACCTTGCACAGCTATTAATTAATGAAAAACCACAGAAGAGATGGCATTTATTCAACTGTTCTCACTCACCTTTGTATGTACTTTAAAAACTATCATCCACAATCAAAATAATTATTTAGTATATTTTTGGTTTATCTTACAGCCCATTACAAGATAAAATGTGAAATAAATCAAAGGCATTCATTCCAGAATAAGCCTGCTGGCCAACATCTCAAAAAGTACCTAATTACAGATCCAAAGACTGTTTTGTATGCTAGGTGATGTATTTAAATCTTTGTCGTGTTTATCCAAGATTTAAAAAGAGTAGAACAGCTTTGCTCCCCCAAAATTTTCCTTTTAATGGCTCCATCAAACTACCTCAGTGTCTAAAGGGTCAACCTTCCTTTTACAGAGCTTCACAGCACCTGGGGTTTGCACTAACACAGAGTTACAGCCCTAGGCGGTGGGGTTTTGGGGTGATTTTTTTGTTAGCAATGTTAAACTGCTGTTATTGCAAAAATCAGGTAATAGCAAAAATGAATCATGTCCATGTCACCTTCTTTAGATTAATTCCAAAGTAGATCTCTTATCACATCATGCTTTCAACACTTTCAAAACGAAACACAGAGAAGTTGATTTTTCTTACCTTTCCACAGGGTAATTGCTAGTAACTGGTGTAGTTTTGGATGTCCAAGCTTTCCTGATCCCCCGCTAGACCATTTTAGTGCTCTGGATACAAAAGCCACTCTTTCAGGAGAATTTGGATCCATTAAACTAAACAATTTGGCCAAGTTTTCTAGAAGCAACAAGATTCACAAATATTTAGCATTAACAGAAGTAGGATGACCTGTGGCTTCTAGTGCATCTTTAAGACACAGCATTTAAGTTACAATGCTACTGTATCGTTAAGCTCCCTTAACGACCTTCATAAGACACCTTTGAGCTTGACTTTGAGCTTGAGCCACTTCTCATACATCAAGTCAATTTTGCATCTCTCAGCCAGCAATATTCATGAGATTCCTCCACAGCCAGAAGCTGTGCCTTGTGGTCAGCTGGTGACAGCTTCCCTGCCTCGTGGTTTGGGACAGGACATCCTGGAGGACTGCGCAGTTCCAAGGAGGAGGGAAGGCTGCAGGTTATGGGACTGCTTGGCATTCATGGGGAAGCTGTGAGGGACAGAGGGCTGTCCTTTGAAAAAGCACCACCAGAAGTCATGGGTGGGATAAAAAATGTTCAGAGCTGATCCAAGTACACAAAGAACAGCCCCTGTCTGTCCGTCTCCACCCACAGGTTGTCAGCAGGACCCCATGCTGCAGTAGTGGTATGGTCAGGCTGCTCTCAGGAAGGTCTTCCTGACCTGCCTGCTTACCAGATCTCACGGTCAGACAAGAAACACCTGAATCACAAATAACGCACACACCACCACACTGCTAGGGTGGGAAACCACCATCCACCAAAGCCCTGGGGAGGCCAGTGACTGTGCAGCCCGTACACTACTGCTGCATCGAGGAAAGGACAATGCCACAAGGCAGCAGTGTCTGTTCTAGGCACGCCCAGAAAGTTACCGGGAATCCACTATTCTCTAATAAAGTTCTATGATGGAGGTAGCCCTTCACCATGTGGGAAGGGCACACAGAAAGGACTTCAGGTTTCAAGACTTAACAACACCCCAAAGCACATCTGAACGCCATCAAACCGAGCTCAAAGGTCACCTCACCTAGAAGGTCATCTGCTACTTTGGCATCTGATTTCTCCAAAGACTCCAAAACCAGCATGGACAGGTCAGCAGCACTGTTTTGCTACAAAACAGACACGTAATGGTAGTGATGGATGTATCAATAAATAAAAGAAAACATCAGCCAGAATTTTGTCAGAGGCAGATTTAATACTTCTATCAACATCTCCAGCTAAGGCACAGTATCAAGTCTCAACCTTCCCTTATAAAAAAATTACAGTAATTTGATGGCATCAAAAGAGAAGCCTCCAGGAAAGCAAAACAAACATGGTTATGATTATGGTTTGGACGCTAAAAAAGCTTCTGCTCTCTGTTCCAGTTTGGCATAATCCTTCTTTGTGGAGAAAGGCTCGACACAGAGATAAAACAAAAGATTACAAAAGCACCTACCCCAAACATTTACCACTGAGAATTCATCAACCACCCCTCACAATTTTTGAATGACAACCTCCCTCCAAACCACACACAGAACAGCGACATACCTGGTTATGACTGAAGAACAGCAAAGCCCCTGAATACATTAGTTCTCTTGCTTCTGCATGTTTTCCTTGTGACATATACCTGGAAACAATACCAAAACGTAAAGATCACTAAAACTTAAAATAAAGGCAGTAAGGGTTTTATTTTTAAAGCAGGTTAGTTTCAATAATGAGGTTCCTTTAACTGCACCAAACTTGATGGAATACAAGCAAAGGGTATAAAAATGAAAACCAAGAACTTCAAAACTGATTTGAGCTGAAACAAGGAAAAGGAAGTGATCCCAGGAGTTCGCCCAAGCAAAAGGTGCCAACGCACTGACGTAACCACTCAGATCGGCACATCAGAGCCTTTCCCAAAACACGTTTACGGAATACCGCCGGGACAGCTCACACACCCAGCACTGCCCCAGGGACTCCAGCTCTCTCCTCACCAGTGTCTCCTTTCTACTGGTTTAGGTCTCTGAGCACTACTGCTCTCTGCCAGGGGACATCAGCCACAAACCAGTCCTCTGCTGAACCAAAGAGCTTGTCTCTGAGGGGCTCTCGGAAGACACGAGCACCCAGCACGATTTACCAAGCAGCGCTTTGCAGAGCCACCAATTCACAAACCGAACAAGTCTGGTCTCTCAGCCCCAGCGCTGCCCAACACACCCGCTGCAGCTGCCGCCTCCCTCCCTTCACAGGTAACCAAGTGCAGAACAGAGGAATCTGGTCCCCGTGGTTACCACAAGAGCAGGAGCCTCTTACCACAGCGCTGCGATTGCAGCCTCCTGCACATCATCACTGTAAGTAGCTAAAGGTCTGGGGCATCCCTAGATTATAACTGCGGCATTGCCTACGAAAGCCGTTAAGGTGCGGCAGCAGACAGTTTCCAATTTCCATTTCTCTTAACTGCTCCTCAAAAAGTATGTTTTCTGACCAGGTAACCACAACAGCCAATTTGCTCCTATCGGAAAAGAGAAGACGTCAGTTCTACCAGCTGCTTTAGTGCCTGCAGTACTGGGTTTGCCCTCTACGACCCCCTCTCTGCTCCCGCAGCAGCAAGGCTCCCCCCACACAGCAGATCCGCCAGGGTAACAGAGCGGGGTCACACTAACTGGGGGGAAAACGAGCTAACGGTGGATCCCAAAAGCTCCTGTGCTGCAGGTGAGGCTCCTGTCACACACAACAGCCCCAGGGACACGGGAGGAGAGCCCTCCCACCCTGCTCATCCGCAGCCCCTGGGTCCTGCACCCAAACTGCAGAACCGCAATACCGGTCGGTTTGGAGTAAGTATCCTCAACAACTCAGATTCGCCGTCACCACAGCAAACGCTCCGCACGCGAGTCAAAGGCATCGGCCTCACATCCAGATCTGCTTCCAGGCATTTGGCTCCCAATCTCAGTGTGGATCCACTTCCACAAATTCTGCTTTCAGCAGGTTCCCAATGCTAACTGGGAGCCTCTAACCTGGGAATCATTACGGCAGATAATAAAGGATGCTGAAAACAGCTTTACAACATAAAATACATTTAAAAGAGCTGAGTTGTTTTCTTTAAAGGAACTTTTATGAAAAAGGTTTTTAAAATAAAAATAAATATTCACGACATTGATTTAAATGGCATTTAGAATGAGAGAAGTCCTGGAAGAGATTTTTCACACCAGAAGAAGTACCTACAAGCATCAGGAAAACAGAAACCAGTGTCACAGGGATGTTAAACTTGGAAGCTTGACTCAACCACCAGATCAAACAGGGACGAGTCGCCCAGCCAGCCCGCACAGTAACAACGCTGGCCCAGGTACTCCATCCCGAGGCAGGAGCACAGGCTCGGGGGTCAGATGGAACAGCAGTCTTCCACCTGCTCCATGGATCAGAGGGCAGAATAAGAAGTCTGCAGGAGGCAGGCTCACAGTAATCCTTCCTCCTCTGCTTCTTGTCCTCCTCCACCCTCAAATACAGCTCAGTTTATGACTTTTGAAATCCTGAGTCAGGATTTCAAGTTTAACGCTGTCGTGGTTTAGCCCTGGCTGGTAACTAAGCAGCACGCAGCCGCTCGCTCACTCCCCGCACCGACGGGATGGGGAGAGAATTAGAAGAGTGAAAGTGAGAAAACTCGTGGGTTGAGATAAACACAGTTTAATAGGACAAACACAAAAAGGAAAATAATAATAATATATACAAAACAAATTATGAATAGCACAATTCCTTACCACTCAAAGTCAATGCTACACACGACCCCCAGCCATGCAGCTTCCAGGCTCACACGCGCAAGCAAAGCAAGGCAAAGAATCCATTCCCTGCTTCCCAGCGGCGGCTCAGCCATCCCAGGAAAGCAGGGCTCCGTCACACGTCACGGTTACTGGGGAAGGCAAATGCCATCGCTCCAAAGTCAACGCTGCACAAGACTCCCGGCTTCCCCCTCCCGGCTGACACACCTCTCAGTTCACCCCCAGTTTTATACGGAGCATGACGTCATACGGTATGGAATATCCCCTGGCCAGTTTGGGTCAGCTGTCCAGCTGTGTCCCCTCCCACCTTCTTGGGTGCCCTCCACCTCCTCCTTGGCAGGGCAGTCTGAGAAGTTAAAAAGTCCTTGACTGTCTGGTAACAACTAAAATATCAGTGTGTTATCAACATTGTTCTCCTCCAAAATCCCAAACACCGCACTACAGCAGCTGCTAGGAAGAAAATTAACTCTGTCCCAGCCGAAACCAGGACCAACACGCACCTCATGACAGAGCAGACCGATGTTTTACAGGCTGGTGGTGTTTAAAAGGAGTAAGCGCTGGCCATCCCAATTACATTCCACAGCTGAGATCACCTCACTCCCTGTTAATGTGTCTCTGGAAAACTGTTGACATTTAACACACATTTTACAGAGGACAGACCAGACTATCCGGGACTCTTTTTTTTGGCCCCAGTGACTTTCCAAACAAGTTTCACAATCACATCTCTCTGCCTAGAAGAAACCCTAACCATGCAAATGTCACCTTTTCATTTAATTGAGCGCCTCCTTTCTCTTGGGTTTAAAATGGATAAGGCAGGATCTTTGATTCCAAATTAATTCAGGGAGGCTTAAGCAAAGTATGTCAGTTAATACATTCAGAAGACTGGATGAGAAGTGACCTGCTGAGCCAAGTCATCTTCCGCCACTGCACCCATCACATCACGTAATCCTTACTATAAAATAGGCCACACTTTGTCTGGAATTTGGATTTATTCTCCAGTATAATTTAAGACTTAAGGCCTCGATGGTGCCCTCGCTGATCCCATTAGAAGGCTACGGCAGAACATGACCGCTTTAATTCAGCGGTGCTTGGTGCAGGGGGTAGGGTAGCTACCCAACGTACACTGGCAGCAGCAGGACTATGCACCGAGGTCTCTCCTCCCCACGGACCCAGCTGCTGTTTTGCCATGGATACCCACGGGCCTGTTCCCTTTCTAACGGAGATGAGGACAGGCGAGACAAGCGCGAGCTATCGAGACTCACAAGGTGGTTTTCCCACCTGTCCTCCCCCAGCAGAACCACAGGTAAACAAAGCCGGGACCAACTGGGGAAGCCCCCAGAAGCAACGCCTTATTCCGTGCCCCTGAAAGCAAGGGTCTACAGTTTAAATTTGGGTGAGAGAAAGGGTGCCCACCCCAAGCTGGCAGTGGGTGTGAAAAATAAATTAAAAAGGAACGTAAAAAAGTTCTGCAATAAAAATAAGTTTCTAGTGACGTAACAGGCTGTAGTAATAGTTCTGAATAAATGCCCAGGCCTGCTCTACTCAGTTGCCGTCACATACACAAATATTATGTCAACTAGAATTTATTCTGAAAAGGCTTCTCCGTGCAGGTGATTCCTGCAACCCTGAGAGCTGCCCCTTCCTAAACGGGGCACCAAAGGGGAACTACCTGGCAACAGAGTCGCCCTGGCTGAGCAACAACCAACCGAGAGCCCTAACGCCGTGCAGCCAGGCCGGCACAGAAGCAGCCGGCAAAGCAGCGTGTTAAGGTAGCGGCTGCTTAGGGAGCTCACGGGTGGGCCTGTGGCTTTTGCCACGGGAAGGGCCGGGATCCGCGCCGGGGGAGGCCCGGGGGAGGCAGACCGAGGCTGTCCTGCCGGGCAGGGGGGGCCTCACCCAGCCTGCTCGGGACGCGGCCACGGAAGGTGTGGGGCCGTGGGGCACGATCCAGCCCTGGCCGTGACCGCCGGGCAGTATGACGCAACACGCCTTCAGCACGTCAACGGGACGGGACGGTGCTCTCCCGGG
>VWZZ01004819.1:159035-188659 GCA_013399095.1 Psophia crepitans | reverse complement strand
AAGGCCCGGCGGGGAGCAGTGTGCGGCGGGAGGGTTACGGCCCGCTGGCCCTGACCGGGAGCGGGGGGGCTGCTGCGGCTCAGGAAGGAGCTACAAACCCCTCAAACCCGCGCTAACTACTCCTGGAACTGGGCCCCCCCTTCTCAGCCAGGCACCCCCAGGGCCAGTGCTCTCTTCTGGGGAAAGCTCGTTCAGCCTGACCACGGTGAGGGGAAGGCAGCCCGCTGAACAGGACAGGCTCTGGTGATCAAAACATACAGAAAAGCAGCTTTATTTCCTGTTTCAAATATTACATGCACTTTCAAAAATTAAACCTCTTTATTTAAACATCTCAATAGCATCTGGTCAGTTTGGAGGCAGCAAAGAACAGACATTTTGAAAAGCATTTACAAAAATACATTGCACAAAGTCCTATCTTGCTTTTTTTAAAAATAAGTTAGTGTTATTCAAAATATTCCCACCCCAGCTACCCAATTTCAATTTATACAGGATAATTCTAATTTTAAATACGTAACCTATAATATGAAAATGCCTGTACATGTGTCATTAGCTCCTCCGCGTAGGCCATGGGTTCCGTCTCCATCTCAAGTGAAAAAAGTTCTTCAGGTGGAGACTTTAAAACATTCGAGGACTGTTGTGCAACATACGTAACAATTCAGAAAACCCGTCAGCAGCTCCATGTGTTAACAGTTCTGTGTAACTATCAAAGGCGGCGTAACAGCCAGATGAAAATTCTGCACAAAAGTACGTCTCGGGATCTCCAAAGTAGCAATCCTACGGGGGCAGTAAGCGGTTTCATCTCCTACGTGGAAAAGTTGCTTCCGAGAGCAAGACATGGCTCTAGTCGTCCGACACTCAACTAAGGTTTGTGGGGATGATGTAAAGATCGCCCGCACGTCTCAATCTGGCGGTGCTGAGTGGAAAGCCCTGGTGTAACGGCAAGCAGCGAGGTTTACCCCGGTCGTCTTTTCCACAGACCACGTTCTCTCAGTTTGTAACAACGAGCCAGCCTAAGGAGTTACGGTCCCAAAGAGATCACTGCTGACAAGATTAAATACTGGATACCAATGTTTACCAAACAATTTAGCAGGCTTATCAGCTCTGGTGCAGTTAGTCAGTACATCAAGGTCGATTTGGACTTAACTCTAAAGAACACACTGGCCAAGTTGCTATGGTAAAAACCCTTAAAATAACTTCAGTTCTTGGAATATTTTCAGTTCTCCCTGACTTTCAGAGCAATTCATGGCCACAAATTACAGTAAAGCCTTCTCGGTCGCTGGTGTTTAAATTAGTTTTGGTTGTGTTAACTTTCCCTGACAGTTATATTTATTATGTTCAACAGATATCAAAGAAACCCTTTTGGACCCACCAGAAAGGGCAAAACCAAGGGTCAACTGAAGGACACCATTAGCCACGGTCAGTGTTTAAAATATACCACAGGTTTTGGCTCATGGTGCCAAGCTAACAGAAGTATGCAGTTACATCCTGGATTTAAAACAACCAGATTCCTAGTTGCAGAAAGTGTGGTTTATTCTTTAAAAAAAGAACCAAAACAAATCCTATACATTCATTTGTAATAAAATAAGTGTCACCTGTTTGCCAACTGGGCTTTATGAACCAGAGTAGTTTGCATGCATTATTTCTCTCAGCATGGGCACAAAAATATAAAGCTGAACTGGCAATTACAAGCTGAGCATTAGAACAAATAAAAATTATTTTTTATACAGTTCTGCTGACAGTCTTCTGCCTTTATCAGAGGATCAATAGTTCTGCAGTATGTATCTTGCATCCTCGTCCTTTAAAGATTCCAGTGTTCTAGGCTTTCCGGTATATACAAATTGAGAACAAAATGTACAACAACAAACCAGCCCAAGCTGTAGTGTAGATTATTCGGCAGGTTTCCCATGCACTCTGAACCGATAAAGGCATGTGTATTCTGCATGTCCCCAGTTAGAAAAAATTCTCAGTTCCACTATTTGGAATGCGTTTTCACTTTTCTCCTGGAGAAGAAGAAAACAAACACACAAACCAGGGTTAGGTTTCCAGTACAAACAGGGGCAACTGAAGTTGCTTTCTTAGACTGCTGCAGCCACCAGCTTTTATTAATAACCAAGTCATGCCTTGGGAGCCTTCGGCCACGTTGAACAGAACCTTCCTCGCCTTACAACTAGTTATTTCTGAAGGCGGTCAGAAGCAGCATGAGGCAGACTTCCTACATTTAGCATCTTCACACCATTTGTGTCCAGGTGGCACAAACCTCTCCTCCCCTCTGCTCCATTTGGGCCATGAGTTTTAGGGCAGATCGGCAGATACTTTCTACCTCAGTTTCTACAGTGCCCAATGGAGAGCGAGGCCTTTTCCTTCACTGCTCATCGTGCTACCATAGAGAACACGAGTATTTTTTCCCTGACACTTTAAACCTTATCATCCAGACCTACCATCACTGGAAACATCTGCAGTGGCTCTCCTCCTTGGTCATAGACGTACTGTCCTAGAAGCTTTCCTTCTTCTTGATATTCATCATCCAGACCCTGTAACAACAGGCTAAAATTTAACAGAAGCAAAAATCTTTTAAGTCAAACCAAAACCAGAAGCATGCCTGCATAACTGAGCATCAGAGAGCACTCAAAGTTCGACCAAACCAGGATCAGAATGTTTCCCATGTAACTTCATGCTTGTTCAGGCACTGCTCTGCACTGAGTTTCCTGCACTGTGAATAGTTGTGCTATGTTTCTATGTTTTCATGGTCAAACCCCTTAATTCCCACAGCACAACCACTATCACAGTATACAATAGGAACTGCTCAGGACAAACAAGAGGAGGAAAGATCAAGGTTACAAACAAGGCTGAACTCAAGATTCAGACGCTTGCAGATGACTGCCTAAGCATTTACAAGAACTAAACAAGAAGTTCTCAGATATCACAGCTACACTCTGATGCAGCCCGTTCTGCAATCATGCCTACACAAGTGTGGTGCTAGTTAAAATCAATTTTAAAAAGATTTAAGGCGTATCATAGATAGGGTGTAAAGCCAGAATTGGGGTGACAGGGAGAGGAGTGGAAGAAGGAATAGTTCCAAGTGTATGGAAGAACTATAACACCATCTCCCTCCAGAAGTGTTTACTACTGCATAAAGCAAGAGAAAAGAAACTGCTCCCCAAAATTAGCTGTAACACTTACTCCCAATGTCACAGCTCATAAAAAAAAAAAGCCATTTTAGGAGCAATGACAGAAACCGTTCCTCTTCTTCCCTGTCCTCCCTTAAAATCATTATTTTCCAAGACTAACACAAATATTCTTCATGGATACAAATATCAACTTAAGTCTAGAGACAGACTTACATATACTGAGAAGTTCCTAGGAGCACTGGTGATGTTTCCTGTTGGCGAAAGCGTTTTTGGTATGTGTTCCACTGTAAAGGCAGTCAGGTAGATCTTCATTGAAAGTCTAACTACAAGATACCCCTGTGATCCTTTGAAAGCCCAGCAGTTTCCTGGATACATGTCCGGCTAGACAGGAGCAGGGGGAGAGAACAGGATGGGACACAACAGCAACAACAAAAAAGCCCACCCACAAGCATTTTGTAATGATGTCACAGCTCATAGATTCTTGTAGTAATGATTCTTGTAATAATTCTTGTAATGAACTCTGAATTATTAGGGACAGTCTTAGGATGTGGCTCAGTATAATTTGTTTAGTAGAACTCTTCAGGAAGATGCCACATCCACCTGAACTACCAGCAGTGTTTTGAAGACCCACCTTGAGATTACACCTCAACAGGACCCTCCCCCAGTGCTCATGCTTTGCAGAAGTGCAATGCACCACTGAAACCTCCTGAAAGGGCCTTTGTTTTGCTAGAGTAGGCCTTAAGCAGTGCCCAGGAACTATCAGACAAATCCCACTCTTGGGAACATAGTTCAAAGTACCCCTGTCCCCCAGTATTCTACATACAGAAAGATCCAGCATCCAAACTACAATCCAAACAGTCACTCAACACAAAATAACATTGCTGAATTTGTTTACTCGGCCTTTAATTACCTGAATCACCACTCTGGGAGACTGAGAGAAGTACCACAGTGGAATTCCAAAGAGGCTAATTAATGCTGTCTTGGTCTCATAGGTTTCAGAACAGCGAGTACTCAAAATGCTGCCACCTCAAAAAAGATGTATCAGGTTAGCAGAAAACCACTCATTTCTTCCTGAAGACTTTTAAGGCAGAGATTTGTACAAAGCTCAATGAACATACCAGTTGTTTTCCTCAGAAAGAAAACCCTATTACAGGTATTGCTAAAGTCTAATAATCTTCTGGGGATACAATGCTTCTATCAAGTACATTGCTAAAGAATGTTAAAAGCTTTGCATTTAAGAGGGCTCAGAAATACACATTTTCCCTGGTGAGTTCAGTGGTGTGCACACCTCACACACTCAGATCCGTGGTTCTCTAATACCCGGTTGTACGAGTGCTTCAAAGAACTACTCCACCCCCATCCATGCATACCTAGGCTGATACATAACCCTGTAAACACCACACAGACTGTGGTAGTCTCATGATCAGGCAGCACATAAGAATGTTCTCCCAACCTTCAGTCTTCAAGATTTTTAGCAAATACTATAAATAACACAAATAGTAAAAATGTTTTTCCTCTATGTACCTCCAGATTCCAAGGCAAAATCCACCATACCAGTCTTGTCTTGAGAGTAGAGTTTCAGTGCGTTGTTTACAATAATTTGTGCTTGCTACAGATGTATGCATAGAAGAGGAGAATAGAAAATTTTTAATAATATCAAGTGATAAAAGAATTGACATATATACATCTGTGAAGTTGCAAGCATCTTTTTGAGATGCTGCACTCCATCACAAGTCTTTGAAAGCCTCTGGCAAGACAGAGGCTATTTTTAACGCATGGTTGTTTGTCTTAAAATACATATTCACACTGTATCTTGACTGGTGTTTTCTTCAGAAGTTGCATTCTCTCCCCCACCTTCCCAAGACCCTGAGCTGCATTTCTTTGGGATACTTGTTTCTTGGGAATTCTTCAATTTTCAATATAGCATACTTTGGAAAAACAAAACAGAAACAACCAACCCACCCCACACCCACAAATGTCCACAACAAGCAATGCCGTAACCACACATTTGATAGAGCAGTTTCTGTCATTCTCCCCATTTCAATTAATATTCCTGACATCTCTTAAAATCGTTAACATTTCTATCATCAGTCAGATTCCACAAAATGCCTATAAAAGGGCTCTTTACAGTTTTAGTCGAACTTTTGAGAACTTGAACTCACTCACCGCTTCTGTGATTCCAGAAATCCCTGCGTTAGCCACAGCATTTGTTACTACTTCAGATGTTAGTTTTTGGTTTGTAGCAGATATATGGAGAGTAACGTTCTTCAGGATCTGCAACTCTAGATCCCGCAACAAGGTCTGCAGATCACTTTTGCTCACAAAATTGGACGCAAGCCACTGGAGAAGCGATTCGGGAAAATCTTCTTGTTGATCACCAAAAAGCATTAGCTTAACAGATTCTTTGACCTGGGCATCTACCTAGTAGAAGTCATTAACAATTATAATAGAAATTATTAGTATATGTATATAACTATGAAGTAGTACTACATAAACACTATCTAACAGGCACACATGAAATCAAAAATACATTCAGTACTACACAGAAGCCTAGCTTTCACATGTGCTTTAACTACATTGACTTCCACTGGAATAACAGACCAGTCAGGCTTGCAGAAGAACATATGGGCAGTCTGGATGCTTCATCGGTTTGGTGAAGACACCCCTAACAAGACCCTACCAAACTGCGGTTCACGTTAGTGGTCTGGCTAACACTTCAGAATAAAAAAGTCGACTGCAGCAGCTCAAAGACAGCACCGTGGCAGCGCTAAGGGGAGCGGTGTATTTGCTACGCCTAATTAACCAAGTCGCTTAATCACTCACTTATGGTGTGCTCTGATTCCATGCACGGTAACTAGATCATATTTGAGCGTGATCACAAGATGGCATTTTAGTCAAAGTTGATAAGCCTGCATCAGTACTTACTGTTGTATTTTGTCGGCTACATTCTAGTCTGACCTTATAAAAGGCTTCAAGAGCCTTAAGCATGATTTTTTTACAATAACTCTCAGGTAACAAACCTAACTTGATTTTAAATAAGTTGGGTTTTTTCCACCTTTCCATGGGTTAGCAAAATGCATCAGTAAGGACAGCAAAGTACTGTATACAGAACTGCTATTGCATCGTATCTTAAATGTAAGAGACTCTGCCCTTGTAGAAAACAAGCTGTAAGCTCGGCTAGTAAAGTGCTACGCACTAATGGAAAAAGTTTACAGTACCACTATATAAAATACTGCCATTCTTTAAGATTAATCCTACCCCCACATTACTTATTGCAGTGCGTTTCTTTCAAGAAAGTTAGTGAACAAAATCAAGTAGCACCAAGTTTTACTGGGACAGTTACAGAACCTACTTTTTCATGAATGATGTCTATTTTCTCGCAAGTCGTCTTCACACTTTCCCCAGTTAACAGCTCCGATTTCATCTGAGACAACTCTAGTTCTAGCTTTTTAACTTTGGAGAGGAGTTGACTATGTTCATCATCATCTCTGACAAAACCAAGGAGTTAACAATTAGGAAAGAGTAGCTTGTATTAGGCAAGTATGTTCTCACACCTTTGGAGTTTGATGGGGTGAATCAAAGTGCTTTCCATGTCCAGTTATTCACCGCGACAGACATTGTGAGTTTGCAGTTCCTCAAAGATGTTATTTAAGACATATTTAGGATTAATATAGTCCAAGTGTTTTGAAGTTGTGAACAAATCCAGCAGTGACGAACATCACCGGCCTGACAAGTTACTAACTCAAACATGTAGATTTGGAAGAGTTCAAGGTTTCTGGCAAACCAGTCAAACTTTAATTGCATGAGTTTGCCACTGGTTAGAGCAAGTTTCAGGTTACCTTACTTAAGCCAAAATAACTTTAAAGGCAGGTGTGGAGTTAAGCTGAAGTAGCAGGTCACATATGTGTGAACACAGATCAGTGTTCAGTGCATGCTATGGAAAAGAGGATCAGCCAGCATTCTAAAGCCATTTTACACTTAGATCCAATTTAAATGACAATTCAGCAAATAAGCGTTTCTTCTCCTCTTCCCAGTGGAGAGATGACTTAATGAAGTGCTGCAGTTTTTATCCCAGAATTACGCAGCATACGAATGGAAAGTAGTACAGCTGACAAAGCAGACCCAGAGATGACTGTCAGAACTGATACAATTCAAGAATTTAAACATAAAGCCTATCAAGAGCAGTTATTGTGTACTTCACTAAGCAACTTGAAGAAAAATTCTAATGCATTTAGAAGAGAATGAGAGGTCACTCATTCTCTAGTAAAAAACCCGTAGTTGTAGGATTGCTCACACACTGGAAGTGGCCCTTGTGCTATGCTCAGCACCACAGTGAAGGCTACTATAAGACAGAAGTACTCCTGCTGGCAATACAAACTCTTCAGGTCAGCGAACTGACACAAAGAAAAGTGCTGTTGTATTTCAAAGAACAACACATATATTGCCATCAGTGAGCATCAGAATTGAAAAAGCAAAATATATCTGAAAAGTGCTTATACCTCACTGTTTTTGCTTTGGCTATGTCAAGCTCCTTCTGGATGTCCTAGAAGATACAGAAATTAGTTTTAACATATAGAAAGAAACACAAGTGACAAAGAGGATAAAGAATGTTAAATGAAAACAACAGCTTTTAGCACCACCTAAGTTTGTGCCTCTGTATAATACAATTATTATTCCAAACAGAACCCGCCTTACTGGCCAAGCGAGTAATTTTTAATCTTTGGACTGAAAACCCCTCCAAGAAAGGGGAGCAATAACACAAAAAAGTTTTGAGACGTAAGGAACTGTAACAGCTAGAGCAAAGCAAACTGGGGTTTGGGATAGCCAACAAAAAGCTTGGTGTGTTTTATCAACAGGTTACACTTTGAGCGAGTTACCAAAGCTAACTTTCAATACCTTGGATTCAGCAGAGAGTTTTCTAAGAAGGTCTTCCAGTGTCAGGATGCGCAGCTCATGTTCTTGATGTAAAGCCAGGAAGTCAGTCTTAAAAACCAGGGAAGAAAGAGCGGGTTTATTTTCTTTTGGGTTACAAATAGCGTAATTGGTATTTTCTACCAAGTGTAATTTTTATTTTGTTCTGCAAGCACTTAAGTGATTTATCTTGCAAGATAGAATCCATAATAAATAGAAAGGCCCAGTTCAGCAGCAGTAGAAGTTATACACAGGGAAGTTTACCACAAACCCCCTTCCTTGTCACTAGTCCTTCCTATAGTCGTCTTCCTGCGTGAAAACAGGATAAATCCAGCTGCTTTTCAGCTATGTAAGATTCTACTTCAGACCACCTATCTGGAATGAATTCTTTGTCAGCAATAACAAGAGAGGAATAAATGCCACTGACTACTCCCTGGCATTTGCTACCTACCAGCTAACTCTGTAACACAAAAAGAATCCTGAAGTCAAATTGCTAATAATCTGCATTATTAAAACAGAATATTCTGATCAGTATCAGAAAGCTTCACTATCTATCTTACCTTTTCCTCCATTTTCATCTCTTTCAGATGTTGACCCACCACATTTTTTATTAGCTTCAATGTTTCACTTGTGTCACTCATCTGGGCAACCTGGTCTTGAAGATTATGGAGTAGAAGCATCACTTTGCTGTATTTTTCATCATGGTGATGGCATCTGTCAGACACGAAGGCCATTTGCTTTTCCAGCTCACTTATACGACCAGAATCAAAGATATTTATGGTATCCTACGGTATAAAGATTATTTTTTTAAAGATATAAAAATCAAGACATTTATGTACATTACTCTTGCATGTCAAGTAGTTACTGCAAAATATTGAAAACATGGGAGTTAAGTAGTCTTAAAAGAGATGAAAATTCTTCCCTAGACTGTTCCCCTTTACCTCTGGAGGTTGCACAGAGTGAAAAGAATCAGCCTGTGGTTCAGGAACACGAATGGAGTCATCTATTCTCTGTATTCTATCAATTCTTGTCCAGTTCAGTGAAGGCAATACTGAAATGAAGCCATCAAATCCCCAGAACCATATACCTAGATCAGGAACAAAAAAGGTGTTCAGGAGAATTCTCCCTCAAGACTGCTTATATCTACAAATTGTCTTCTTACTTAAGGACACAAGCTACCTTAAATTTGCAAGGAAAGTGTCACACGGTGGACACTGCTCCAGTCTAAATAACAATTCTAAAGCTGGCTTGTGCTGATTTTTAAGTCAGGCTCAAAAATATTAGAGAACATACAACCATACGAGTCGTACTGATGGATGGGAGGCAACTTGTGCTTATATATCGTGATAGACCCCTAATCTCATACTCTGCTTCTCTGGGACCTAGATCTCATTTACTGCTTAAGACAGGCCACGCTCACTGAAGGCAGATGTAAATACTGCTTGCTGTCTCAATGGAAAATATCCTGCCTTATACCCTACTTACGACATACCCCGTTGCATAATACCTAACAAAAGTTGCAGGAAGCTTAGGCTTCCATGGAAACAATCTATAATTTCACAAAAATGACACTTATTTTTGTAACATCTTAGTGAGAAGTAGCAGCATTTTCTACACAGGGGGACTGCTTCCTGTCTTATTCTCCTCAGTACAGAAGACTTAGAATCCTTACTGTACATTCCTGAGAAGCTTTATCTCCTCCCCAAAGTAGCTGCAAGTTTTTTAGAACATGCAAAGACAAGAAACTGCTTTTCAGAAATGGCCCAGCACTTTGAGTAAATATTTTCGGTTGACTTTGCTTATTTCCAATTAGACAGCTGGCCTGGAATACTGTCCCCTAACCAGTCTAAATAGCAGTATTTTAGGCAACTGAAGCATGGCCTAGAGCAAAGGAAATATTTAGGATGAGTTGTAAGAGAACTTAACCACACTTTTATGGTGATTGACAACAATAAAAGGAATCAGGATGCAGCCTACTCTTTATGAGTTCATTGCTATTCCTACGAAGGAATGTTAAGAAAGAAAGAAAGAAAAAAAAAACAAAAAAAGAGGACCGCAGTGCATTTACTTACCCACTCTCTGTCTAAAGAGTTCTACAAAATTAAATCAAGGGTATTGCTTTCACAGCGAGGGGAAAGCTCACTGACTTGTCAGAACTTTGAAAGCTTCGATTACTGACCTGTTCACAAACAAACTTGCTCTTTTTTGCCTCTGCATCTTTTTCATAAACTAAAAGTTCAACTAAAAATACTATTTTGGAACATCTGCAGTAACCATACATTGATTTGTATTATAACTAAAGAATTCACATACCTAGTAGAAACAGGAGTGGGATAAGCAGTAGTAATAGCTTGTAGATCTTTGGAAGGCATCTAGAGAAAGAGAGAAGAACATTTACAAGAAACAATACATTTGTTATATTGTTTTGTATCGTAACTGGGTAAATAATTTGCTCACAAAACACTTTTTTCAAAGGATACAGACCTTCTAAGAAGAAACACCTTGAGCAAAGACATCAGAGTAACAAGTTGATACCACCCAGCTGTAAGCAACCTGAACATGCCAGAAGCTGCCCTCCCTAGAAGACAAAAAGTGGTAGTGTGAAATGTAGTTACTGCAGCACACGTTCAAAGAAACCAAGCAGAGGGACATGCAACTGTGGCCAAGAGTACTTTGCACAGCAGAGAAACGCATGAGTACAGGCAACGCATGCAGCTTATTAACGTCTAGATATCACAAGTCTGACAGGATTAGAACATCTGGTACTCAACAAAATCAACAGTCATGTCAAAAGATGAAATGCTCATTTGTTACAACAGTGCTATCTTGCTGGAAATTCAGTATCAATGCTTGAATCCAAGTTACCACACACTGAAGTGCTCAGTATGTTTCAAGAAATACATAGATTAGCAACATCAGTTCTTGCTAAGAGGAATGCCATGACAGGAAGCGACTACCAAACCAAACACACCCCGTTATTCTCTACACCCCATGCTCTGTGCTATTCACACGTTCCCTCATGGAACAGTCTGGTTAGTCTCCCATCATGCCTGTGAACAGAGAGATACCCTCTCATTAAGCATATTTTGGTCAATAAAGTATAGTAGCACATGCATTTCAAGATACAAAAGCTACAGTGTAAGCACCGTTGAATTAGTGTAAGCTGCATGCTGCAGATTCCCAGTTTGTCAAGAGGAACAGGCAACGCACACACACGCGGATTAGGATAGTAACCTGGAGAAAGAATGGCCAGCCAAAGTAGAGACAACACCTTCTGAGACACAAGCCATCCCGTTGCTCCCACTGTTCGCAACATGTGAAGCATAAGGTAACCTAGATCATAACAAATTAACTCTGTGTGATAACATACATAAATGAGCTTTAAGTTCTTTTGCAGTACATGCCCCTGCCCATTACATGTTCTGCACAGCTTTACACCATACCTTTCAGTAATCTACAAACTTGGTTCTCCACTATTTAAAGCAAAGCAAAAGCCACTGATAAATATGAAGCCAAGTAAAACCAAGACAGCTTAGAAACAGAATCCTCACGCATAAACGAAACTATCATCTGTGCAGTTAGAATATCACTTCTCCAAAAAGCAACCGAAAGTTTACATTTTGTAGCATGTTTAATAATGCCATACTAAGTATAACAGGAGCAAAAAAGTAATACCATAAAAACAAGTACATCATTACTTTAAAAGCATCTTGTTTGTTCCAAATTATACATCGAGTTTCTTATTTAGGTTCATGGATTGAAGAGGAAACAATTAAAAATTTTAAATCCTAGTGAAACAATTAAATAATGATGTCTAAGAAATACTGATAAGTAATAGAAAATATTCCCTGCTAGAAGTTACAAGCAGTAAATTTTTATCAAACGGAATGTTCCCAAGGATCTTCAGTATCTCGGTTTTGAGTCTCTTAAAGAGCAAAATCAACAGCAAAAAATCCAATATAACAAAATGCTGTAATTTAAAGCCCACTGAAGCCAACAATTACTATATCCAAGACTAGAACTGTTCATTCTACAGAACAAACTACCTAGCATACATTTAGAAAGTAATCCTACATTTTTAGATTAGCAGATACATCTGGGTTAATCTGAGGGATTATAGATATACCAACCCAATATTTTGCAAAGCATTTAGGTGACTGAAGTGTCTCAAATAATTTTCCTTTGCTGAATAAAGAGCGCTCAACAGATTCTTGATGCCTCTGTCATTCAAGCTAGGGAATGCTCATCTCACAGGGAAGATTCTATCCCTATATAAGATCCCTGTAAAAACTGACTATCACTAGGACAAAAATAAAATGTTAAAACCTCTTTATTCAAATAATCTGCATTCCAATACCTTGTTTTCATTTAAAGGCAGCTTTTCAGCCTATTGAGCATACAGACTTCCCCAAAGTACAATAAACTAACAACCTGACTTGTTCTTTCTAACAGACAAGGTGTATGCTGTCCCTACACCTTGTTTTTACTGACAGGTAAGCAGAATGCCAAGCTTGTACAAAGCCAGTATCAGAGCGAGAAGCTGAATGGGAAAGGTGTTAAGCAAGTTAATTTTCCAGACACTTTACACTTCTAATCTACTCCAACAAAAGGTTAAAAAAACCAAACACAAAACATGTATGATTAATAGTGTGAGATTGCGATGCAAAATAAAAGCAAAGGAAAAAAAAAAGTCCAAGTCAACCTGCATAAGAAAAGGTGTGCCAAATGGTCCTTGCTACCCTTTTAGCCCATGAGGATTGCATGTAGTCTGTGGTATATATCTCAAGATGTTTCTTCCCCTTACAGTCATCACCTGTTGGTTGTGGTAACAGTGGATTAATGGGACAAAGCCAGGATCAAATCAAGATTGTTACAAGGTAAGTTGAACAAGTCTACTTCATAATATCAGTTATCAAACCAAAAACCACTAAATTCAGGGGAATGAACCTTGCTTGGGGAAACATTACAGCACACCAGGCAGTCACCCTTCTCCCCCCTACACCTAAGCAGCAAACCAAACGTTTACCTTGTAGCTCCCACAGAGTCATGGGGCATGTGACACTACTATTATAGCAACAACCTGGTGCACAGCCCAAGGCTAACAGCCACATCAGTTGTTATACTTACATATTGATTCCTCATTCACACCAAGATGGCTATCTCCTCTGTAAAATTCCTTTACATTCATGCTTCCACAGTAGTCCGAGTGAGCTGCGACATATTCAAGAAGCATACATGGAATGTAACTCAAGTTCAAAGCCTTTCACGAACGCACATTATAGCTATCATATATGCAGATTTTAGCTAAGCTGGCTTGGCTCAGTATTAAAGCCAAGTTACCCACAGGAAACCCAAAAAATAATCAAGGAAGAAGTCAAGTCTGTACAACCTTATTTTTTTCTTCTTTAAGAGGGTCTTTTGGTTCAAAAATCTGTTTCTTTTCAGATAGTTAAGTTAGTAAAAAAACCAAACCCTTAAGTAACAACTCATCAAATCTTGAGTCCCTATTCCCATCGTTCTGTCAAACAGGCCAACAGTTACAACTTCGTGTTGATTTTATCAGAGATCTTAGAAGACTGAGAAGAGAACATTAGCAAGTTACGAGGCCCTGAGGCAGAGAGAACGGGAGAGAGCAAGGTTTTATTCACACACTCACGGAACATGTATTATAGAAGACAAAGCACTGAAGAAGAATTGAACATCTTCAAGGAAAGCAAGATTTGCTTTAGAGTAGTAGTGCAGAGCGACAATGGCAGTTTTAGTTTTGCAAGGTGGATCTAATCACGCTTTAAGTGCACAGAGGAGTTAAGGGTAACAAGACCGTCCAAACCTAAAGACATTGAAAAGTTTGGATTTGACACTATAACACCAAACAGTTTTTAAAAGTCAACTTAAGTTTCTCAAATGTAAACACTGCCTTCTACCACTTCCTCGTAAAAATCAACACATGGCTTTTAACTGTAAGATACATCTCACAGAAGTGAATCCCGATACTGCCAAAAGAGAAGGAAAATATGAAAAGGGTAGCAAAGTTGAGATAATTAAATAATAATAAAAAAGGGAGAAAGACAGGAGCCAGCCAAAAGACTATACAAAGAACACTGTAGTGCCAAAGATGCGGCCCATAAGAGAGGAAAAAAAGCAAGCCATAAAAACACCCAAGAGACACACTGGCTTTGTGTGGAGACCAAGGAAGACAACTGAAAAGGTACCTTTAAATTCATAACCCAGCTTCAGCAAAACCATTTGAAATAGTTGCACTAACAGTGATGTAAAAGATGCTGCAGCATTTTTGATCCATCGCAGGATCTTACTCATGTAGAAATAGGTTCCTCCTATTGAAAAAAACAGCGTGAAGACAGATTATTCACCTACATGAAGATGTACTTCTATTCTCTGGTGACCGTTAGCTTGTGGAAGAGTGAGGATGAAGCACGGAAAGCCTTTAGTCAGGAGTACGAAACTTAAGCAGGTGCAGTCTGAAAAGTCTGGGTGCACTAGATACTATAGTAAAGCTTTTCTGAGAGCAAAAATACCTTTTCTTAGTGAGAATTAAGAATTCTAAATAGCAAAGAATTCCTTGCTTACAGAACTCAGGATTTCTCAATGATGCAAGCCGTTGATACTGATTTTGCGGGTCATAGCTCCAAAGAGACAAACTACATTCTCAATTTGTAAGGGTGAGGACTATTTCACTTTCTCTTCTGCCTGTACATTGGAGGAAGTTACTGCAGTGGTCTGCCTCAAGTGCTAGAGACACATACTTCTTCAGAGCCATGGGAACAAAGCTGCAGTCCCTAGAATCAGCCACATCCCAAAAACATGCCGTGATTGTGTGCCTCTTCCCCCACCCTCCCCAAGGTTAACCCAAACTACTGGATTAAAGTTAAGGAACATACAAAGATGAATTCCTAAAGTTTTCCTGTGTGAAGACAAACTCAGGAGCACAGAAAACTGTTTTCATACAGTGTCACTTTCAGTTCATTGTGCTAAGTCAACAGAACTCCTACCTGGGCTACACATTTACCAAACAGGAATACTTGCCTCAAAGCATTTAAAGTCACACCTTATAGTCCAAACTCACTTCTTGCTACTGAAAACACACTTCATTCAAGAACAGCACACCTAGAGAATCCGCAGATTGGTTTCTTTCTAATTCAAGGCCACTTAAGAAACAACTTTGTGATAACTGCTGACTACGAACAATCAAAAAATTCAAGACGCTATGCAAGAGGCAGGCAGACAGAGTCAAGAACTGAGGACAACCATCCATAAAATGGAGACTGCCTTGGAAAAGCAGAATCTTGTTTACAGAAGATTCATTTGGTTTTGAGCTTTAGGGGAGACCTTATTGCTCTCTACAACTACCTTGCTTGAAAGGGAGTTGTGGTGAGCTGGGGGTCGGCTTCTTCTCACAGATAACTAGTGACAGGACAAGGGGGAACGGCTGCAAGTTGCGCCAGGGGAGGTTCAGGTTGGAGATGAGGAGAAATTTCTTCTCAGAAAGGGTGGCTGAGCATTAGAACAGGTTGCCCAGGGAGGTGGTGGAGTCACTGTCCCTGCGGGTGTCAGAAGAAAGGTTAGATGTGGTACTTAGGGACATGGTTTAATGGGTAATAGGTGGTGGGGTGATGGTTGGACTAGATGACCCTTGAGGTCTCTTCCAACCTTAATGATTCTATGAATATAGTTACTAGGAAGTCTATTTGGAATCAGTTTTTCCCCTTTGGAGTTCAATTTTTCAAAGTAGTTGAGGTTTAGTTTCTAGAAACACTCTAATAAACTGCAAGGTTAAATGAGGAAGAAAAAACAAAGCAGAAAATAGGAAGGTATCTCTCAGAGATGCCTTGGACAACAGCAGAGTAACAATTCTGCTCAATCTTGAAAGATCCTGTAAGAAAAAGAAATTAGTAACTGGACCATGTAGAAAGAGTTTCTATACAAAAACCCAGACCAAAGATCTCCTATACATGTCTGCTTACATTTGATACCAGATTAAGAGACTCCTGCAATCACTGCTGGTTGGAACAGCCCATCGTGTTCCAAATCAGTTTGGAAATAAGACTTGTTAAGATACCACGGCACTTTCATTTTGAAGTGGTCTAATTCCTACAGTAGCACTGAAAAAAGTTTATAATTATATATCAGAAACTGACAAGTACTTAAAGTTTCAATTGATACAGAAAAAGGCATTTCATACAAATGGATCTCTAGAACTTAGTTATTGGTTAATTTAGCAGGGCAGGAAAAGTGCTAAAAATCACACCACATGGAAAACACATCAGCTGAAGAGTATACCATTCTGCTACCCAGATAAAGCACGAGAGAAAGTAACTTACTCTGTTTCTGGCTCCTATCCCTCGAGTAAATTCTGGAAGATGGCACAGGAGAAGGTGAGTATGCTGTAAGAACCTCCTTCCGTTCTGAAAGCATGCTGCAATCGCTGCAAGTGTAGCCATTGCTCACTGTGGTCTGCATTTCTGCTGACGCTATGTCACCATTCCCCTGCATCAGTGTAATATCACTACCTAGCAAACCAAGAATGAAACATTCAGGGCATTGACATCAGTATTACCATCACTAGCTGCATTAAACAGAATGCACGTGGAAAGAAAAGGAAAGTGTAGTTACCTTTAGGGTCGCCTTCATCATCAAGACCTTCAAACGAAAAAGAAAAAGTTTGGTCCTGAATATAAGGAAGTCCTGTAATCAACTATGATATCTAGCACAAAATCAAATTAAAAGTCCCACTAATTTTAAGACTGCAAAGAAAAGCCACTTTATGCTAAATACTAATCATATTTTGCAGTCTACCACATGACTAGATCCATATACACAGACATGAATGTAGTAGGGTAATAGTTAGTGAAAAGCATTCTAGCACAGAAGCAGCAGACAAAGTAATATGAATGACAACTACACCTTTTCTTAGCTTCCATGTGACTTTAAAGCAACTAATTACAAGCTCACCCTGTTTCTGTTGCTTGGTAACTACTTTGATACTACTGTATTTTAAGATCCTGTTTTAAGAGCCAGGTAATCTAAAGTTCAGAACGGGTTCTACTAAGATTGAAACAATTTTTTACATTAGGAGTCTGGGAAGGTCACAAGCAACTGACTAGAAACAAGTAGTCTGAATTGGGAGATATAGCAAGCTGTTGATCGTCTCCTACACAACACTTTACACAGACAATACTTCATGTAGGTAACTCCCATATTTTCCCCTTCTGCAGGTTCCAGAAAAGTACACTTGTATATATTTGCAAAACCAACCCCGTTGGCCACACACAAAAACCCTCTGGAAATCCTCGAGCACCACTGATTTGAAGCTTTCAGATTAAGGTATGTTAAGCTGAAACACACCTTTGCCTATAAACAAACAAGAAAGTGCTTTTCCTTTGACACTTCAAAGACAAGTTACATGCTTACCATCCTTTTGAATACAGTACTCCATGCACATTTGGAAGAAAGTAATAAGAGATAATTAAACCTATACCATCAATGGTGTTGCATCACAAAATCGTATGTTTGCCTGGCACATTAAACTTGACTGTGCTACATGCCTTGATGTTGACTATGTCAGTAAATCAAGTTTAGATATCGGACTGTGAATTTCCAGTAGGCATCTTAGCAAGCAGACATCTGCAGCAGAAGTCTAAGTACATGCACACATTTGGGGGCAGGATGGGCAAGTGGATGGGGAAAAAGGAGAAGGTGTGAACACACATTTACATGCACCGAACCATAAACAGCTTTCACAGTTTGATACAAGTGATAGCAATCATTGCCTACCCCAGAAGTGATCAACTTCTGTCTGCTCTCGAATCAAAGATTCATCCAACACAGTGGATACCATTGATGCATCACTGGCATGGCTATTGAAACTGCTTTGGCTGAAAAAGGAAGAGCTAGACAGATTTTTCCTCGGCGTGTGTCTTACACTGCCAGATTGTTTACTCATATTTTTGTGTTGCTTCACCATCCTAGGAAACAAGGCAAAGACAAATAAGACATAGCACTAAAGATGCAAACTTCTCTCTCATTTAAAATTAAAAAAAAAAAACCAAACCAAAAACCAAATAAAATCAAACAACCCCAAAACACCCCCACAAAATCAAAAAACCAAAACACCAAACAAACAAAAACACAGTCAAGGTATTTAACACTGATGTGACTCGACAGCTCAAATCAGGTTTAAAAACAAATGCTCACCTTCAGGCATCTATACTTTTGCAAAGACTTCATTGCAAACCACACACTGAACATAATTTTCAAATTATGACAGTAAATAATGAGAACAAAGAATAACACAATAGGTAAACCTATGTTTGTACTCTTGTGTTCAAACTGGAAATCTCAAGACCAATCAAGAAATTAACTTGTGATGATACAAAGTGCTTACTTAGACTGTTCCCTGAAGGACATCTTTCCAGCATAAGAGCTGTCGTGAAGGATCTCATTTCGTGCGTCATCTGACTTATTAAATCCTGCAGCAGCTAACCGTAAACTACGCCGTGACATCCTTGGTGAATCAAATACTGGTTCTATTTTGTTTTCAGTTTCGAAATCCAAAGCAGATGAAGAATAACTTGAACTGCAGCAAAGTAAGAAGAGCAAAGTTACGGAGGTTTGAAAAAAAATTCCCCTAGTAACAAATATGCACTTCAAGCTAGTCAAAGTCTCCATTACAAGCTGTTTATCTGATGTTATAGAGCAATTCCCACAAGATACGCCATGTAACCCAAATAACTTAGAAGTATGTAGATATTCAAGGTTCTCTTAAGCAATTCACATTACAAGTTTAACAACTGAAAGCAAATCACAGCTAGAAAGAAACAACCACCATGGAAACCATGTTTGAAGTGGAGCCAGAGCGAGCATTTGTTGCACAGCCTTAGACACATAGTTCTTCTGGGACCAATTTGAGAGAGGAAGCCATTCATGACACAGTTTCTTCACCATGCCTAGCAGCAAATTAAAAATCATGACGCGAGGTAAAGAGTTATGGTGAAAGTTTTGGGATTTTTTTTGCCAACTCCTTGTTTTGAGAAACAAAGATCCATATGCCACACTATGAATTTCCACCTCCCAACAAGTAGGAACTTCCACCCTTTAAGATACTTAAAGGCCTCCCTACTTTAGCTACATTAGTTTAACTATCATTACTTAAAAAAAAAGTGCTTTTAAAAGATTTCTTAATTTAATGCAGGTCATTAGAAATATTTAACACTGAACAAAAAGAAAAGTTTAGGCTCTTTCATCCCTTTTTCTCTGGTTTATCCTATAGAGGCAAGTTTACACACAGACAAACTTCACATCATTACCCCAGGAACTCTACACTTTTACACCTGATTCTCTCGGAACGTCCACAAAAACTTACACGAAGACAAAGTAGCAGCACAAGGCAAACACAAACAGATCACAGGAGTCAGTAAGGACTGACAGTACAGAAATAATTCTCTTACACAATCTTTAAAGACCCCAGAACATTACAAAGTACTAATACGTATTGTATATTACTTTGGCATACAAATAAGTTAACATCAGAAGGCCTGGTAGCTACACATGCAGTAGTGATGTAATTCTGACAAGGTGGGTGCTTTTGAAGCCAGTTTCTTGATTGCTCCACAATTCAAAGATGGGACTGTGTCAGAGCACATGAACTGCATTTCTTTCAACTAAAAAAAGCCTAACCTGAACCATGCACTGCAGGAAAGCATCCGACTGCTCCCGCAGCAAATGGGCAATCAGCCCACAGGACCAGACCTTGTCCAAAGTAACTTCTTCCCTTCCCCAGAGGCGCACAGATTTGATGGCTGGTCTTCAACACTACCAGCTCGACCTTACTGGTCTGCCCTGCTAATGCTGCCACATGCAGTGCAACCCTGTGCAAGGCAGGAGACTTGGCGCAGGCTGGGACAAACCAGCATATGTTACGTTTATTAATCTTTGGTTACATTTTGGTGGAAGGACGAGAGAGTAAGACAGGAGACTCCATGTGAAAACAGATTTAGCCTACATTTGATTAGGTATAAGAGGATATAATTTTTACAGTTTTCAACAATATTGTTTAGACAGCTTGCATTCTGACAGAGGTGAAGTGAGAACATGAACCAAACACAGGTCCTCCTGTTCGTTCTGAAAGGGTCAGAGCCACACCAGTTTAGTACTGAGTCCCTCCCTGAACAGTTGTTTCAGAACTCAGTTTTGCTATTTACACTTGTCACTTACGCATTTGCTTTTCCTCATCTTCGCCCAGTCTTTCTCACAGATACTCAATTCACAAGAACACAGAAGTACACAGGACAGGCTGACAGCTGTGACCGGTCTCAATTTGTTTCTGTTTATGAACACTTGTTAAGTAACTCCACGAGCATTTGTATCTATTTGGGCTGAATACATAGCTTGGAATTGGGCTCTGCTACAACAACAACAACAAATAATCATGGAATCTTTTGCTCTTTAAACAGAGAGAGAGCTTCTTTCTTGCTTATGCAGGATAATAATTCTCTTCACATTGGAAGTGAAGACAATTATCTGTCCTCCGTTGGCAGGACAATATCTAGAAGTCTTGCTATCTCACTTTCCACACTTTGGAAAGTGGCCTTTTTTTCTTCCTCCTCCTCAGAAAAGACTAAACAAACCCCCCTGCCTTTCCTTTCATGGGACAGAAGTGAACCCACACACTGATGGTACTCCTATCCAATATGCATGGCTAACCAAAAACCAGCCTACACAAACAGTGTAGACAGGGGTTCCTTCCCCCCAGCACACAACTCCTATGGATGCTGGCAGACCCGCTGACTGGATCCAGTCTTACATTTCCAGCTTCTTAGCTATTACCTTATCTTCCTCTCGTGAGCTTCTACAGAGTAAGAATGTCCTAGACTTCAGCCAGTCAGTTTTCAAGTTGTATTAAGTGGAACAGGAACAAGGTCTGCCAATTTTAGTACACCTACAGCTTTGCCTGGAGGACCTTAAGTGTCGCTCATTTTATTAGTACTCCTTGGAATTAAAGGGCCAGTAACATTCTTGATTCTTCAAGATAACAATAGATAAAAGCAATACACCTCAAGAACTATAGCTAAACAGACATCATCTAACATGGACACAGCCGTATAACCAGTATACAAATGTTCATATGCTTTCTGACCAGGGCATTACTTACATTAACTGACCAAGGACACTACCTTGAGTTGTTTAGCTATTGCTTCATCCATCCCAGAACACACATAAAAACAACAAAGGATTTTGTTCACCTATTTTGCCAGAAGTTACGCCCTGATTCAATGCTCTGACACAGAAACAGAGTTATTAATTTCATCCATATTTGTGAAGAAAGAGAGGTGTCAAAAGGCACTCACATTAACAAAACCAACAACTCAAAAGATGACAGTGACTAGAAAGAAACATCAGCCTGAAGAGGGGGTGTAAATTACATGTTGCCAAGTGGGTGAGATTCACAAGTTTGACTTGCATTTTGAGGAGGATAAAGGTTATTTAGCTATATCAGTTTAATGGGGTTTTTTTCTGATTTGGGCTGGAGGAGTAAAAGCACAAAGTAGAAGCACTACAGACAATTACGAACACACAGCAATCCCAGTGAGTATTAATATAAATTCTATTAATAGTTCATAACCAACTGTATTAATAGCTTCGTGGTATCTAACTTCACTGCACTTCTTTCTGCAGTGCTACAAGCACAAGCCAATTTCTTTAAAGAAACTCACAGATTTTGTGAAGATTGAATTGTCAAGAGCAGAACAAGCCAGATCAGAATATAAGCAAAACAAGTACAGGTGGGGGTGAGAGGAGAAGGAATGAACTTCAGTATGAAGAGAGCTGGGGTTGTTCAGCCTGCAGACGAGAAGACCCTGGGGAGACCTTGGAGCACCTGCCAGTCCCTAAAGGGGCTACAGGAAAGACAGAGATAGACTGTTTATCAGGGCAGGGTGTGACAGGACATGGGGGAATGGCCTGAAGCTGATCAGGGGAGATTTAGACTAGATATTAGGAAGAAATCCTTCCCTGTGAGGGTGGTGAGGCCCTGGCACAGGGTGCCCAGAGAAGCTGTGGCTGCCCCTGGATCCCTGGCAGTGTTCAAGGCCAGGCTGGATGGGGCTTTGGGCACCCTGGGCTGGTGGGGTTGGAACTAGATGGGCTTTGAGGTTCCTTCCAATCCAAATCGTTCTATGAAAATATTTCTGATTAGCAACTCTGCCTAACTCACCCTTTCTTCAGACTCTTCAAATATTGCTTGACCCAACGCAGGAAGAGCTACATCAGTAATACATGGCATTCTGCACAGATTCAGCAGGCAGACACACAGCGAGAGTCTGCTCAGAAGACTGTAGTTTACCCTCGTGACACCCTGAAAGCAGGCAGTGTACCAAGTAGTTTTCCACCCATTATTTTAATACTTGGAGCTTCACAGGATTTTCCAAGAGGAAATTTTAAAGAAAGAGCTTGCTAATCCTTCCTTTCTACACGAGGAAGAATTACAATGAGATTATTTCAGCCTAGTTTAACTACACTAGCCTTCACCAAGTCACTTACTAAACTTGAGCTTACCTAGCTCTACCCCTTTCTGAATACCTAATGCAGTTTAACACAGCAAAATGGGAGGCTGAAAAGTTTCAAGACACATAACCCTTCCCTTCCACAAAGGCCTCTACCCAAGTTCTCCGTTTTGCAAAACAATCTTCATTTATGTAGGAAGACAAACACACCAATTGTCTTCTGTGCAAAACCCAAAGTCACAGTGAGCTATCCTCCAGACTTCACATGGAATTTATCGTTCTGCATCTTCCTTTCCTGGTTGGTTAACCTTTGCTCCTGCAGTATTCTTGTCTGCTTCAGTGAGAAACAAAACTTACCCAACAAAGTAGCACACAAGAAGAGAAGCTCAGCTCAGGAGTTTTAACCCCAGATTAGTTTAAGCAAGCCATTGAACTTTACTTTGCTAATACTTTTGGAAATGCACACAGTTGAAAGAAAGATCTATCTTAATTTCTGAAGTTAATACTAAGACCTACTTATTCCCTCTTGTCTGCGAGAAAGATTAATTGCTGTGGAGAAGATTGTACAGTAGAACATACCAGTATCATTTCAGACAAATATAACAGCGAAGAAAAAGAAATCAAGTTAGATGACAATTTCACAGCTTAAGACAGATATGCTCACAGAGACGTAAAAATCATTGTCTAAACAACCTGAGGAATCAAAGTTTACATTCATTACACACAGTAGGGAACGCTGTCCTCTGTAAAAGAGTTAAAATATTTCAGCTAATCTCTAAGGTACATTTGCAACGTAGAGCTATCTATAAACCACTCAGTAATATAATAGTAAATCTGCTGGCTGATATAAGGCACATAAATCATCTTTCATTGTCCAGCATGCCTGCATTGAGATTAGTAAACCCACTTGCATCTAACCAATATTTTACCAATGTGTTTCTAAAAATTCAGAGAGTTACAATTTAATTGATGCAACATAAAACAGATCCCATTTTGCAACACTACTGACACCAGGCTACAGCCAACCGACCCACAACCCCCAGCAAAAATGACAATACTACAGTTTTAGAGTACATAAAAGCAAGAATATTAAGATAGCGATCTCTTAATCCCACGGTTTTGCCAACTCCTGTTTTACTGGCAAGTAGCCAACTTTTCTGCAATCTAAATACTGTATTTTAATACAAATTAAGTACATAATGATTTACAGGCACAGAGTAGAAAAGCAATCTCATACTGCATTCTAACAAACTTTTGTTTTTAAACTTAAAATTAGCTAAACCAGTAACTCAGGCTCACTGATGTACACTCGCTTCAAAACACATCAACTAACTCAACAACAGGAAAAGCTAGATTGCGACTGCTGATTTATCTGCTCTATTAATACTAGAAGGTTCAAATGGACATCATAACATTTATTTGGATTACATAATACAAAAACTAGCAAACATACTACAGGGTTATTTTTAGAAAACTGAAGTGATTTAAGAAAAAGTCAAATAACGGTTAGTTTAATAAAAAGATACAAGAAAAACCAAGTTCATTAGAATACAGATTTTACATTCACACAACAAGCAGTTTTCCTAAAAAAGTAATCCAACCAAGTTCCACGCGAGCAGCAATGAGTGCACATCAGTGTTTTGCAGTGAAAATGGTGCCAAGTCGCAAAAAGAACACACATACAGAAGTTACAAGACATACCAGAAAACATCCAAGAATTGTGATGATGTATTTATAGAAATAAAACAGCAATTGTAGCTAGGCGGAGACTAGTTCGTCATAGCAACTAATAAACACTGAGTCATTATCTTAGTCATTGTCCTGTTAGTTCAACATGTATTCTTTCCTCCATTTAGGACACGGCAGTTCTTTTCAAAGCAGACTAAAGAAAGCATGCTTCTTCAAAGAAGTCAGATACTTACCATGAAACCTGAACTCTCCAGAATTAACAACATTCAGAGAACATACAGTTTCTCTACAAGAAGAAAAGAGTTCTCACCTGAGTGCATATGTATAGCCAGTGTTCTCTGGCAGACATTGTGGAGGAGTGTACGTGTGTAGACGTGAAAAGTCCATGTTGACTGTTTCAAATCATACTGTAAAAGGTGAAAATAAAGCAATGCAATGACTTACAATTACGTAAAGTCAATGTAAGAGCCCTTGCACTCTTCAGCCTGTGTTATGAAGTATTGAAATAAAAAAAAAAAAGCTACTGTTACCAGAAATATGGAGCTCTCAGTATTTCAGCAGTATTGCTGCTAGTACTAGATATCCCTTATCACTACTGCATGAAGCTCGGTGTATTTCTGACTGCAACTTTCTTCATGACACTATTTTCAGCAATTTCCGAGTTCTCTGGAGAATTACTGTAATATGAGCCAAACTCTTATCACAACTACACTACCGCACTTCCACAGGAACTGAGTTATGCTAGCATCCTGAAAAGCTAAGCATAAAGACTTAAAAGCTACGTAGCCATGCTTTCAGAGATCTCTTTACAACAGGGTTTGCTTCGAAAGCCCATTGAGCAAAGTACAGGCCATTCTGTGCACCAAAGTGTAACACAGCTGAAACTTGAGCAAGTTTTTGCATATAGTCAAATCATTTTATTCTACAGCATTTGAACACCATCCACTAAGCAGAAGGGAGTTTCCTTTATTTCACATAAAATTGTAATACTTGGTATCAGTTAATTTATTCCTACCATAAAAACCACTGAATACACACCCTAGCATAACAGCCAACTGCAAAATGACTCACATAGCTAGAATTAGGTACATTTTCCAAAGCGCCATCCACTTCCAAACAAACTCAACCCAAACCTGTAAAACTTTCCATGGGGTCTTTGAAAGATATTGTAACTTTAGGAAGAAAAAATAAAATCAGCATTGTTCTATCAAGAAACTGGCAGAACTGCACAGGTGAGAGAGTACCTGCGGTATTACCTACGATTTGACTTTGAAGTTGAAAATATTTGCAAAAAACCCTTGAGCCCTTCTTAGTTCTGTTAGCCACAAGAAAAATTCTGCTTTTCTAGAAAAGATTATTTAATAGTATGTTGTTCATAATTAACAGTGATTTGGCTATCCTGGATTTGTATGGTTAGCAAAGCAGAATCCTGGCTATTTTCAGATTATCTATGGCTCCTGTCTCAGCCGCAGTAAAAGATATTCCACACAACTGTGCTGATATGCCTAGACTAAGGTAAAAATATTCCTAGTTACACTTTTGTTCTTATAATCAAAACATCAACAAGTATCTCATTTTTGAGAGACGCTTTGCTATGCTGAAATAAAGAGTTTTCATTTGTATAGCTACATGGGCATAAGAAACAGACAAGCAGGAGAGTCACAGGTACAGATAACAGGAGTTCAAAGAGAAATCTCTACACATGACACTAAAATGCTCTTAGTCTGCCTGTAGCCTCGAAATCCTGACATCAGTAAGGCAGGAAGATATTTCCATTACTACTGAAGACAGTTTTTTTCTTTCTAAAAATCAAAGTTTACAGGCCTACGCACTGTAGCTGTCTGAAAGCAAGCACCTTCCATGCATTTATGGGGTTAATGAAAAATAAGGTCTCTCACTTCTGCTATTTATTAATATTAAAAAACCCTGATGCCTAGAGAAAGCAGTTCCATTGTGATCTTTCTCTAAACTTACTTCACTTTTCCCAGAGCCATAAGGCTTTCACTGGCTTGTATATAAAATCTATTGTTTGTTTAGAGGAAGCTTAAATCAGTAGTGCGGAAGTATTAGCAAAGCAGTCTTAATTCTCTTGCTAGAACAAGCAGCAAATACTGCTCGAACACATAACAACTACTGCCATACTTTAACAACAAATGCGAGCGCGTTTTAGAACACAGCAAAGGGGACCAGAGAGTAATAATGGTTCCCCAGTAACTGAAGTGAATTTCAAGATGATGGATGTTGGTAACAGACAGCATTTGTTTTAAACAACAGCAAAACAGATTTCTCAGACATATGTCCCCTGAAATTCAAAACTATGATTAACGTTGATCTGTTTGAATTGGTCCATCCCAACAGAAAGATTTTTTCCAAACTAGGGAAACCCCCATTTAGTTTCCACTGGAGCTGATCCTGACTGCTTAGCACACATCATCTCATCAATAAAACTACTTATAACTGGCAACTCAATAGTTGATATTATGCTTTTGACACCCAGCAATATTTTCCCACATGGAAACCTTGGCTATTTGACTGAGTTTTCAGTGGCCACCCAACTCCTCAACCGTGCCCCTGCCAACCATGTGGGCAAGGCAAAGGCAGACTTCAAAAAATAACACACTGGGTCAGCTTCTTTCCTGTTCTTTTCCCCTTTCCCGCCAGTTCTCTCTTTACTTGATCTCTGAAGAAATCAAATGCTAGAATTTACGCCATATATTAACCGAAGAGCCTTGAAGGTATTTACATGTAGGCCTATTAGTAGCTGGTTTTCATAGCACCAACATCCCCAGTGAGATAACAGGTTAGACATCTAAACACCACATAGTTAGAAATCACTCCTAGAAGATTTAGGGCCTTGGTTTGATTCACTGTTTGCCTGATGGTCTAAAATTAATTCAGAGTCAAAGGGAAAAACCTTTACTCAATTTTTCAAAGCAACAAAACAAGCTTAACTGACCTAAATAGAACTTGGAAACAGTCTTCAGAGGTAACAACCACAATTTTCAAAGACAAGCATCTAAAATTTACTACGAAGCTGGATTTTTTTTTTTTAAACCTGGCTACTAGTTCAACATCTTAATTTCAGTTATCCATTTCTTTGAAACAAGCCCCACAAAACAAACGATCAACCCAATTTATTTAGAAAGATTCTACATACTTATTACTGCAGAACTTTGAACTACAGAACAGACCAGGGGCGGGTAGAGGACAGTAACTCCCTCAAATTCATTCACTCACATGGAACAGCACTCCACCTTTCATATACTAATTCTCTTTGTTTATGAAACTTTCACATACAACTGCAACAGAAAGAGACGTGCTAATAAAATATTTTGGAAATCTAAACCCACAAAACTTGGCAGAGAACCTGAGAGGTAGACACAGCCCTTAGTCCCAGCTTGCACACATCTGGGTGCCCAGCAGACTTAGCTACCACAGATCTGTTTGGACTCAGATTCACATAAGCTTTTAGTATCAGCTTTGTTGCAAGCATTATTGGGCCTAAACTTTAAGCCCTTTTTTTTTTTCCCCCCCTTCTTCAGAAGCCCATAAACACTTATTTCTATGTACTTAAGGGAGGTACAGTGAGAGACCTAAGCATGTAGCTACATAAAAAACCCCCAAGTAATGTGAATACATTTATAAGACAACCTAAAGGCCACTAAAGAGAAGCACACGCTTCAGCTAGAATGCAAGCAGACACTAGATGCGCCTCAATATACAAGCCAACTTCCACGTTCCTGCAGAGGAGACGGCTGGATTATTTGCTTTTTTGGGGAAGCGGACAACAGTCATCTCTCCCTTGCAATTCAACTGAACTGGTGTTACAATACATCAGCAGCGTAGAAGGGCAGGAGAAGACACAGATTCTGACTTGGTAAGGACACAAGGAAGTACAGGAGCCCCTGCAACCAGCGTAGCAGAATTTACCTTCACACGTAGTTCCCCGGCCATCTCCAGAGGGTGTGGGCTGTGAAGCATCTGAGTGACACATGGCCGTCCCACTAACTCGTAAGCCTGTTCATCTGAAAATCGCTTTCAGAATCAGTCAGCCACAACCAAACTCTAGCACCACTGCACCAAGCTTCCTGGCTTTCCTGGAAGGTGAGGAGATGCTCTGATAGTGGCCTTTAAGCACGCACAGAAGCATCACAAGAGGGGAAGTGGCACCAAATACACATTGTATAGCCACTACAAGCAGTGGCAAGGACAGGGATGAACCCCTACTTAGGTCTTTTTGGGTACATAAATAGTCTTCCACCAACATACTATCCAGGCATCTCCTCACAAACACCCTCTTTCACAAAGGAAGTGGTAAATCGCCGTTTCACAAACAGGACCCTGGCAGAGTAGAAGTATCCACCAGGAAGTCTGTTACAGAATGAGAAAATCTACAAGAAAGCATGGCTTTTTTTTTTTTTACATTACAAGGGCTAAAAAAATTGTGAAGTCTTAGAGAGATGTTTACCTATTCTATCCGTATATTTTAAGGCAAATAAACTAAGTTTAAGTCACTATGATTTGACATACTAATGCCACAAAAGCCAAACACACTTTTGGGCAAATTAATAACCATGAAACTGGAGCACGCCCCCGTGTCAGTTCCTGAGAGCAAGCTATTTTTACTTGAAATTTCAAATTTTATTTTCTGCTATTATTCAGAATAACCAATAAAATTACTCTTTTTGGTAAAGAAAAAAAAGCAAATTCCTAAGGAAATGTACTTCACAAAGAATGTTTCCACATACCAAATTAACTAGTAGTTTAAACAGGCTGAAGAGCAAAGAGCTGCAAGCTAAAAATCAACATTTTATTAAAACGTACATTCTTAAAACTGTATTATTCCTTACAAACAAAAACACACAAGCAAACAAACAAAAAAAAATTCCCAAGTAATAAAATTCACATTTTAAATCAGATGTTAGCATTGACCATTACGGCAAAGATCCCCAAACGCAGGTGTGCAGCGCTACTAGGAAAAAAACAACAAAAAGGTTCTTCCCAAAGCGATAATACTGCATATTCACATCAAACACCCCTTCAAATGGTTTTGGGGAGGAAGGCGGACACAAACCAGCTGCACCTCCGGCTGTGGTGAAACAATAAACGCCCGCTCGTTGTTTACACACCCCGCGCACCTGAGCCAGGGCACGGCAATACCCCGGGCCCCCGGCCGGCCCGCACACACAAAGGGCTCGGTGCGCAGCGCTCACCAGGCCTCCGCACGGAAAGCGGCTCCGCGCTCCGCTCCAGCCGTCCCCACCGGCCCCGGGGAGCTCCGGCGGCTGGCCCAGGTGAGCCTCCGGGCTGCCGGGGCGGTTCGGGGAGGCCGGAAGGCGCGGCCGGGGCCCAGCACCGCGGCTGGGGCGGGGGGAGG
>VWZZ01004819.1:145060-156923 GCA_013399095.1 Psophia crepitans | reverse complement strand
CAGAGCGCGTCTCCCCTCCCCTACTCTCCGGCCGCTGCGGCGGCGGCCCGCCGGCCCGGGCTGCTCTTCGCGGCCCCGGGGCCCTCCCTCCCGGCCCCGGGCTGCCCTTCCCGCAGCTCTTCCCTCAGCAGCACCGCCCTGCTGGCGACCGCAGCCCGGCTGCCCCCTGCCTGGCTTCTCCCCCCGCAAAATGGGGCCGCGGATGTCTGTGGGGCGAGGGTTGCTGGAGTGATGAGGAGAGTTCCCACTAATTTTAACTCGGCCTCTGTGGCTTGGCTCCTCAATGGCTTGCTTTCCCAGTATTTCTGCGTCTCCCCTCGCTGTTTCCTTCCCAGTCAGTCTTTTTGGGATTTTCTTTCCCTTCTGCTTGCTGCTCTCCTCCGAGACCTCTGGCGCCTGCAGCGCACGCCCCGCGGGGTGGAAGGGCCCCGGTCCCGCACTGCGCCCCGGCAGCTCCGCCCGAGCCGAGCCCTGGCCGCGGTAACCGCTGGGCAACCCCACGCAGAAGAGATGTCACGGGCCTGCTTTCAGCAGCGAGCTCGTGGCGTAAAACGAGCCCCGACGTTTGAATATTTGGGGAACGGATGCAAATACATTCAGTTTGAGATCTGAGTCAGGTTTGGTTAAACCTTTAGTCTCCCCAAGGCCGCAGTTTTCCGGCGGGCACGGCTGTGTGCCGCGGGCCGGGGCGGTGCAAATGGCAGCAGAGGGCAGTGGGGAAGGGGTCGCTGAGGAAGGGCCGCCGGGCCACAAAGTCTTGTTTATGTGTTAGTGCAAGAGAAATAGCTTGCTGGGCAAGAGTGGGTAATAAATATGTAATTATCAAATAAATAAATAGGCTCTGTGTGCTTCTCTGGGTACAAAAGCAGCTAAATCCTTAAGAAACAAAAGGATGCAAAAGACAGACATCCACGTAAGATGACGCCAACGTAGCACTGATTTTAGGCAACGGCGGTTTATTTTAAAAGAGCTTTGCTCTACTTGTGTGAAAGTTTTCAGATGCTGCCGCCAAAGTTGGGCTGATCCCAGTATGGCTCGGAAGCCAGCACGTCATTCCCTACGACGCGCGGCCCTCGCCAGACGCCGCCTCCGGCAGATGGCCGAATACTTGGCAAAAGGGTAAATCGCCTCCCTTTTCTGACCGCCCCTTCTCTTTCCGCACTTACTCCACACCTGCTTTATCTTTAGAGCTGATAATCTTTAAGGGCTTAAGGCAGTCAGGACAAAATCACTTCTTAGTTTAAATCTCCCTGAAATTTTTTGGGAGGTGTTTCTCGCCCCGTTGTCCCTCTGGAGCCCAGCCAGGACGTGCTCTGCTCTGGCAGGAGGAGGCACGCAGTGCTCCCCGGGCACTGCTCCAGCTCCCTGGGCTGCTCTGACTTGTCCCCAGCAGTTGTTTTTCCATCAGGACCAGGCCAAGAGGCCGGAGGAGGATGGCTGACGCTCAGCTTTCCCTCCGCTCCTCAGCTATGAGGAACAGGAGAGCCTCTGGCTTCTAGGGTTTAAGAGAAACTTGGTTGCATGTCCCAGTTTCATTAAAAGAAGCCGGTACATATAGGGAGTTAGTTTTTCCACATTTCAGAAGAAACTGCTTCGAGGCCAACAAAAATTCTTTCCAAGTTTTTCAGCATTCAGCAATGAGCTCTGAAGGTAAAGTGGGCTCATTTAATTTTAGTGTCAATAAGAACAAAAAATTGCTCCTCTTAAAAATGGTTTTCCAATTTTAACACTCGAGAGGGCAGTTAAGAATCTAGAGGTGAAAAGCTTAGTTAATGGACACTGGATCTCGGGAAACTGCAATACGAGGCCAAACCAATGCAAGGTCCACATCTCTAGTCCTACCCCTCCTTCCCTTCCCACCGTGATTCCCACATTTTTCCTTCCTTCCCTTCCTGCTCCAGGCGCACTCCTGCACTCACACCTAGCAAGCCTGTGCTGCTCCACGTTCTGGCCCTTGCTATCAACTGCAAAGGTGCAGGTCCCCGCAACCATCAAAGATACGGACTGAATGTGACGGAAACCAGTGCAGCAAGGCGTTTCTGACTGGTAACGCTGGGTACTGGGCATGGCACACTGCCGTGCGAGTTGGGAATGGTGAAACGTCACACTTCCCAGGGTTATGGAGGGCCAGCACTCCATGGCACATCCATCGCCACGGCGGGGGTGTCTGGAAGCGCTGTGCAGGCTGGGGGATTGCTGAGCAGGGGGCAGTGCCAGGTGATGGGTCTGTGCGGGGAACCAGGTTGCTGCTGCAGCGTCTGGGGCAGGCTGAGAGAGTTGAGGTTGTTCAGCCTGGAGAGGAGAAGGCTCTAGGGAGACCTTAGAGCACCTTCCAGTACCTAAAGGGGCTACAGGAAAGCTGGAGAGGGGCTGGTTACAGGGCAGGGAGTGACAAGACATGGGGAAATGGCCTGAAGCTGAAGCGGGGGGAGACTGAGATTGGATAATAGGCAGAAATTCTTCCCTGGGAGGGTGCTGAGGCCCTGGCACAGGGTGCCCAGAGAAGCTGTGGCTGCCCCTGGATCCCTGGCAGTGCCCAAGGCCAGGTTGGATGGGGCTTTGGGCACCCTGGGCTGGCGGGGGGTGTCCCTGCCCATGGCAGGGGGATTGGAACTAGATGGGCTTTGAGGTTCCTTCCAACCCACACGAGTCCGGGATTCTGTGGTGGGGTTGGGGAAGCACTGAAGTGAGCCACAGGGAGCCCAGCAGCAGCCTGGGAGGGATGCTGGGGTCAGGGTGCGGTGGCAGCACGCGGCACAGATGTGCTGGGCAAGGGGAGTGCTGCGGGATGTTCCTTAGCATAAGGAAGTGTGGCAGCCTTTGTGTCCAAGGGTGGGGAGATTATTATATCCATGCATTAGCATGAAAGTCACCTAAAGTATCTGGAAATCTGATTTTTTTTTTGCTCATGAAAGAAAAAGTTTCTCGCCCTCTGGATGACACGTTATGGTGAAGCTCACGAGGTCCCTTTCTCTACACCATCGCTGCTGTCAGCCGAAGGCAACGGGCGCTCCCCGCGCTGCAATTAAGTTATCAGTTAAAAGGGGGCTGCAATGCACTTCAATTTTGCCACCAGATCCTGCCATCGTCCCGACTTACAGGGGATTTCAGACTTTAACAAGAAAAGCCGATTAGGCACAAGGCAGGCCGACAGCAGCCGCTCTCCTCACAGCCCTCGGTTACGGCTGTTCGTGCGCTTCCTCGGGGGATTGATCTCAGGAAATGGACACAAGCCTGTTAACTGTAATTTTTGTTGATCCTTCAGCTGCCTAATAATGAATTTTGCTTCGTTTTTCTTTCTCTCTTTAAAAGGTGGTCAGAGCTTCACTCGAAAGTCTGAGGCACAGCAGCCCGTTACGTACCCAGCAGGACCAGCTCTGACCCGCTCTCCCAGCCACCCGTCGCTCACCTCGCCATGCAGCGATCCTAACACGCATTCTGCAAACGAAACAGAAACTGGGCTCCTCTCAAATCGGCGGCTGACTGCCACAAGCCAAGATGTTACTTAATATCTGGAGCAACGCTCTAGTACGTTTGTGTTGTGCAGACACGGGACTTCCCCCACATGAGATAAAGCCTGTGCAACCCCCCAGAACTTTAATTTCTGTATCTAGAACTATGGCTATTATAACAACTTCAGTGTAGTAAATAAACTAAAAAAAAAAATTATCGTAACATAATAACTCTTATGGTTAGACTATAATAGTGTAATTTTACTACAGTGTAGTGTATAGTATAGTATAGTGCTCTGTACTATAATCGTTATTTCCAGTTATAACTGCAAAGTTGTTCTACTATAACAGTGAAAGTTCTATCCGTAGAGATTAGATTAGGGTTCTGGTAACTGGAGGGCTGTCTCTGGGAGCACACCATGTACGCCGGCAGATGCGGTGCATTAGTTCATTAGTGCATCTTTACGGTGGGCTCAGACGAGCCCGTGCATTGCCGGATGCCGCAGACAGACAGCCCGCACGCTGCCTGCAGCAGCACTGAGGAAATCTGCAGGCTGCCTGTAAGGACCTGCACGGGTGAGAAGTGGATGGATCTGGGAACACGTTTCACATCCAGCCTCTCCTAAAAATCCTCCCTGATGCAGGCTTTCTCTCAAGGTCTAGCTGCCTTGCTTGACAGCGCTCTCAACATCTAATTAATTGATTCTATTTAAGTCAGTCCACAAATATTTGGAAGATTCTATACTCAGTTAGGCAAATGCATGCACTTACCAATAAACTTTATTTTGCTGAGAATCCGAGTCCCAGGATCCTCCACAAGAAGCCCTCTGGCTGACAAGGACGAAGGCAGAAGCCCATCTGTTCGTCACAGGAAGGGCAGGGCTAAAGCCTGCTTATCTAATGAGTCTGAAAGTTTGAGATAACCATTTTGCCCCCCAAAATTCTCCTTGCTTAGAAGTTACATAATGGATACGATCCTAGTGACAGTATGCAACGAACGCAAATAAAATCTAGTGCATATAATAGCTGATCTGACAAAACAGAAAAAAAAAATAATCATACATTTCAATGGTGTTCCTCCTGACGCAGTAAAAGATTGAAGCTGAGAGAGTCAAGTCTCAAAGAAAGTAACTTTATAAAACCCCGGCTCACAGAGCAGCTGCAGGAGACTCAGTAGTAGTACTTCTTTGCAAAGGGATTTAAGAAATTTGGGTTATGTAAGCTGAAGTACAGCAAACTACAAGCAGGGTCAGCACGTTGTTCAAGTCCTGTGTCCAGAACACTTTCTGATGTAGTGGAGGGTATCTCATTTGTCACACACGCATAAACAAGCTCAGGTTGCTGTCCAACGCGTCTCTACACCTACAGGAAAGCTGGCGAGGGGCTGTTTATTGCAGAGCACAGTGACAGGACAAGGCGTAATGGGTATAAACTAAAAGAGGGGGGATTTAGATTGGACATTAGGAAGAAATTCTTCACTGTGAGGGTGCTGAGGCCCTGGAACAGGGTGGCCAGAGAAGCTGTGGAGGTCCCACCCCTGGCAGTGTTTTGGCTTTTCATGAAAAGAAGAGTCAACTTCAAAGACAGTACGTATGATCTGAAATGAGGATCTTGTTCTACGGGAATGCAGAAGAGCTTCATCAGAAACTACTCAGTTATTCTATATTGTTAGCATAATTGTCCCTTTTTCACAGAATTTTTATAGTATTTTGTGGAGAAGTGGCTATGACTTTGCCAGATTTGTCTTGTGTATCTGATCTCTCCCAAATGTTTGAGAATGCCATAGACATCGCTGTAAACAGATTGCGACTTGGTTAACAATTACACCACAAGTTTGAAAAGGCAAAGTTAGCTCAGAAGGATGAGCCAACATGAGCAAGGACTTCCTACAGCACCAGGGGTCTTACCAAACCCCACCAAGCCTGGCTTCAGACTTGACATAAAGCCAAGGCATGTGGGAGCTGGAAGCCAAAGGGCACTTTTATCCGTGCTGTGGACAAATTTAAAAAAAAACAACAAACAAACAAACACAAAAAACCCAACCAACAAAAAACCCCAGGATCCTGATTTTCTACCCTTTGTGTGTGCAGTGAACAGCCCACTACCCCACGATGACATAGACAAGAACTGAGGCGCTCACTCACTTTATTACATAGCTGAGAATGTAAGACGACACTGCAAAGCTCTTAAAAAAATAAAACAAGCTTTAACCTAACATTGCAGAGTTTAATTTCAAAGCAATTTGCAAACAAATGTTGCTTGCTTTCCAAGGCACCATGGTATAAACATAAACACTACAGATGCCATATATTTAATACAAAAATATAAATACTGTTAATCTAAATGACAAAATAGCACATTTCCTCCCACGTATAAACCTTAATTTAAAAAAGGTTAGCTTTATTCCCAGTCATGAAATGTAATACAGTGACAATAAAAACTATTCCTTTAGTGCTACCTACTCAGAATATGTCCCTGTTGTACCAGCGTAGCAGAAGTACTCAAAACATTATAAAAATTTTGCTGTGTTACGCAAGGGAAGTTTGGCTGGTTTCTTTTTTCCTGATAAAAACTGATCCTCACAGACCTAACTCTGCAACATCTGAGTATTATCCAGTTTGAAACGCTCCTTGAAAGACTGAGTCCTCGCTGAATTACATTCATAACTGACATTAGACTATTACTTTGTTAAATAAATTATCTCAATTATAAAGTGTGTCAAATTCCTGAAAAACATTCCTCCTTTAAACCTTGTATCTGAAAAACTTTCAATGCCAAGTGAACTAAAACAGTTTTATTGCTAGTAAACACAAAGAACTGTTCAAACAGCAAAGAACACAGAATCGTGTCAATCTGACTTTTAAATGAGCTAATAGCGAATTCAGAAAGAAAAAAAAAAACAATCTGTTTATAGCTCAGCCTTTCTTAAGCAAACGAGAACACAAACTAATCCAGATCATACAGATTTCACGTACTGTTCACCAAAAAGAATTTCAGCATTGATTCATAAAGCCGACTCTTTGGCTGACTGAATGTGATGTAGGAGCTGGTTGCAGTAGACCGGTGTCTGATGCTTATGCATGACCCCTTCAATTTCTCTTACGAGCAGTTCTGGGTATAAACCGCTTCCTTCTTTTAAAACTTCTGCAACACAAAGACATGTTTTATAAATCACTAGCCGCTCTGCGTTTCTCTACCCAAGTTCCCCCAAAGTAGCCGAAACCTAACCCGGGAGCTGTTCCTTCCACAAGCTGTGCTGCCACACCAACCCGAATCCTTCCTCGTTTGCTGAGGTCTGAGTTTTCACATTTATGTGCTTGAACACAGACCGATACACTAATAAATTCCAGAGAATCCACTGAGCAGGCTGGGATATGGTCACAGTGGTGAGTGTCTATGCTCCAGACCCCATTTACCAACCATGAAGTCTTCTGACAGATCAGATGCGCGGCTATTCCCACGGTGCGTGCCGGATAAAACATTACATTCGGCATACGGGTAAAAGAGCCGAGCTCGCACTCGCTGAACCCCAAAGCAAAGCTTCCAGCCTGTTCGGACTGGCCTCTCGCTGTATGTGCACTCATGCAACACTTGAAAACATGACTGAACCAGCTTTGTTAAAAATTGATACGACTGAAAGTCTTACCTAGGACTGCAGTTTGGATATTTTGATCTGGGTCATCAAGATGTATCAACAGTTCCTGGTACAGAAACTCAACATGACTTTCCATCGCAGATTTCACATCGCTGTCCTTCAAGCATTTAAACCAACTAGTTAAGGTGTGAGCAGCTGCCAGTCGTACATCACATGAAGCATCATCCAGACGCTTTAAAACTTCTGAAAAGGAGCGTATACGTAACCAAACAGCACTGTGAGCAGCGACGTTATCTTTTGCATTTGAAAAAACAAATGTATTTTTCATCACTGAAATTATTGTTGCATTTATGACATACTTCTGTGCTTTGAACATTGCGAACACACGTAGTACGCTGCTCCTAAAAGCACGCGGTGCATCAGTATTGGATTGTTACGTTGTCAAAAACATTAAAAGCAATGTAAAAATATTATTCAGATTAGTTGAACCTTCTCTAGCACTCTAACAAGGCACTATGAATGTCTATTAATGCATTGCAGAAGCACAGAGTTTAAGTATTTTTATGCACTATAAAGCACAATATTTCTAGCAAACATTACTGTTCCAGTGCACGGCTGCGTTGCAGGCTGTTTGAAGATGCAAAGACAGACTTTGACAATCGTCATGTGCTGATCATTTGTTTCTCCAGAATAAAAATATTTGTCGTTAGTCTTCTACTGTGCCGTGTAAGAACAAGTATCAGTCATCAAGATGCTGAGTTTGGGAAAGGCCCATTTATTTGTACGTATGTCTGAGAACATAAATCCTGTTACACAGCACAGACTGTACTGCTCCTGAGTCATTGTTTAGCATTTAAACATCACCCTAAGCAGCATTACAGATAATAGCTCTATTTGAGATTACAGCACTCTAGATTAGGGTTTTCTTCTTCCTTTTCAAAATAACAAAACCCCAAGCAACCCACTACCTATTCAGGTCTATTTATGGCACGACGAAATGGTTTGCTCTCGGCGCTCTGAAACACAGCAAGGAGAACAATGTGACTGCCGTTTACATAATGCATCACTGTTCTGCTCCCACTATAGTTAGAACATTATTTCACATGGTCTAAACTAGGAAGCAACGCAGAGGAAATACTGACAAGCTTTGCAAAGACTGTAATATTGGGTGAAGTTCCACCTAGTGGTCTAACGCGCAGTAACCTTGGGAGTACTGCGGTTCTGCTCCGCGGGGAGGCAGGGCATTTCCAAAGGCCATGGACTCGTCCACAACACACCGCCTCAGTTTAACGGGATAGTGTGGTTACAACAGCAGTTGCTACAGAAAGGCCTTGCAAGAAGCAAGTGCTGTTGGGGTCATGCGAACACCACCTGCGCAAGTGTCTAACACCTTCATTCTCTAGAACGTCTATGTGTACTTCATACTCACTTAGCAGTCTAAGACCATCTCTTAGTCTCTGCAGGATTAAGACATTAAATTGCCTCTCATACACAAAAATGCTGTTAATGGTACGATTCTGTGCAGCACTTCACTTTTTCCATTTCCTTAATATCTATAGAATTACTCCGGGAGAGAACTACCCCAACAGTTAAAATACCAGATAAGGGAACACATAAACAGCAGTAGAATGTGTGTATGGGAGTGAAATAAGAACAGCTGAGAAACCAGAGTCTACACAAAATCTGCCCGTTTGCACCTCAGACTGTTTAAGGGTGTTTTGCTCTTCACATGGGATTGAAGCCAGAAGCCTCAGTGACACACAGCAGTTTTGTCGCTCCCTGCTCTGCATTAGTGCTTTCAGTGGCACCAGCTGCACAGAACCTGCAGGTGAGGTGGACAACCTGCACAGTGAATCCCAAAGCCCTCCAGTGAATCTGCCTACTGCTCCAGCACGATGCTTCTCATCCTTAAAAGCTTAGCTAACTATCATAGTCCAGGTGAAAAAGCAACTGTAATTCTTCAACACGGAGATCTTGATTAGAAAAAAAAACAACAAACAAACAAAAAACCCTGACCGACAAACTTTTACGCTTACCTGTGTAAGTCCTGGTAAATTTATCTTCACCAAACTGCCTCCCGCAGACTTTTAAAAAAACACCAACAATACGACAAGCCAGCAGCCGAGTAATTTTCGAGTCTTCATCCATGGCAGCAATAATTTGGGGCATTAGCTCATCTTTGACTTTTAAGATCTACAATTAACAGGAAAAGCATAAAAGAACAACAACAACTTTTCAGTCACTCTGATACAACATGCTTATTGGTTACGTCAGTTACCATTAGGTCTGACCGACACTGGCTTGCTAAATTTAAAAAGTTAATATTAAAACTTAACTTGAAAATCTTGCAAGTTGCACAGCTCTATTTTTGCCTCTAAGCAAACATGGGAAATTAAAATCCACCAGTCAATCACCCAGTTCACAAATGCTCAGTATATATGCAGATGAGTTTTATGTAACTTGTAAAAGCTTTACGCTTACTTGCCTTTTTATTTAAAAAACCTGAACTGTTGGCAAGACTAAAGTAATTTGGCGATGCGGGTTATGTGTATGTACCAGTAGATGGTGCTGTCATTCTAAAAGGAAGCTTTTGAGTAGATCATTGTAATACAACGTTTACTGAGTTTCATAATTTGACTTTAATATGTACATTTTGTATACATTAATGCAAAAAAGGCATTAAGGCACTGATTCAGAAAAAATGTTTAACTAGAACAGTAGCTGATATAAATATTGTCGTGTATGTGAACTCACCCAGTTACAAGTGTTTAAGCACTTTATTCAATTACAGTCTGTTATAAAGACGACAAAGACTGAACATTTAATAATTCCATTTATTTTTAAAAAATGCCCTCATATTTAACATACGTCCAGTGCATCACTTCCAAATGCTATTTTTGTTAGCAAAGAAGCTTCAAAAACCCCTCAGATTCAATTAATCCTTAATCACTATGGTGGGTAACAAGTGTTAGCTCTCCACTTCAGTTTCTACACATAGTCTTCATGTTCCATGTCAAGTCCTCCTGCTCTTCCTTCTTTTAGATTTTTATTTTTTTTTCCTAAATGGACCTGTGGGCTCCAAGGCAGCTAACCAACTTGTCTTGCCACCTCACACAACACAGGTCCTGGCCTTGCTCCGGTGCTGCAGCACAGGCGCTGGCTACGGATCCGTAACGCCAGGTGCCCGGGCTGTCCTGCGAGCAGTGGCCAGTGCTTTGTGCTACAGAACTGATGCCGTGCCAGAACAAAGATTTACAAAACGTGATGGTGGCAAGCTCTACAGCTCATCGTATTGCTGGCCTCAGGTCTCTTATCAGGATATCATCGTCCCTCCACTAATGATCCTTCCAATTACTAATACTCAATTATAATTAATGCATTTTATTATGACAACTCTTATGTGTGTCTGAAAATACTACTCACGATAAGGATTTATTCTTTCCCCTTGCATTTTGCCTTCCTGCCTAAGATTTCAAAGCGCATTTGACGAGAAAGAGAGAATTTACCTCTTTTGGTGAGAGCATTTCACAGTGAATAAGAGCCCAGAGGCACGATACAGCTGTAGTGCGGATGGCAGCTGCTGTTCTTCCAGCATGCCACTGCAGATTAGGAGCCAGTATGTCTTTTAGCACAGTCTCAAGGTAGCTAGGGAACAGCCTGAAGCCAAAAATAAGAAAGCAAAACAAAGGTTCATGAGAAAGTGATAAAGAGACTGACAGGATGTAAGAGAGAATTTTCTGTCACAGTAGCATAGGCAGAAAAAAAAAAAAAGATTGTTAGAAAATAAATCTTATAGCCAAGGTGATTACAGTGTACGTGATAAGCTTTTCATAACATTTTTTTTCTAGATAATATTTAAACAAGTATCTTTTGGAAAGGGGAGGGTAGGCTTTCTCCCACTTCAGATGATGACTCACTGCAATATCTTGGTAAACTACGTACCTTCTCTCTGTCTCATTTTCTCTGTCTGTGAAGTGGAGATAACACCCCGTGTGAAGGCTGTGAGGATCCATTAATATTTGAAAGGCTCTTTGACACTGTCCAGTGAAAAGTATTTATAATGTGAAAAATATGAATGCTATTGATGAGACCTGAACTACTGATAGTGCAGGGAGTCTGCACAGAATACTTCAGCTTTCCCCTGGTCCAGAAACTCGTCTCCCTCAAGGATAAGGGGCTTGGAGGATTTTCTGATGGTGCCAGTCCCAGTGCTAGTTTGCTTGCATTACAAACACACAAATCCACGAGATATAGATATATATATCTTCATGATGGGTAGATGTCAACAACAAATTATAACCAAGTGATTGGTAAAAAAATCCCCACAACAGCAAAACAAAATCATCCAGCAATACAAACTTCTATAATAATGTTGCATCAATTTAATAGGAAATATAATCGTATCTAATTCTTTGCTGTAACTACTGCAGTTAGACCTTGTCACCCAGGTGTCCTCTGCCTGGAGCAGGACCAGCCAGTCTGGCAGGCCTTAACCACCTACCGCACCGGCACAGACCTGAAAATCTCTGTCTTCAACAAGCTGAAAATGGACACACGCGGCTGCTGCTCGGCCCCTTGGCCAAGGGAGCACTGGGTGTCCCAGCAAGCCGGAGATCCAGCCTCGCTTCCTGCCCAGCAGGTGGCACCTCAGACTCAGTAATAACAAGGCATCTGTCGTCCGTTAGACACATCTAAATTGGTCAAAACCCTTTGGATTTATTATTTTTAAACATATTGTTTGAGAATTAGTAATTTTCTGTTCAAAAAGTTGCCATAAAAATATAACTAATGCTCACCATCATTCCAAATTTCCTTT
>VWZZ01004819.1:124134-145018 GCA_013399095.1 Psophia crepitans | reverse complement strand
ATAAATTCCACCCACAATTCCAAATTTCTTTTTAGTAAAAAAAAAAAAAAAAAAAGAAAAAGCTTTGTGCTCTCTGTGCTATCTGCTCAGTAGCTGCTTCTGTTTTTAATAAAACCCTCTCTTAAACTGCAAAGAAAAAACAATCTGTCAAAACACAAAGGTACATTCCATCAGCATTATGTTAACCATAATGCTATGTTATTTGTGAGAATATTTGGCTAGTGCCTTGAAATAGAATCAGTAAATCAGTATCTGGCAATTATCTAACTCAATCGTGTCAGACTCAAACAAAATTAGATGACCATGCAACAGTGTTTGGTATAATAACCGAAAACCTCCCCATCTAAAAATGTTTTTAAGGAGCTAAACACATTAATTTCAGCAGAGAATGCGACTGTGTAACCAAAGTTATTACTGCTTCACTACACTATCTCTCATTACCGTTAATATGTATTTTTTGTCGTTGCTGATGCAATTAAATTCTCCCTTTTTTCATTTTCAAATCTTCATGTTGTAAATCTATGTAACTTAATTCTAAAAGTGCGTCATTTCCATGAAAGACCACCCTGTGCTATTTGTATTTACAGAGTTGAGATTTCATTCTCAACTGGATCTGAAATAACTAAAATGTGATCTGTGCATACAGTAATACCTAGCTCTTATGCAAATATAAAAAGCAGACCTTGGGTTTACGTTAGATTTGCTACCCTCATCCTATGGACTTACACACTTAAACTTTAATTTCATGTTATTTTTTCATAAATTTTTCTTCTGGATTGGTTCCTTCTCTGCTTTTATGGCACTGCTTTTCTTGGCTTTATATTTATATTTATATATATATAAACATATGTGTTGTGCATTGTTGTGTATGGGGTTTCTTCTGTGCGTGTTTTGTTTTTTTCCAAACTTAACACCCTAAATCCAGGTAATCCAAACCAAAACTGATCTGCTTTTACAAATCAAAACCTCCAAAAAAAGTTTCGCAAACAGCTCTTCAAAGTCAAAAACTTTACGTGTCACTTCTTACACAAAAGCATTTGCTGTGACAAGGGTAAGTAGGATCAAGACTTCAGAGAGTCATTTAGCTCCCTTTGCTGCTTTTTAGTTTCTGAAGATGACCCTACTGGTAAAATTCATTGCACCTTTCTCATTCTCAGAGGAGCAAGAGTCTCGCTGTGAGTTCAACTGGGCCACCCTTAGCCAGGGGTGTTCTCGTACAAACAGGCCTGTTAACCTCCGTGGGTGCAGCTCATCTTGACAAAAGGCCATTCCCTCACACTGCCCTGAGCTAACAGCTTCCACCCCTGCTGGCTGTGGAGAGCTGCTGTGGCGTGTGGCTATACTTGCTGAGAGTATTACTTGGAAACACATTCTCCCATTTTTTCCACATTGGTATTTCCCTTTCCTGGGAATCCTACTGAAGCTGACAGCTCACAGGGTTGGTTTTCTTTTTCTCCTCTTTGGCTTCATTATTTATACAAATGACTGGGTTGCAGATGAAAGATTTTGTTATTTATCCTATTTTCTTTTGGCAGTAGTCAAAGTTCAGTTTACTCTTTGATGATGTTCTCACACAGTCCTGCACTGACCGTCTCTCTCTACCACAGTCCCTATGTGACCAAACTTAATATACTTACCTGAGCACTTGGGGACTTCCAGATAGAGAAGTGCCACCAATCCTACTGCACAGGTCAGAAACAAAGAAAGAAGGTGGCTGCATGTCAGTGGAGAGGTCCTTCCTCCCTCCTAGCCACCCCACTGCAGGTCAGGACTCCACAGCACGCCATGTAATGTACCTGCCATACCGCCTAGATGCGGCCTAAATGATTTTCTGTAGATCGCAATGAGAGGCAGAACAGAGAATTTAACCCAGTTCTTCAAACTCTATTCTGCTGTAACCTGTAGCGCTGTTTCTGAGGAGGAAGAGCAGGAGACCGGATAACCAAAAGCGCACAGAGAAGAAACGCCAGTGAGGCTAACTGTTGAGCAGGTCTGAATTTGATCAAATACCTTGTATATCATTACACACTTAACAAGCACTGCTGTGCTCAGGGCATCACAGAACATATGGGATGACATTTCTTGGCTCCACAGTCTTTGCATTCTCAGTTAGACGATACAAATCTGAGATAGGACAGATTAGTTTACAACAAGCAGTCAGATCCTGAAACACTTAAAATAGTTTTCAAAGTGCTTTTCTTTCTTTCAGGAAGATTCCTGCATCTCTAGATTCATCTCGTAACTAACACTTGGTTACGTGATTATTTTAATAAGTATTGCACTGACTACAAAGAGATTTTTCATATGAATAGGGATTTTAGCATTGAATCCTGAAAACGTGAAGCAGGTAACACACTTGGCACAAAAGCTTTCAGTTAAAAAAAGGACAGCTCGTTATATTCCATCTTAAGCACTAGCACCACATCTATCGGGATGTCTTAGCAGATTTTTCAGCTTACCTGGAATCCTCCACTGAATGGCAACACCAAGGTTCCTCTTCCTTCCCCCATTATAGAATGCAGGCCATGAATATACTAAATATATCTAAAATCAGTAAACATCCATCTACATTCATACCAAAATGGCCTCGGGGAACCTGAACGAATGTTCAGCATACCAGAATGCCCACTGAGCGCCTACTTGTTCACCAGAATCATGAAAAAACACTTAAGTATAAATGACCGTTGCTATCAAAATACTTCTAGGAAGAATGCTTCCTGTGTGCGCGCATTTGGGTTTGGTTTTGTGTGGTTTTTTTTCATCTTTAACTCTTAAAAAAAAAGATCTGCATGACATCCATTGTAATTCACCATAGCGGCAGAGGTAGGAAGACTACAGTGGGGGGAAGTCCACATTTCAATTTATTTCTATTTTTTTTAAAACTTATTGCACTCTGCCCTTCTAAGCACTGTTAAAGAACACAGCAAGAAAAATATGCTGTAGAAGATGGTGGGAAAGTCATTCTTCTTCCAGACGTGCCAAGATGGACACAATTGTAGGGGTTAAATAACTACCATGGTCATTATTTTTTAATGCCACTGTAGTATTCAAATAGCTGTGTGAAATTAGAACTCTACTTACCCCTGAGAATTGATGGTTTCACTTGCTTTCTGGAGCAACTGTGATAAAACAGTGAAAAGTTTTAACCGCATCTGGGGATCTTTGTTTGGCTGAAGACACGTCTTCAGAATGATAATAAAGTTATTTAGAGCTTCACCTATGACAGGACCTAGAAAACAAACACACAAGACTTATTTCAGAGTACTAATAAGGTCTATTTAAATGTTTAATATGTGAGGGCATGAAAATTTGTAATATGCTTGGTATTAAAGTAGTGCTTAACGTTCTACTCTTGCATGGCAGCTGTTGGTGTATCCATGTTACACCACGTTAGACGGTGTACAAATACCCCAGCTAACTCTCCATGGGCCGAGGTACCCCCAGCGTTAGCCGCGGCAGCACGGAGCTCCCTGCAGATCGGTTTACCCCACATCTCATTTAGCCGGCTTGGTATTGCTGTTCCGCACGGCATTACATAGCACGGACATATCGGTGACATCCGCTAGCTGCTGGGACCAGCGGTACATGATGACATTTTGGGTGGACTAACGCATTTAGGGGGGGATTAACGCTGTTCACTACGTAGCTCTAAAAGCTGGAGGCTATGCACAAAGTTTTGGGTTCATTCAGCTTAAATGAAAAAATTATACTGAATCTGGTACGACCACGACAGCGCTCCAAAGAGCAGCGTTAACTACGCTTCTTGCTTCTTTCCAGTTTTATTTAACACGTGCAGCATTCAAGGAAAATGTGTCTGTGACTCCCAGAGGCACAGGAAAGGGCACATTTCAAAGGTCACCCTCAAAACTTGGATAACAATTCTTGCAGCAGTAGCCTTTCTCCACGTTTACATAATGTTTATTTGTGTTTTACAAGAGAATCTGAAATACCATGAATTTTAAAAGCTACTTGAAGTAAATATTATTTCCCAAACTCATTCTCTAGTTTGTTAACATTTTCACATCCTAAGATGAATGCTGTTTCACCGCTAATCAAAAACCAAACCAACCAACCAACCACAAAGCTGTTCTCCCAACATTTGAAGAAATTATTTTCCCCAGACAGAAGGAAGTTTGTACCTTTCTCCTTGATAACGATTAACATCTGCATGGTTTTAAAGAGGATGAATATATATCCCCTACACACACGCTGTACTCTCCTTGCTGTAGAACGTGCTTTCTGCTCTATGTTTGCAATAAACTACTTTCCTCCAGGAACTTCTTCAGCTTTGCAACCTTGTGATGCACATTCCACTCAACACCAGTCACTCCAAAATCCTCCCAGAAGGAGACACAACGCTGGCATTTCCAATGACAAGAATATTCCTCACACATGGAATGGACAGATTGAAGTATTTAAGATTCCAAAACAAGTTAAATAGCATTTAATAATATCTGGAAATTTAATGTTTAAAATAATAATAAAACCTCCTCAAATCTTCACTGTCTAGACTGAAGCAGTACAGGGTGTTGAACTGCAGTTCGCTAAATTTCTGTGCCAACAAATAGGTCCTTATTTCCACAGCATTTATTCAAACTACATTGCTCCATGTGAGTTCTGAGACTTTCAAAAGATACTACTATTATGTCAAACTGATAACAGCAAATTCAACAGATGGAAAATAAACAAAACGAATCACATTGCTAATTTTCAGCTTAAGCATACATTTCTGAAAATCAGGAAACACTGAGAAATTTGAAATGAGTAAACCTGATTAAGTTGATTAAAAACAACATTATGTGTGGGAATGAAAAGGAAAAAAAAAAAAAAAGGAAAAAAAAAGCCCTAGAAGCTGCTGTCAGACAGAAAACACAGACAATAGCATATTACCAGTGCTGGGTGTAAGCCAAAATATTTGCCCAGACATTTGACAATTTATTTAGCATTAAGGAAAACAGAGACAACTGTCTACAAGTTCCTCAGTCACAGAAATGGAAGTGCAAATACACAGAAGAGTTGGCCTCTCAGGTCTTGCACCAAAAAACCCCTTACTGTTCTTAAAAAAAATGAAAAAAAAAAAAAAAAGAAAGAGAAAAAGAAAAAGTACTTATGTTGGGTGCTGCACAAACTAGCAAGTGGGTGCTTCACATCCATTTGTTGAGGCTTTTTTTGAGATTCAAGGATTGAACACAGAAGATACAGTCTCTTAGAACATACCTGCCCAAATTTAACTATCTGCAGCAGCAATAACAATACTTCACCTGTAGCCGAAGAAACTGTCTTCATCCCCTTTTTAACTAACAGAAAGAAAAAAACCCAAATACAGGACTTTCAATTTTAACCATCTTAAAAACGGGTATCCAGGTGAAACAAACTGCCTCTCACTGTGTCCCCTGCCTGCAGATGCAGTCTGGAGAGCTGTGTCAGAGGAACGCTCACTGTGCGGATCTGAAGCTCGGTGAAATCTACGCCAGAGTGTTACACTAATCTAGCCACAGCAACGTGTTGAAGAACATAAGGGAGGAGGTGCTGGTACAGAAAGGTAGTATCTTTTAAGACTGGTGAAGAGATGGAAAACACAGATACATTTTTGGATACATAAGCTATATCAGGCCATCTCCTCATGATCCTTCACCTGAAAGTGTACATTTACCTAAGTGCTTTTAGCACGCTCCTTACAGCCAAAGAGTGTTTCGGAATTGGAGCTGCTTCAACACTTGCGGTTTTGCTTTCCATCGTATCCTGGGGAAGTTTCTGACTACTACACTATTCATTATAAAATCCCTGCAATGAGTCTGCTGATGATGGAAGTTATTATTTTTTAGAGCTACTAAGTCAGTCGTACCTGAATGAGTTGCGATGACATCTAACTGTAGTACTTCCGGAGAATAGCACGTCCAACAATCACATGACACTGAAACCCATTCCATAAGCTGAATTATGTGCTGTTTGTAGAGACAAAGAAAACTATCCAACTGCTGCACTTCAGCTAATGAAGACATTGTTTCCTCTACCTGTTAAAACAGAGACAGGACACTTTATCTTCACTGAAACAGTAGTAAAGAAACCACACCCACTTTTAAAACTCATCATTATATTGTAAGATCAGAAGGGACACAAGAAGATTTCCATAGTTTCTGCTTGGATAATCAAGACTGCTATTTAATGTCTGCCTATACTACATCCATTAACCTTAAATAAGAGAGGAACATCAGTCCTGACTTTGAAACGAAATCGTAAGGAACACAGCAACATAACAGCAAAATGAAAGAACCTCTAATCCATGTGAAAACCATCCAAAAACTAACCCCATTATAAAAAAAAAAAGAAAAAGCTTTTACTAGTTTTAAAGATAGAGTGATTTTCCCCCTTAATTTAAGAATGCTTTAAAACATTAACGTAGAGGGAATGTCTCTCAATCCCATCTTGCAGGCTATGGCAGCTTCCAAAACCTGTTGATGCTCAGAGAGGACGTGGTACTTCCTCCTTCTCATGCCTTCCCTACCTCCCCCCACCCATTTTCATTATGCAAGATGCTCTCTCTTTACAGTAGCTGGGCAGGTTCATTTTGAAATTCTCAACTTCTGTTGCTTAGAAGTACTAAAATTCACTGTTACATTTGAAATATCTTCTTCATATCTACATCTAGACTATTCCATGAGACAGGCAAATAAAACACATACAAATCAAACACGTAAGAAGAACTGAACAACTATTAAATTAATTCCAGACGCAACCATGCTTGGCAAGGAAGCCTACAGATTTTCTTAATCACTTGTAGCAGATGTACTTCCAAGCAAAGGAAAATTTGCTTTTACAGTTCCTGAAGACTCCTACCAGAGGTACAAAACTTCATTGAGGAAGAGATTAAAAGCATGCCAAAAGCAACATCTATGGTCTTGGTGATGTCAGCGACAGTGAATCAAGAATGGGGGAGCAAGACACCACGAGAAACCCTACTGAGAAATAACATGTGTCATCAACATGGCCAGGTCAGCAGGGAAAGCTGTAGCACAGAGCCGTGAGTGACGTCATGTGACTCTAAGTGGCTTGGTAGAACTACAAATTGTAGTCATATTTTTAACATCTTAAAGCTTAACTCAACCACACAAGTTAGTTGAAACATGTCTAGGACCTGTAGAATTTTACAGACCAATCACCTGCCAGACAAAGATGTTATTATGGAAGTAGCAGATGTGGAGAACATAAATGAGATCTCTAGGGGGGAAAAAAAAAAAAAGTAATAATAAAAAAAATATAAATCAGGATTTCCCAAGGACAAAGGCTACCCTTAAAGCAGGTTTCCCTGTCTCAAGCACAGAAGACTTCTCCCTTCTGGAAGCATTCCGCTAGCCAGACAAAACAGCTCAGAGTAACTTGTATGTAAGATATTCATCTATCTGTAAATTAATTGGAACATTTTACATGACAGAATCTGTTCCCTATTATTAATTCCCACCACAATCTGCAAGATGTTTTTTTCATTGAACAAAAGATACACAAAATGATACACTGCTTACGGGTGATCTGAAATCTTTAAATAGTTTCAAGAGTGCAATTAAAAAAATAGGGACAATAAATTAGATATGCCAATAGACTGATGCGTATCTCCTCATTAAGAAGTGTCTCACAGTTGGGGGGGAAAAAAAAGCAAGGGTGAGTTTTTCTCCTGTATTTGAAAGCTAACAAGTTTAATGATACATTATTTTCATGCTAATAATCAACTTGTGCTGAAAGAAGAGACAAGATAGCACAGGCTGCTGGTGGTGAAACAGAATCTTATCTTTAGGTCACCAGTTAAATCGCTGACAAGCTCAACACACGCATAACAGACTAACAACTGATATGGGTTCAGTCTATTTGGGGCTGTAAACCATACCCAAGCACTCAGTTGGTGGTCTTGATCTTTCTTCTTAGCCCTGAGCAAGCAGAAACACTGATGAACACAAAGCAAAAGGACCAAAAATCAAGAAGGCAGGAGGAGCAGCACCACTCACAATCAGGTCACATCACTTGCAGTCTCCGAAATCTCTGTGATCTTCTGTCCCCTTATATTAGAGCCTCAATTGAAATTTTATAATGCAAATTTTTGAATAATCCATGTTTATACACATAATCTTTTGAACCTGAATGCAGACTTCTTTTCCACACAACACATTTTTACTTGTAAAGCTAGATGTAATACATTTGTTTTCTATGGGCTTAAGCTACTTTAGCAGGGACTTCTTGCCTTCTGCAAGCTGTACAGCTCACTCTGAAGTTCTGGTATAGTCAGTAACTAAGAAAAAAAATCAGATCAAGCCATATCTGTCTTTGTGACAAATTAAAATACTGCAGTTATTATGTAATCTCGTTGCCAGATTTTCATCTGCCTAGTTGAAAGAAAAGCTAATGAGAAAAAGGATTCTCATCCAAAGTACTGTCAACTTTAAAAATCATCTGTAACTGCAAAAACATCTTAAACCTTTAATAATCTTGTGAGATTAACTTTTCTGTATATGAAAATCAGGCTTTATCTCCATGAAATTGCTTTCTTTGTAGGGGTATGATTTTTGTAAGGTTTTAAATGGACATTGCTGACTTTATAGATCACTGTAGGGCTAAACAGACAAGATCCTGCAAAACATACCAGATCCACCTGTCCAAGGCTTACCTGGACATATTGTTAGTTAAAAAAAAAAAAAAGAAAACACAACAAAAAACCACAACCAACCCAAACCAACAACAAACCAAAGCCCCTAAAATCCCACTCTCACACTGGCTCTCCATGCCATACTTCTTTGACCTGCAAAGCCTTTTCAGTATTTGTTTCAAGCTTTGTTCTATTTTACTTCATCCAGAATAGTTTGCTAAGCGTATGCCTCCTCAGAGGCAGCCTGTCAGCTACGGGGCCACAAACCCTGATGCTACACAGGCCTTTGGAATACCATGCCTGGGAGCAAGGAAAAGGAAGTAGAACAGCCATCGCATTTAAAGCGCACGTTTGAAAAAAGACAACTTGGATAGGTCACAACTGTAGTACATGAGGATGGTTTGCTGATTTGTTTGATATTTAGCTTGGGGAATAAAGAGGAAAGAGAAATAAGGGGGTGAGAGAACGTTTAGCCAAAAAAGCTCACCTATTATCAGGGCATCTACAGATGTCCTTGATTTTAAAGCATTCCTGCAACATTTAAACTTTTGATTCTGGTGGGGAGGTAGAAAGGTTAACTGCTGTAAAATCAATCTGATCTTTGTCTAAAGGAAAAAAGATGACAAAACTATCACTTTTTTAAGGCTAGTAGTGCTCTTGATCTATAGGTGAATTATTCTTTAATAGACAGAAAATAAATCTGATGTTTTTCCCGGCCACTTGTGTGCTGCTGTGTATAACGCAACATCAACAATAATCCAGTGACTTATACCCATCTAAAAAGCCAGCACCAACAGTTCAACCAGCACCCACAGCGTGCCCAAGGCTTTGCAGAATCCAGCGACAAGCATAAACTCTTGAACAGCTTCTATCCCAAAACACTTACCTAAACCACAGCCCAGTGATTACTCTCCACCCAAGTAAAGCCACTACTCCCCACCAGTACAGCCCACAGCCAGCGAACAGGCCTTGCAAGATGTAGCAGAAAGCCCAGCTCCTAAGGTTTCTTGCCCGAGTTACATCCTTCCCAGTTATGTCAGACAAACTCAGGTACTAACCAGGTTTCTGCAGATCACACTTGCACAGGAGCTAACACCTGCCTTAGAAACATCAGCGTACACTCCAGTCTTACACTGTTTGCAAGATGCAATGGTACATTCAGCCCTTCTGGCACCACCGTTGCTCTAGACTTTGACTAACTAACCTCAACTTTAGTCCCACCCTAACCCTAGCACTGCCCTGTCTTCCAGTTCCACAAAAGAAACAACCAAGACGACCCTAGTTCCTGTTGCTGCTAATCTTAATTACAGCCCTGTGCATCTGCAGGATTCAACATTAAACCAAGATCTTCAAACCGTTGACTGGAAATAGATGTAGCACCTAACAACTATGAACTGGGATCCATCAAAGCAGAAATATCGGTATTTTGACTGACAAATGATAACATTCATAGATCTTTCAGCTTTTCCAGTGACTTTTAAATATCAGCTAACCACCAGAACAGTGCCGCAGGGATAGATCTTTGCAGAACAGTTTTATGACTAAACAGAATCCAAGTATTCCCTCATGATTCTTTCACTCTAACAGAGTAAACCTGATTAATTTGAAGTTACATGTATATCTAAATGTTTAACTATTATATTTCTATGTAATTTTTGAAAGATTGCTGCACACACACATGTACAGATGAAAAATAAGCAAGCTCCAACAAAACTGGTAGAATTGTACAAGTTCTTAGCTCTTACAAATAAGATTTTAATGATGTATTCTTCTGGAGAAGTTGCCTGTATGTTTTTTTTTAAACAAACTAAAGCCAAAGTAATTTCAGCTGTGGAAAAACATGAGGAGACAGACAAAGGGTACAGTCAAGGTCGTGCAACACCAAATAATTCCAAACGCTACCACTCTTAGTTAAGGATTTCTGTGGTTTTAACCTAACAGCAAAACAAACAGTTATGGCTCTGTTTACAAAAAGCATCCTATCAATAATAAAAATCAGAAACGCAACGAAGTATTAAACCAGCCCGTAGTTTACCTTTTCTTTAAGGTGCTGAGAACATGGTACTGCCATTATTGTCACCAAAACCTTCATTAGCTGCAAGCTGACTTCTTTGCAGTCTTCCTGGCATACTTCAATCAATGCTTGTACACAACAAAGCAACTGCTCCATATAAAAGACCTATTTTTAAAATAAAAGCATAAATTCATTATGTTTTGTTAGACAATATAACATTCTTGTAAGGGAGAGATATGGGAAATGACAATAATAAAATCCGAGTACTGTGTAATCCCCTAAGTTAGTAACATATTGATAATTTCATGTTAGTTCTTTAATTACCTACATTCTACTTTTTATAGAATACAATATAATCTTCCTCCCATAGCGTTGGTTTGTTTTTACCTTGTCCTGTTAACAAAATAAATTACCCTACTCTTAATCACACAATTATTCCACTGTGAATAAAAACATCACAGCATTTTGGAATGCCTACTGATAGTGCTTTGTCATTCCGAAGTGCAATTGGTTAATTAATAACATATTTGTTACAACTCCTTCAAATATTATTCCATGTTTGACTATTTTGAATGGAACAATAATGGTTAAATACATAAACCAGGAAAACCTGAGCATCTGCTTTTATCTCAGCCAATTTATCTCATTTGATGCAATATAATCATGTTATCTTGATCCAGCTGATACCAGCTGAAGTCAATACTGTTGTCAGCTTGCACTAGCTAGAGCATGTCAGATATTCCATGAAGCTGTCAGATAACATTCAATGAACAGAAGCAGCCATTGTCTCAAATTTACTTCCAAGAAATAAATCAAGTCTAGGAACAGGTTAGCTATAAATGTTACTAAACCTCACGGACATGGTCAGTCCTTCACTAAACAATGTCTATGCAGCATTTGCTGTCTGAAGTAGCGAAATATGTGTTTTCCAAGACCAAAGACTAGAATAATTCCGCCAAACGCTTCAGCTGAATGTGTGTACTCTTATCTAATGCCAAATGGAAGTGGTAAGCTTAAGACCCCCTAGCAACTTTGCAGATATACTTCAGGGAATTGTTATTTGAAGAATCAGGTGATGGTGCTCCCAGTTTTACAAGTTCCTAATCATCACAGGCTTCATGGAGATTAACTCCTACATCACTGGTACGTATTCATTAGGGAAGAAACCTAATGAGGGAAGGACTTCAAACATCTATCTGACACTGGCTCAGAAAGACAATTACACTAAGTTCAGTCTACACATGAGTAACTGTTATAAAGGGAACTCTGCATCTGACATGAAGTCAGTTTTCTGAAGGCACAGCACTGGCCCTTTTTTGGTCATCCTAAGAGCTGAGGCCTAACAAACTTTTGGTGGAATGAAAGCTGGGATTTCATTTGTGGGGGAAACTGTAGGAATTCTTCTTGTGCATCTCCAACTGACCCATTTCCACATCCAAGCAATCGAAAAGAAAAAAAATAAATCCTGGAAGTTACAAATCTCCATTGCAGGTTGAAGATAATCTCTCACCTCCTTATATAGCAATGGATGGATATTCTTCAAATGCTAAAATGAAAGTGATCTTCAGGCTCAGCCACTAGTGAAGGATACACTTGGGAGTAAGTTTCTAATTTACAAAGGTTTTCCTCCTAGATTCTCACTTAAAGAGAAGCACCCAGGCCCAACAGTTTACAAAGCATGCTCCTAAACATACAGGGACCTTCCTTTTCAAATGGAAGACAGTAACAATACAAAACAAAAGTAAGAAGATGATATTAAGAGGGAATCTTCCTTGGGAAACCTGACATGCCAATTATGACGGACTGTGAAGAATTTTTGGTCATTTTTACTGGCGAGGATCAAGATATATGATCTTGTTTGGATTGTGAACACAAGGCATGTCAAAACACAGGTTAAATTCTGCCTCTGGATCAGCCAAGGTAGTCCTCTACTACTACAGCATATACTAAAGTTGTTCCCTCCCTGACACGCCTTTGTTTTCCTCCCACTATCTGAAGCTCTTTACAGCAGTTCTCAAACATGAGCCCCCATCTGCCGAGATGATGGACTGTTAGCAAGTTTTTGGGAACAGCAGGTTTGACCAGGAGACACAACATGGCCCAGGGAGAATCAGGAAGCTTCTGTTCTGTCTCAGGCACGTCCACAACTATGTCCTGAGATAGGGTGGGGCAAGTGTGCAAGGGAGGGATAGGACTGGGAGCATTCAGGGAGAAAAAGGGAGAAAATAAGTTGGAGAACCACTGGTCTACAGCTGTAGCCTGTTGTTTATCTTCCAGCTATCCTTACCTCTTCAGATCGTTGACAAACTTCAGCTTGTGACAGTGTGTTGCCAAGATCAGTCAAATGAGGCTGCAAGATCTCTTTTGGGCTACCTCGAATCACTGCGGCTAGAACCATTATACAGGATGGCTTAGGTGTCTTCGCCAAGGCTGACGTGATTAATCGTAATGACACCTTAGGGCTGACAAAGGTTCCAATCAATTCTGCTGCTTTCACACACTGAAAGAAGAACAGAAATAACTTGAGGATTTTCCTGAAAACACAAAAGACCACTAAATATATCATGGGTTTTTGCTTTTTATGATTCCAGCTGTTCTTTTAAATGCTTCAGCAGTTGCCTTGTAGACCTTTTCCACTGCTCAGTAATGATTATATGCATGAAGAAATTTTCTTGACATGTGTTCAGTAAGCACATAATAAGGCATGCAAGCACTTTTCTCAGCATCAGACAAACTTCCATGAGAAAGTAACGCACAGAAATGAATTGTGCAGCTTTCAGCGTAAAAAAGTCTCTAGCTTAGAATAACCAGATGTTGCAGATTTAGTGGTTTAGCATTTTGTCCTCCAAATACTGTTCTAAGGAATGCTCTCAGTGCAATCACCACCCGTCTATTAAAAGCAACAACAATAAAACCCTAGAAGAGGAATTTTTTTGTTATCATACTATATTTTGACAGCGATATTACAGATCTGGTTTAGTGCAAAAGCACTGCCATGGGGAACTGCCCACTGTTTTCAATCTCTTCTTTAACTCTAAAGGCTTAAATTACTATGTATTCCCCAAGATACTCGTGCCCTTTGATCCCACCTCTGCCTTGCACACGTATTGATACATTACATAGGTATGTTTTTTTGCTATGCATATGTTCTCTTGCTTGTGTAGAAATACAAAGAGAAGATTTTCTCTTAAAATTGTAGAAGCATTTGTATCACCTGTCTGTCCTCTGCTAAATTTAGCTAATGCCTGCAACTACATCTGTTTAATTGATTTATTGTTGATTGAAGTGTTGAGAGCATCAACTGTTAGAAAAAAACAATACTAACTGTTCTTCACAAAAATGATGAAAAAAGCCATTTTACAAGCATTAAGTCAAGAATTCAAACACCAAATATGGGCATCCCATGGAATAAATGTACCTCAATATTTAGTTGGAATTTTGGTTGGATTATGTAGCAGGGAGAGTTAAGTGAAACTAACTTGAAAGTGCATGACCTGCACATTTTTTTAAATGGAATTTGTTGCTCCAAGGCTTTTATACTTTAATCCGCTGCTATGATTCTTAAACAGATCATTATCAATGCTTCACAGGGTTGGCATGTAAACTAAACAGTAGTTAAATAACTTCACCATTGGTCTTCATACCAGTAACACAAGAATACATTTATTTTAACACAGTAAGTTAGTCTAATGTTCATGTGTTTTCAACATCCATAAAAACCTGAGCCTGATCCTTCAGTCATGGGTAATTTCCAGTGACCTAAGGTAAGGTCAACCCTCAGAAGATGGGCTCAGGACTATAAAGGACTAGGTCTTTATTCAGTGTACAATAGATACTTTCATAGATTAAACTTACATTCTTAACCACGTCGCTTTCTTCATCCAGGCATGCTTGGTACAGAGTTCTAAGCAGCAGCTCCATGTGTTGTGTTATGTGATCCTCTGCATGTAACAATAACGTATACAGCAGCTGGGATGCTTTTATTCTCGTGCCTTCAACCCAGTCTGTTATATCATGACAGAGACCTGGGAGAATTTTGGAGAGGTTTCTTGACACAAGTTCCCGACAACCTAGTCCTGGTCGAGTCACTAGAAGAAAACAAACAAACAAAAACAAAAGAAAAAAGAAATATCAAAGGAAAAGCCGGTGCACATTAATCCTTAGAAAAGTTCAAAGGCTCCAAGGCAAGAGCTACGGGTGTCTGCTTCAGCACAGAACAAAATATTCCAAAACATCCCGAGGAATTTACCTGTGCAAGCTGCAGTTCTTTAATATATGCTGCAGAAATTTAAACTCCACACAGCTCTCTGAAAATGTATGTATTTATTACTGGATGGTGATTTAGATCATGTGCTTTGAAATGGTTAGAGAAGGGGAAGAGAAAGAGAACTTAGATGAATATGGGACATTACCCACTTTGGAAAACACAGCTTAACAATTCCCTTTTAATTTTTACAGCAACACAAATCCCATTTAAAAAACGAACTGAAACACACAATGATAAAACAGAAGACAGACTTTTGCACACAGACACTGCGGTATCCCCCAGTTAAATGTAATTTGGTGGGGGAAAGAAAGGTAGAAGTCACAAACAGTTCAGGGGACGTGAACTGCACTAACGTCAGTTGTACCCTCTAAAGGAAAAGGTTAAAAACATACCTAACAAATGAAAAGTAGAAAGGGTGCTATGACTTACACAAGCGCTGTGTGATAGATGAAGCCAAGAAAATTGATATTATTAAAAAAAAAAAAATCACAGTTATTACACAACCTCTTTGCTAAGGCCTTTTCAGGAAAAGTGGCTCACACTGACACGTCTCTCCAATCTCCATCTGATTCTTATATTAAGTAATACATTTCAAAATGAAGTGAGAGATTATACAGGAGTTTGGGGAATTTTCCCACCCGCCCTCCAATAAAGTTTCATTTGTAAAGAATTTGTGGAAAGTGGGGTTTTGTTCTTTGTTGTTTTTCAACAACCCCCCAAAGTGTTATATATACATACTCCCTACCCCAATAGAGGGTGTAGATTTCTAGAGAACTAATAAAATTAACTTCCCCAATAAACGCTTCTTGTCCTGTCTGATAAACATCAAATTTACATCCTCACGCATTTATAAATGGCAACTTGACCAATATTGCAAGCAACTATCAAACCTCCACCTCTGTACTTTACACACAAAGCCGTGACAGCGCTTTCCAAAGAAATGCAAGAAGCTTGAGTGACTTTTTGTACAGTAGAATTTTTTCCTTTACGCTGTACCTGCTTATACATACAAAAACTGAAAAGTTGTTCTCTAAGAACCACCAATTCATTGCTGTCGCTCACAATGTCCACATACTGTGTTGAGAAGGAACATTTATCCAATATGAGATGTCAAAACCCACTGAATGTGTGAGTACGTTTTTTACTTCTGGTATGGCGTTGTCCTGTAAACACTTCAAAAGGAACTGAGCTGTCTTGGCATATTTTCCTGCATTGGTCTGTGCAACTACAAATGCTAAAAGGAATACGGACTAAAGCAAACGGCCTGAAGAATACAAAAAGTTTACAGAAATACCTATGAAATATCTAGAGTAGGAAAAAAAATAAATTCAAGCATCAGGACACGAATTGCTGTTTCTTTTATCAATGGAGGATAACATTTTGGATTATCAAAACTGACAATGAATAGCAAAAGGTCAAATAAAAAAATCAACTTAAGACAGCAAATACAGGCTGGCATCCTATTCGACCTGAGGCAGCATGTGGTTTGAAGAATTTAGACCATTCTTTATCAGTAGTTCCCTCATTTCAGATGTTCAAATGCAGGCATTTATCCCTGTAGCTACTCCTGTCAAAGACTTCCCTGCTATAAACTGTCTGCACCTGTATCCTAAGGCGATGACTGCTGTTGCTCAATGGAAAGCTATTCAGTTGGTGGGATGACACCAGGTATGAGGTCTAACTCTTCCTCTGACCTGCAGTATCTGTCATCCTGAGATCAAAGCACAGGGGGGCTCACATGGGGTGAGGGGGTTCATTAGCTTGACACTAGGACTAAGAAAGTTAAAGAAAATATACTGTCAACTCAGTTATAAAAAGATATTCCAGAATGTTGAATAAGTAAGAAGCAAGAGCAACAAAGTGTTAAAATGCATCATTATCATATCATAAAAAAACCACAAACGTGCGTGGAGGGGAAGGACAGGCACAGTAACAACTCACACATATACGGGCTGTGGTAAGACACCACAAATCATTACTTGAAACTAAGGTACACTAATGTCTTTGACAAAGGTTTGTATCCGTAAGATTAAGTAGGCAACCACCCTTTCCTCTCATTTGTCTTCCCTTCTGTCACATAAATCCTGACTGTTAATAGGACGCACAATTTGGAAGATAAGCAGCAGGAAATTATATCTTAAAGTCACCATTAACTTGAAACTCAAGCGTGTACATGCGTCACTTTTAAGCCCTAACTGCATATTTTTACCAAGCAAGATGCATGAAAAGTCCATTAAATGCAGGGCTGGAGTGTTGCCCAAATTTGTGAAGCGTATTTATTACACTAAGAGTATTATTTCAGAAATTTTATATCATTTAATTTGTGAAGCAACTGATAGATGTCCCTTTCTAAAAAAACCCAGACCATATAGGAAACCCTACACACAGCCAGAGAAAACTGAACAAGGTAACAGTATTAGTGATACAAACGATAACGAGTGTTTCAAGGACTAGCGCATAAAGCCTTTGACAACCTTTGCTATACAGTGGTCATTACAGAATAAGTGGCTTGAGCTTAAGACACTCAATTTCAACAGTTTATATGTGTTAAAAAATTCTCTGACTGCCAAAAAGAGAAATAAGTTTCTGCCATCACTACTGGAAGTAAAAGCATTCCTTACCATTTACAAAGCCCGGAGGTAATATTATAACATAAGAGGGGGAAGAGAAAAAAAAAAAAAAAGAATTGGAAAGGGTAACAGATCAACTTGACTGTCTTCAAAGCTAAAGAGTTCTGCCAAACCAGTCACCATTATGAAGTGCTTCCCCTTTCATTCAAGCATTACTGAGCAGAGCAGCTTGAAAAGGAAAAAACCCTCTGATTTCAAAGGAGAAAGGACTCCGGAACCCAACATCATGGAAAGGATTTTGCTGCTGGGTATTCTGTGATGTGATTGTCAGGTAGGCACAAGTCAAGCATGAACCTGTTCTTTCACACCAGAGGAGGTTTTTGTTCTGTTAAATATGACCCATTTAAACCCTCTCTCTCAACAACACCCACATGCATGACTTTTAAACATCAACTTTATGAACCTGGGAGAGGAAACAAGCTTCAAGCTGCTGCAAACATACTGTTTTAAAGCTACTTATAAATCCTACGATACTGAAAAGTAATCTACCCGTTCTGCATATCTTGGGGTTTTGTATATAACAAAGGAAATTATTATTTCTGTTTCCATGTTCTTCGTATAGGCTGGCAGATTTTAGTTGGCATCCCAGCGCCTCACAAAGAGGCCTGAAATAATTTCACTGCAAGTTTTTCTTCCATGCCAATTCTGTGGATCACTAATGGTCTGTCTGGCTCTCGTTATTCAAGAACTTGGCTCACAGGTTCTCTCATCCTGCCTTCCTTCCTGTCACCCCTCCGCCCATTCTCCAGCTGGCTGCTGTAGAACTTTCTGCTGCTTCTGCATCACTGCATTTTCCTTCACACTTTCTCCAAAATGCATTTTGGGATCAATGGAAAAACTAAACGTAGCCACCGAACAAACGTATTTTAAAATTTAAGTTTAATAAATAATTTTATATACCTATATGCTAGACATCATTTTTTAAAAATATATATATATACGCTACCCTATATGTTAACTAATATGGTATCTTGTAATTAATATTATACATCCTGCTCTTCTGCCATTACTGCACTGCAGCTCTCAGGGATTATTCAAGATGGAAAAACCACTTTCAGTGCAACACTTACCTCCTTTGGGATAATGAGACGGTGAAACTCCAAAATCCATCTTATCCTTCAGATCATCTTCATTCTCCTTCTCCCACTGCAAGCCTATCTTTTCCCAATAAGTCCAAGCCAGTTTCCTAGACATAAAATAAGAATTTTATGCCATCATGCTGCCAAAAGAAAAGCATTTTAAAATAAGACTTGCTGAAACTCTGACTTTTTGAATTCAATTTAACCTAGGCATGTTTACAGTTTCTACTTCTTTCTTATGCAGTGGACAGAGGTATCCTCTTCCAGAGGATAATTCTGTGTCTGTCTGCCTCTATCTTCATCCCTCTCATACTTAATGGAATGCAGCATAAAAGGACAGTACAACAAAAGTTACTGAAGATAATACTATCATTCTGTGCTTAAGGAAAAAAAAGAGTGGTTTCTTTTTCCTCCAAGCAATACATCTGTGAATACAGAAATACTTCCATGTACAACAACTAGTTAAGGAAAAAAAAAAGAAAAAAAGTTCTGCTTACGTATTTTCAGGAATTTCGTCAGTAAAGCTGCCAAGTAACAAAGGGATCAACTTGTGAAAATATGAATATCTATCCCGTAGGTGCAACAACCATTCTCCAACGACAGTTGTTACAGCGTGTCGAACCTACGTGGATACAAAAAGGCTATTTTAAATGTGTCAGGAAAACACCAGAAAAGATAAAAAACATTACTTGCTTGCAGTGTATAAGACTTGGTACCAAGTGCATCGATAGACTCAGAGGAAATGCCGAGCACCCAGGATTTCCTCACTGGCAGCAAGCATCTTGCGTAACATGCATGGTATCATGCTCCCTCTTGTGTTCTCACTCTGGCTTAGTTAGTCTTGGGCTATTTGCTGCACAACAGCACATCTCCAAGGGGGAGACAAGGTACAGACATAACTCAGAAAATTCCAAGTTCTCATGGTTAATGCCTCTCTGAGAATGTTAGAAATGTGCATTTCTCTGGAATTTGAAGCTTTCCAAGCACATCTCCAAAAGACAGTTTTCTCTGTTCACTATAAAGCAAGCCCAAGTTAAATAAGTGAATAAGCCCACTCAAAAATGAAAATATTTTTGTTATGATGAAGTTGCAATTGAGGCAGTAATTTTAAAATGTGCATCTTATGAAGGGACCAATACCATAAGCGTTTGTTAAGCATCTGAAAAGGCCAGAGCATGAAGTCCCTGAGAGATCTGACAAAAGAATTTAAGACAGAGTTGGAGGGCACCCAATAAAACAAAAAGTCGCCTACAAACTTCTTTGACTGCTGTCTAATTCTGCAAGTTGTTGAAGTCACCAACCTTGGGTCTGGAAAAGTTATAATCGACAAAGCTTGTATGTGACATATTTACATATCTCAACTGAATGAACAAAAGCTGAAAAGTGAAGGAGGGGGGGAATAGGGGAGGGAACACCAACCACAATCACCCACCACCTCCCTCCCAAACAGGTTTAAAATAAATCTAGGAAAAGAAGAAGAAGAAAGAAAAGCACATACTTTGGTGATCTCATCAAATAATCTCTGGGCCAGATGAGACAGAACATCATCCACAGACTTGCCATTTCCGTACTGTATCACTGCTCCAGTAGCCTGAATTACATCAACACGAACTCTGTAGTGCTGGTGTGAGATTGTTTGCATTAAGGGTTTTATCAGAGATTCCGACTGCATATGGAAGTGCTCTGTCAGGGCAGAGAGACAGAAACTCCAAATTTGCCATTCTCTATGTAGGTGACAGATTTCAAGCAACATCAACACTACGAACAGCAGCTTAGTTAACGTCACTGCATTTACGTAGCACACCAGTTAAACTTTACGCTGTATTAGAGCTGAAGAGCAGCACACACCCACTCCTCCAGCACCCTCCTCCCAGCCTTACCCCCATGCTGTAACGGTTCTCCACAAGACCCTCCAAGGCCTGCAAAGCACACCTCTGAGGGCACACACATTTCATCTCTCCTCCTCTCTCCTGGTTGCATTCCTGTAACCTGCCGGTTCCCCCCGCCAGCTCCCGTCCCCCCCAGGAGACCGCAGGCTCACACCAGCCCACTGCTCCCCCCTCTGCCCATCCCCAGGCCCCACCTGGCATGGCCTGGCTGCAGGCCACGGCGCACCTGCAACTTTCACGTCTGACCTCGGCATAGTGGTCGAGGAGGGTGGCCTGGAGGATGCGGATAACGTCGCTGAGGTAGGGGACCAGGGAGGCCCCGCAGCGCTGCAGCAGGAGGCCGAGGAGCTGGACGAGGCCGAGGCGCAGCTCC